>JAHMML010000021.1:120840-152275 GCA_020341155.1 Eciton burchellii
GAGAGAGAGAGAGAGAGAGAGAGAGAGAGAGAGAGAGAGAGAGAGAGAGAGAGAGAGAGATCGCGTCGGCTTCTCGATTTCTCTGGCTGGGCCTCTCGTGACCGTTCGAAGCGCCAAGATCGTGAGAACCTCGAGTCGAGTCGAGTCGAGTCGAGTCGAGTCGAGGACCGTTAGCGCGGCTTCTCCCTCGCCTCCCTCACGGATCTCGTTCGCGCGTGCGCGCTTTTGTACCCCGCAGTCTCGGGGCCCGAGCTTCTCGGAACGCACAATTTTCAATTTTTTGCGTTCCCGGAACTCTTAAATCCGCCGGACCCTCTCGCTCTCCCGCGATTCTTACCGTCTCTTCGAGTCTTGGCAGTCGTTTTGCGTCTCGCGCGATTCGCCGATTCCAGGATTCGACGCACTCGTCGGCGTCGCGTTATTTCGGCCATCTTCCGGCGATCTCTCTTTCCTTCTCCTTCTCGCTACATCGCTCTCCCTGCATGCGCTTTCGAGAGTCGGCCTCTCGAAAGAGAGGAACTCCGAAACTCGGAGCAGCGTCGTCGAGGGACGACCATCCTGCGTTGTTCCTGCGCAATCATGCGCGCTGGGGGGCTTCGTCCGAGCGACACGCGAGAGGATTATGCGCGATTACGCACCTGTCGCGCATTCGCCCGCGCCGCGGGCGGAATCGTAAATCCTTTCCTTACGCGCGAGGCATTGTCTCGCCGTACGCGGAACGCCTTCGTTCGGCGAAATTGTCAAAGCCGCCGCGCGCGCGATCCACGGTCGTCTTCGATTACCGGGCGAGACAACGAGTACGTGACATCGTCACGAATACCTTCGGCCGTCGGCACCGACGGCACCGACGACGTCGTAAGCGTAATGCGAAATGTTGTCGCTGAATGTTCGCTGTGAGCGAATTCCGCGAGCGAGACTCCCATAAACATCGCTCCTCGCTCGCTCTCGCGAAAGAGATCCGCCGGCTAATGTATCGCGCAAGCGCAAGCGCGTTTCTCGTTTCCACCGATGCAACCGCAACGACCGCGTCGTCGTCGTCGTCGTCGTCGTCGTCGCGACTGCGATAACGGAGAAATGGAAAATCCATCGAACCGATAAATCCGAATCTCCGTAATTGTCTCTCCCGTCTCGATTTCAGATTGGCGCGGAACGGTGACGGCGCGTTCGAATTTGAGGAAAAATCGCGGCGGGAGACTCGGCGAGGGACTCGTCTGTCAATCCGGACGTAACGATACGGCGTTTACGCAACGCCAATGGCAAGTCGGATCGTCTTTTATTAGCGGCGCTACACGCGACCGAGTCACGAAACGCGAGCCGCGCGTGCCGCGCGGATAAAGGGACGATCGATATCACCAGGTGACGCCGGATAGCACGGGGGAAGGGAGGAAACGACGGGCGAGCCGTCGACAAAAATTTCGGCAACGACGCCGCGTAATCCAACTCTCGAGCATACTCGAGAGCAGGCTCTCGATGACAGGCTCGATCTTCTCCGCGAGACGCGAGAGAGTAGAAATGCGATATCTTTAAATTTCAAGATGACGCGAGTCATCCGAGTTCCGTTCCTCGGCAACGACTGCGTAAAGATTTGGCGGTGAAACCGAAAATCGAAGCCGAGAATCGTTGCATTCCAACAATGTCGCATCGTTTGGCCAAAGAGAATCGCCTCTCCGAATAGGTATGCTCGCGATGCTTCGTCGAGCGTCGAGCGTAATTTTTCTTCGTGACTTCATTAGGCGTTCAATTGACGATCGAGAAGCGATCAACTGCGTACCCGTACGTACACAGTTGCCCCTAAACTATCCCAAGACCAACTCTGTCTTCTCTGTTCGCTCCGCGCGAGCGAACTCGGCATGTAAATGTACATACGGCGATGTAAATGTGCGCGATGCTCGCCGATCGTATCTTTTTTACGGCGACCGGCCGGCCGGCCGGCCGGAAGAGAGCGCGCGATTGGCTGGCTTAATGACTCGCGTAGCTTCCTCATCTTGCAACCTTGCTTCCGCTCACCTCTCCGCGCACCTGCGTAAGGCTGATCCTACGCGTAAAGGCGATCTTCACTTTGCCCAAAGTCCTTTGAAATTCCCGCTTGGCGCAAAAATCGAACGAAAACGCTCGTGCGCGCGCGCGCGCATCCTCAGCAGCACCGCTCGCGTTCCCCGCTCGCGGGGATTTCTCGAGTCAAGTTGGATGTCCGGGTCCATTCACCTTAGCCGTGTCACGCGAGATTAAAGCGAGACCACCGCGGCTCGCCTCCCCTCGCCCCTCGGTCGTGGTCGAGACGAGCCGCATGGATCGTTTTAAACCGCGGGAGGATCGTTTCGCCTTTATCGTTGCGCTCGGTCGCACTTTTATCTCGCTGCAAGAACTCGTTGCTCCCTCGAGCGTCGACGCGCTCAAACGGCCTTACGGTACGCGTCGTCGCGAACAATGGCGCGAGCGGCCAAAGCGCGCGAGAACGAACGCTCCGTAGGATCGTCGAACGAGAGAGCAAATCTGACGAAAACTTGCTACTGCTACTTTTTCCCTGACGTTAAACCGTCTCGCCGCGATTCCGCGAGGAACCGCTTCGCTTCGTTCGTTCGGGAGAATAAATTCTCTCGCTCGCGCGATTTAAATTAATGTCGCGATAATAACGCGGACGAATCAAAGCGGGCCGAGTCGCGCTGTATTGCCGGAGGGGACGACTCTGCGTGTTTACGCGATATAACGCAACTTGAATCGCATAAATCTCGCGAGCGACATTCCGTCGTAATGATAAAATTTCGCGCGGATGCGAAACGCCCTCCCACCTCGGGCCGCGGCCCAACTTGCGTTATTTATTTCTGGGAATCCACCGGATGATTAATCGCGCGCTCGCGGCACAAACGCGGACCGATGTAACGAACTAACTCGCCCGCTCGCCCGATTTACAACTCTCGATATTACCATTCCCGACGAGAGTTCCTCGCAACGAGTCGTTATTGCGTTTTTAGCCCCACACCATTCTCTCTCTCTCTCTCTCTCTCTCTCTCTCTCTCTCTCTCTCTCCCCTTTCGTTCCGCTTCATTCTCTACGCACCTTTGGCCAAACTTTGCGAAACTCGGATAGCGCGTAATACAGCGCATAAACACGGACACGCGTACTTTCTCGGACGGCAATCGCGGTCGAAAACTTGGAAACGAGGCGCGCGCGGCGTGCGCTTTCTTGCAACGAGTATCGCAAAAGCATCAAGTACGAGGCAGCTTTGCTGGAAAGTTTGCTCGAACGTAGAATTTACGCGTTGCGAGTACGAGTACGACGACAGAGATATCCCGAGCGTTGAACGAAAGCGGCATGATATAACGCACGCTTATATCCGAGACTCGATCGCGCGACTCGTGCAATTTCCGATCCGTCTCCGATCCACGCGACCAATTATTCAAGGTCGAATGCAACGACGTATCGCCACTTTGCGGTTGAAAGAGCCGCTCGCTCGCTGCATCCTCGTTAAATCGCAACAACTCGCAACGAACTGTTTTCAAACCTCTCGTGCGCTCTTTGTGCGCAAATGTATCCGTCTCAATCCGCGTAAAGTACACACACACACACACACACACACAAATCTCATCTGACGCGACTATTCAACCGTGGTCGATGAAGAATTTTCTTCGAACAAATCAACGAATCGTGCAGGCAATCGCGACGGCGAGAGAGTCGAACAAAATTGCCACTCGCGGCATAATAACAGCTTACCGATTACGGGCCTCTCTCTCTCGCTCTCTCGTCTCTCTCAGGCACGGTCGCGCAGGACGCAGCGACGAGGAGAATGAGGAATTGCGCCGGGATTCCGGAATTCGCGTGTTTAGCAGCTGCGGAATTATGCATCCGCGCTTGACAACCTTGAGAAAGCGTGGGATTCCGCGGCGCGTAAACGCCGCCTGCCCTAATCCGCGAAACGCCACGTACGGCGGGGTGCGGCGGAGTCCTCCATCTCCCGTGGGGAAAAGCTCGCGCGAGGGGTGAAACAGGACGCAACGCGGGAACGTTAAACGCGTGCATGCACGTGGAGAGTGGAGGAAATTGGCGGAAAGAGAACTCGGTGCGAGTAAAACGCGACGCGAGCGTGTCTTTTATTCCCCCGCCTCGTTCTACCGGCAGAGAGAAAGAGAGAGGGAGAGAGGGTTGAAGGGTTGGAGGTACCCTCGGTATCGGGGTAAACGCGCGAGCGCGCTAATGTCCGGCGGTTCAGCGTGGCGTGTCGACGGATGGGGGGGGGGGGGGGGGGRGACGCGATTGCGGGGTTGTTCATAAAGCCGCGAGCTATTAACCGTGACACAATGGGCCAGAGGGCGAGCGGGCGAGCGGAGGCACCGAAATTCCTCGGTTCCGCGACGCCGGCTCAAATAACGCGAGAAAATCCGCGCCGACCGCCAGCGCAATCGGACGGCCATTATTAGACCGGTCGCCGTGTAACCGACCGGCGCGACCGACCGGCAATAAAACACACGCGCGCGCGCGCGCGCGATACGAGCGTTTGGAGAATTTCGATTTGATATGAGACCGACCGCCGTGCATGCTCGTGCATCGCGAGCGTTATGTCGCCTTTCTCTCGTTACGCGTTTACGCTCGATATCGCAGCGTAAAATCGAGCTCCTCGAGCGCTCGTTTCGCGCTCGGTTCGATCCTCTTTTTATCGCCGCGGAAACACGAGTGATCGCGGTAAAGTTCCGCCGCAGTCCCTTACTCGACGATTGGCCGACAATGGGAAAAGTTAAGCTGTCGGTAACAGCGTGGTCGAAACTCCGCGAACGACGAGCATCTCCAAACTTGCGAGCGTAATTCCAAGCACGCCTCCGCGATCGTGTTCTTACGGAGGCGCCGTCCGTTTCCCTTCTCCTGTCTCATCATCCGAGTAATTGCGTAGTCCATTTCTCAAGAAACAGACCTAAGCAAGCTCGCGAAAGTCGAGTCATCGAAGACACTAGGAGGATATCCTTTCTCCTCGCGTCGATCCATCGCGGTCCGCGGTTCCGCTCTTCGATTCGATTCGATTCGATTCTCGTTTCTCGTAATTTCACTTGGCAATCGCGTTGATCGCTCGACCTCGAGTTCCCTCCATCGCGAGGGCAACACGCGAGACACGGAGGATGATTCCACCAGCGTTCGGGATTTTGCTCGAACCGCGGATAACGGAGTCTCGGCGATCGCACGCGATGTTTCGCGAGTAACGCACCGGGACCTTCTTGGCGCGAAAAAAGGAGGCGGCACGTTCGTTCCGGAAGAAAAGCGCGAATAAGCGTCGGGCGGATTTTATTGTTTGAACAAACAAAGGATACGCGTCGTCCACCGGTGCGAATATTTTACCTGCAAACGCGAATCATGGAGGATTAGAAATGGAAAAATTTTGCGCAAACGCAAAGGTATGCGTTTTTGTGCGATTCTCGTCCAGAATGAGTATCTCAGTTTCGCGAGGATGAGGATGAGAATGAGGAGAAAGAGAGAGAGAGAGAGAGAACGATTCCCTCTAGTGCGCTTCGTATATCGCGCGAATCGACTCGCAAAGTCAAACTCGAGAATCCAGATATTAGCCCAACATGTAGCAATGTTTGTCGAGGGAGGGGGGCAGCTAAAAAGGGATGGACTCGAGCTCATTATAAAGTCCAGCAAGTTACACAGTTACACACGATCCGAGAGGATTTCATTCGCCGAGTAGTTCGGTCAAGAGGCTGGAGGCTGGAAATTAATATTCGATCGCGAGAACCGAGGATGTGCTTGCTAGCGAGCGATTTCTCACCTCGTTCGTGCGTCGTCTCAACGACGAGAGGCTGGAAAAGGCCGGAAACGGACGTATCCGTTTCTCTGTTTGCGGTGCAACTGGTTGCGATGGTTGCGATCTCGATTCTCGCTTGCGAGATTAAGCAATCGAGATTACCGAGAAACCATTTCTGAGAAAATGAGCTGCTTTCGTGCTTCTTCATATGTCTCGCAAGGAGGACATGGAACATGGAAATCGGGCGAATCGTGCACATCTTTGTGCGCGTTTCGATCGCGATTCTGATGGGCTTTTCGCATCCGATCACATTCGTGCGCTTTGCGCGAATGAAAGTAATTAATCTTTGATAATTCCGCCCGACGTTTCGACACGATGCAGATACGACGGCAGATACGGCTTTTAATGCCGATGGAATATCGAGAAGCTCCGATCCTCGTATCGCGGTTCCATCTTTGTTGAAAACGTTGGCCAATCTATCGCGACGCATTCGTGTCGAAATAAGCTCAATCAGCGTTCTCGTGGACAAATCATCTCGCATCGATCGAGGCAGGCAGGCAGGCAGGCAGGCAGGCCTCTTGCTCAGCGAGAGCGTAACATTCGATTCGAGCTTCGAAGCGATCCGCCAATCTCTCGAATCCGAGATCGATCATTTTCGAACGAGACGTGCGCGCGCAAGGTCGACCGCGATCTCTCGCCGCGTATCGCGCGCGTACGAGGAAACGGTTCCGGAACCGCGTTCGTACGTCCGCCTCCCCCTTGCAGCACCGCGCAACCACCTCGTCGCGTGCACCTGCGTTTCTGCATACACCCCCGTATTTGCCCGTAAATGGTAAGCGGTAACGGTTTCCGGTTCCCGGGCGACATCCCGCGCGCGTATGCCCTCTGCACCCTTATTAAACGACCCATCCCCGATCGCGAAAGCCCTCGAGATCCGTCCCGAATTTCTCGCCATCACCCGACATCACCGTTGTCACGCGATTGTTTGGCTGTACAAATTAATCTCTTGCTTCTTCTTATCCATCACTTTGTCCGTATGTCCGCCGATCTTCTTTTGTAAGATTCGAGCGCCCATGCGTCTACGTGAAAGCTCGAAAAACACGCGTACGCGTGTGACAACACGCTCTGATAAGGAGGCACACATTCGGTGTTGTATGAGAGAGGCCCGCTGATGCCTCTCTTGAAATAACCGTCGATGAGTTGTCATGCATGAGTGAGTCATGCAGAAATTAATACAAGAGATGACACGAGATCTATTCGCGAAGGAGACTCTTAAAGACGGAGAACGCTTCCGCAAAGCGGAAGCGCGTGTTGAAAAATTTTAAGACGAGAAGCTGCAGCGTCCACTGCAGACGGAAAACTCAAACGGAACGCTGTGTACCCGCTGTGCGAGGGGATACTTTCGGGATACTCTCGTCTACTTTTACAAATAAATCTCAAACTTTACTCAGGTTAAAAAAACAGCAAGAAATTAATTTGCGCAGGCAAGGTTACGCCTCGAACGTCATCGGCGTTATCGGCGATCCTTGATTCACGATCCTCGTTCCTGCCTCGGCGAACCGAGCAGTTTGACAAGGAAACACCCGGTATACTGCAGGCGCGAATGCGACGCGGTCGCGGGAGGAAGTGGAAACGCATTATCAGCTTCTCGGAAGGCGGTTTTACCTGAATGTTACGCCGTTCGCTCGCTCGCTCGCTAGCTAGCTGGCTCGTTCGTTTGTTCGTTCGTTCGCTCGCATGCGGCATACGCGGCGGTCACGGTTGCCAGAATTCGCACAATAGAGAACGGCGTTATGAACGCCGTTAAAATATTTGGGACAAGAAACGCGACGCGCGTGTCGTTACTGCCGCGGCGGTTCAAAGGCGCAACGGCGATCGCGGCCGATCTCGCTCGAAAAAGAGAGAGAGAGAGAGAGAGAGAGAGAGAGAGAGAGAGAGAGAGAGAGAGAGAGAGAGAGAGAGAGAGAGAGAGAGAGAGAGAGAGAGAGAGAGAGTCTCTCGGAAAGGAATTAACCGTTCCGAGATTATCGATTCTTGGAATTTCTTCAAATTTCCGTTCGAGCTTTATCCGTTTGGTCCGAATTTGCCTCGACTTGCCACGCAAGTTCCGTCAAACTTTAGGGATTTCGTAAGGTCGCGTCATCAATCGAGCAACGGAGCGTTGCTCCGTTTCGCTGTTCCGGATAGATCCGTTAGTTCCCAGCCTTGCCATGTTCGGGGCCAAAGGTAATTGAGAAAAATGATGATTCGGATGGACAGGCTACTCGGAGGAATTCTGATGCGTAACGCTGAAAGCTCGCCCGACATCGTAAACTGCTAACGCGGAAATTAAATTGCAAACGATAAAAGCACGTCGCGCTAACCGACGATGCGCCATTAATTTTCCGATCGATAATAACGCGCGCGCGCACGCGTGTGCGTGTACGTGCGTTTGTGTACGCCGCGCGCACTTTCGTAGCGGCGTCTTTGCGGAACGGCGGCGTTTCCCGTACGCGGCGAGAAAGGAAACGATTGCATTGTGCGATTCCGAGAATGCGATTTCACCCGTAGGACGACTGAAAGTTTCTCGGCGACTCGCGATAAAGTCGCGGCGCAAAGTTTAGCGTCTCGTGAGCGCGAAAAGAGATAATTTCCCTTTTCGTCTTTTCGACGTCGTTCGACGTCGTTGCGCGCGTTCCGTGGATGAAACGCTGATAAAACGGGAATGTTCAAGTTACGCGTCTTTGGCGCGTTTTCGGCCAGACCTTTTTGCCCTGGCGATCTGTCGGGGAGGATTATACGACGGAGACAAATCGCGCGGAGAAAAGATCCGATGAGAAATTGCGACGTAATCTCGCGATTCGCGAGTAACGCTACTCGTATCTGCTATCTTTATAAGCAAGTTTTCAATTTCGATACCACGAATCGCCGCCTCTCGTTGCCTTATTATTATATACACGCGTGTTTCCCGGAACGCCCTGTATCAGAGTGTTTGTTAGGTCGTCGACCACGGACGCATCAATTATTAACAACCACTATAGCTATAAGACAACTTTATAAGAGCTATACTTGGAAAACGGCTATAGCCGCGCGCGCGCGCGCGCGAAGCGGAAGCAATCGCGCGATTCCGGAAAACGTTCTTGCGCCACGTTCGATTATACACCCACGTACGCACGTATGTGCGTGCGCGCGATCGATCGCGCGTATCGATGAAGAAGCGGCAAAAGTGGCCAAAGTTCAACTTTATCCGCGGATAAAGTTGATTTCCCTCGATTGGTTGCGCGATAGCGCGGCGACAAGAGCGAGCGCAATTTCGCGCCGCTCGTGACTCGCTTCGGGCTTGCTTCGGGATTGCGAAAGATGCTAGTCGCTGCAGAAAATTACGGTGCGCGATAGCACGCGGCTTTCTCGATAGTTGCATCGAGCCTGCGTTATTCTCTGTCCGTAACGTTTTCATTTCGACGATTCCTTCTTCCGCGCCGTGGAAATCATTATCGCGCGACTTCTTCTTTAGTTATTCGCGCATCAATTATGTAAGCGGGTCGAACCGCGGGAGGAATATCTATTCGCGCGAATTCGCCAACACGGAAAGAACGCGAGATTAATCATTCGTGATTTACGGAAGCCTCTAAAAGAGCCTTGTTTTTCCTCGCGACTCGCGATTCACGATGACGACTCGCCATCTCTCTCCGACGAAAATAGAAATGAGTGAAGCAGCAGCCTTCGCGCGGTCTCCTCTTTATACGCGTTTTCCCCTGGTTAATTAGTAAACCATGACGCATCTCCTCGTTTCTTCGAATAACGGTAAATCCGCCAGATTACATCGCTCATTATGACGCGCGCGCGCGCGTCAAAGTATCGAATCGGAATCGATTACTCGGTATCACCGACGTCCTCCCACTTGGATCTCACTCGCATCCGAGTTTTCCAAATTCGAAGCACCGATACTACACTCTCGAGCATCTCCCCGAACCGAGTTTGATTAACAAAGGGCGCCGCGGGAAAGAAAACAGACGCGGAATAAATTTACGACACGCTCTCACGTGCCTTGCGTAACATCGAGCATCTTGCGTGTGTATATTTGCTCGATACTTTGACATACGCCGTTACCGCCGTACCGTCGTACGTGTCGAGACTGTTTCCTCGTGCTTGCCTCAGATCCCGAAAATCCCCGAGATATCATCCTCTTCTTCTCTCTCTCTCTCTCTCTCTCTCTCTCTCTCTCTCTCTCTCTCTCTTTTAACGGTCTCTTCGAGCAGCCGTTATTCCGCGTGCACAAAGGGCGGTAGGTAACTTGCCGCCAGGATTTGCAAGAATAGCGGCCGATCGACGCGAATACGTGTGCATCCTGGCAATGCAATTCCCAATTCCGCGGGATACAGGCTGTTATTGCGTTACTTTTCGCGAACCCCGAAAATCTCTGACCTACGCGAGCGTGGATGCGCTCGAAAGGGTACACATGCGACGTCGGGAAAACGTCGACAACGAAGATAACGAGATTCGCGGGATTCGCGGTTCACGTCCCCGCGAGATGTATCGAAATCGAAAGAGATGTTGATTCAGCGGCGACAATGCGTTATCGAGCAAACGCTTTACGCGTTTATACGTATACATAACTTTACTTCGCATTCGTTAATCTTTTGCGAAATTTCTGGCTGAAATTTTAAAATCAGGTTTTAAAATCAGCTCAGGCAAGCCCCAAAAATAACAAGATCCGCGATCATCCGATTCGACGATGCGGATATCTCGATATGAATCTCGGAGTCTGTTTCCCGCGAAAAGAGATTTAATTTCGCGAGCGTCTTTTCGTCTAGTCGCGATATAAAATAGGCAAAACTCTGCGGTTTTCCGCTGATGGAAAATACTTAATTTTCCCCTTCAATGCTTTCGTGATCTTTCTCTCTCTCTCTCTCTCTCTCTCTCTTTCTTCCTGTGAAAGACGAGGGAAGCGGAGCACACGTCGTCGAGCGCGTCGTTGACAGACGTCGTCGACTGCGCACGTATCTCGTCGGGATTCTCGTTGAAACGTCAAAAGATGCTCTTGTGGCTTTTGCTACCGCCGCTCTTCTTGCCTCTCTCTTTACTCTTCCTTGTCAAGCTTGTCATCCCATCTTACAATTTCGCTCGCTTCCCTCCTTCTTCGTAAAACTGTCCGCCTTGATGACTCGATCTTGTCGTCAAAATTCAAGACGGAGCGACAATCGGAACAATAAATAGCGACGTGACGCGTTTCTCTTAACGCTCGAGCTAACGAAACTGAAGCTGAAGAACGAGATCGAGAAGCGCGTCGTCGTCGTCGTCGGTCGATCGGAGACTGCGATGATCAAGAATGAAATTCTAAACCACCGAGCGGCCATTGTTCCTTAGCCATTCGGCGAACGAAACTTTGACGCACTTTTCCTCGTAGCAAATGGCGTCTCTCTGCGAGAGGCCCAAAGATAAAGCGGCCTTCCGCGAAAGCCGCGTACGGGTTCGTCGTAAGTAACGCAAACCATACCGCTCGTAAACAATTTATGATCCTGCCTCCGTCCAGAAACAGGATCTTTTGCGCGCGCGCATGCGTGCGAGAGAGAGAGTGAGAGAGAGATCAAATACGATCGATCGTAATCGAGTCGCGAGTTTCGGAGCGAAGCGCAAACTTGCAACAGCCTGAAAACAAAGAGATTGGAGCAATCTCGAGTCCGTGAAGCTGCCAGCTCCGAAACGCGCGTGACGTCACAAAGTTCCGTTCGAGTTTGATTCAATACGACAGCGAACGGACTAGGCGCGTCTCCGCGTTTAAATCGCGGTCCGCGAGAGCTTCAGTCCGAGATCGAGATGTTAAATGTCTTCCTCGTGAAACGCGAATTTATAATGAAGCCGCGAGCGGAAGGTGCGGTCCTAAATGCTGAATTAAATTCTGGTTTTCCCCTTTATCGCGACCAACTTTTTCCGAGTGGAACTCGCTGGGAACTCGCGCGACGATTTGAGGACCGCCGTAAAGAATACGCGCGCGCGCGTGCGTACACAATGCTGGAAAAAGAGGCGACTGTGGCAAGTGGGAAACGACTTTCCGCGAAGCGATTACCGGCTTCCGCTATTTCGAAACGGCGTCCTCGGCTGATCCTTGCTCGACACGCCAGGATCATTATCCTTAATAACGCGAGTGTGTCATTCGGACGACGGAGATGACGTCCGCGATTGCGCAAGATCGCTGCAAAGACTGACACTTTGACCTCTTCGGCCCAAGTGACGCCGGGCAAATGGGCACGTCGCTGCGAAACCGCGGCGTGCTCGCGAAAGAAAAAACGTCAAACGAAACCATCGCGGGGTCTCCTCATCTTGGATCGTCGGTCTCGACGATAAACCGCGCGCGCGCGCGCGCGCGCGCGTATTGATTCATCTTACGGGGCAAACTCGGCAAAAGGACTCGGGACGGGTTTGTTGAAACATTGTTCGTCGCATTCGACGATCGGACGTTGGACGATATCGAATACGTACTCGAATTACGCTGTGTGTCATTCGCGCGATCGCTGTTTATAATAAAACAAGATTATTGCGTCGCACTTTGATCGGCAAGTCGGATAAATATGCGCGCCGCGCAAATTGCAACTGGTGGGAACATGGCGCGTTTAAATTGCAACTACGATTGCAACGCGATTTGTATGCTCCGAGTAAACGCGCCCAAAATGTTCTCGGCGCGCGTTTCCGGCGCGACGAACGATCATTTTAATGTTTTAATACCGTTTTGAACCCGTCGAACCCTCCCTCCTTCCCTTCGAGAAAGGAGACGACATTCGATGAAATCTTGTTCTCGAATGCTCGGCATCGGCATATGATGCGAGATGAAAAAGGACGTCGAAACCGCGCGATGCATCACGGACGTGCCGTAAAATCCGGAGGACCAGTGTCGCTCCGATGGAAAAGGAAAAAAAAAAAAAGAAAAAAAAGAAAAGAAAAAAAAGAGCGGAACGGGACAGCATAATGGAGCCGTTACGTTCGCGGCGAGATTTTCCGCGCCCCGGCGCGGCGAAATCCATATCGCGTAATAGCATCTATTTGTACCTTTTGTTTCTCGGTGGCGTTCGCGCGCAATTAACGGGCTTACGCGAGAGCTGCCGGCTCGCGTGTTTCGCCMCCATAATTCASCTCTCTCTCTCTCTCTCTCTCTCTCTCTCTCTCTCTCTCTCTCTCYCTCYCTCTCTCTCTCTCTCTCTCTCTCCCTGTCGAAAATCCACTCCCTCTGTCGGGCCGCGGAAACCGCCCTCCGAGAGGCATATACTAGAATCAAAAGATATTTATGGACTGCTGCTGATTCCCGGAGAAAGCGTTCCGGGAGCTCGCTTTATCAGCGGAGACGGAAAGCGCGCTCCTCTTCCGAGAAAGAGCTTTACGAGAAAGGAGAACGAAGCACACGCGTCATCGATCCGATGATGATCCATCGGTCGACGAAGCGCGGCTCTCTCCGAGAGCCCGGTTGGATCCTGCTCTGGAGCCTCTCGGAGCCGCTCGTTTCGTTCGCCATTAGATCGGGAAGGCAAAGGCAAAGGCAAAGAGGAGAAAAGGAGCCCGTGTAGCCGGCGAGAGCGGTTTCGCCGAAACGCGGCTGTGTTTTTTTCCGTGAAATTTAATCAAGGCTATCCGTCCGCTGGCCGATCGGGCCGATCCGAGAACGCCGGTCCGAACATAATTTCCTGCGTGTTCATCGGCGACCTGCGGATCGACACGGCCGCGATAGAGACGTATTAGACGGAGACGAGGAAAGGCAGGGAAGAAAGTATCTCTCCGAGCCGCGTTAGCCGAGCAAGAGGCTAAAAAAGACGTCTCCCCGAGGATCCCAAAAAGTCTCGGAGGAATAAAGCAAGCAGGGGAGACTGCTCCGATCGTTCGCGGAGTCTCGATCTCGAGTACAACGTCGGTATTCTTTCTCTCTCTCTCTCTCTCTCTCTCTCTCTCTCTCTCTCTCTCTCTCTCTCTCTCTCTCTCTCTCTCTCTCTCTTCATGTCTCGATCCTCCGTTTCCGTCGCGAGACGCAAACAGGCGGAACGCGCACGCCGTTTGACACCTGCGAGACGGCTTCGTAAAGTCCCACTTTGTTCCCGAGCATAATAAGGTCTCCGCGAGCGAGCGAGCGAGCCAAGGATCCTCCGGCGAGCCCTCCGAGTCGTGCCTTTGTTCGGTACTCGCTGGTTACTCGTGCTGGTGCTCGTCGGAGGGTCGAACCTCTCGTCGACCGTTCCTCTCTCCTTCCCTCTCAGTGGAGGCAGCAGCGACGCTCTCGCCCGCCGCGTTTGCGCTCCACGCGATTTATCGCGGAATAAACAAGTGTTCCCCCGGCTCCCGGGCCGGTTTTCATTCGGGCCGATTTACGCCCCGTAATTCGCGTTAAATTCGCGGGACCGCCGTCGCGATTCCCGCGACTCCCCCCCTCAGATAGCGGACACTGCTGTATAGCTGCATAATTCGTGGGAGAATGGAGCCGGCAAGATTTCGAGGGGAAGGAGAAGGAGCCTCTAGAATCCCCGAATCTGGAGATATCCGTCAATTTTTTTCCACTTTCGACTCGTGGAGAGGAACGCGAGGAACGCGCGCGCGCGCGCGGGTCGGATCTTTGGCGCTGCGAGTTCCACCCCGCCGCGGAATGGAGAGCGAACGACCGTCGAGATCGATCGTTGCTCTCTCCCGAGAAGGGACACGGCGCACAGCGGAGACTTTACGGCTATTCGACTCTTGCGAATTCCGGCAAGATTCGCGGATCGTGCGACGCGGATCGTACACTCTTGCACTCTTTCGAACGTCTTTCGATGGATCGAGATATTTATTCTCCCCGTGAATCTTGAAGCGCGTTACAAATGATTACGACAAATTGCAACGCAGCGCAACGGAAAATGGCCCGATCATCCGATGATGGACGACACCGATGAAGGGGCCGATCCGTTAAACGCGAGATAGATTAGAAATTTTCCAGCGAAGGGAAAGCTTACAAGAGAGAGAGAGAGAGAGAGAGAGAGAGATCCCTCCCTGCGTCGTTATTTCGCAATCTATATCCCGGATATGTGTCGTACTCGTGCCCGTATTGGACGAGCTCTTGACGTGAAAGCCAAGAGGGATTTCCGCCACTGAGCGCGAAATAAAGATTTCGCGTGAACAAACGAGCGTGAACGAATGAGCGATGGAATTCTCGAATTCGCGGAACTTTGGCGAACGAACCAGCAAAACGAAAGAGGACAAGGGGGAGAGAGAGAGGGGGGAGGAGGGGGGACAGGGAGAAGGAGAAAAGTTTCTGCGGGTTTTTCAGCAGCAATTTACAAGTCGCGTATCGGATTCGTCGTAAGCTTATAAATCTTTAATGCGCCCCGTCTTGCAGCGCGCTGAGAGAAATGTGGGTCGAATCCGCGGGCGCGGATATAAAAGGTCGTCGGTTCGCGATGGAAGAAAAATGATCGAAAAGAGCATCGCGGGGATTTAAAGGCCGAGAGATACGGGCCTGTCGGAAACACCGCCGCGAAGAAATGGCGACGATTCGAGCATCGAGTTCGGGAGAGCTCGCTAAAGTCGAGAAAATGCTCAAACTTGACCGCGAAGTCGTTACGCTGGATTATTCTTATACGGAGATCTTATCGCGAGTTTGATCGTTTCGAGATATCCGAGCACGAAAGGGGCAAAGGGGCAAAATACGCGCCTTTCGTTGAGGCGCAGGCTTCCCGCCGAATCGACCGAATCATGTCTCGATTGTGTCGCGAAGCTTATCGATATACGCGCGAGACGACGAGCGAGAACGCGCGTCTACAAAGGAATCTTTGAGTTAAAAGCAAAACGTCAGCCGTCGAACGCTTTCGCGAGCGGTGGTCTTTGTGTCCGAGGTAGCGTTCGATTCGCTTTCGTTAGTCGCATTTATCACCTATCGAGTCGTACGCGAATAAAGGAGAAGCGAAACGCTCTCGGGAAGGCGCGGAATGAGCAAGAGCGTTTGCTCCGAGAGAAAGAAACGCGGAGGGAAAGGATATCGCTTGCTCGCGCGCGCGCGCGCGGCAGGGATTCTCAAATCAAAATTCGCGCCGTGGTTTCTTCCCGCCGTCTCGAGATGCGTGTCGGCGCAGATAACGTTGGCAATCGTCCCAATGTTATCGTCATCGATGCACGATCGGCACGCGCGTCGGCACGGTGGCAGAGGAAATTAAATTAAAGCAGGCATAAAGGTGATGAAAAATCGATTCGAATTTCGATTCGCGTTGGAGCTTTGAAAATTGATCCGATCCTTCGCCGACGATCCTCGACCGGCGTTTGCATTTTTCTTGACGTGCGCGCGCATACGTACACACGTGCAAAGACTCACCATTCGATGCTCCTGTATCCCCTGAGGCAACAGTGAAGAGCCTTGAACGCACCCACGTTGGCGTACTCGGTGGTAACGACCTCCTTTGTGAAGCTCAAGCCACCAGGTGGATGATGAAACTTGTATATCGAGCAATAATCCTTCAGCTCGTTGCCGTGGCCGATCGTCGATAGTATCGAAAGCGCGACGATAGCGTGCACGCTCGTCGTCGCCGACATCGTTCGTCCGTTCGTTCGTACGCGACAAGTAAATCACTGTGACACTCGCGAGCACCACCGACGCACGACGCGTGGCCTACTTCAGGCGACACGTTCGACGTTCGAGATCTCGCGACGCGATCAACCGAATATCGTATCGTATCGTCGAGTATCGTCTCGCGCGATATCCGCGCGCTGATTCGCTCGATCGCGCACTCGCCGTTCAGAGGCTTACGATCCGCGCCGTATCGCCGGATGCACGAGTGACGTCACTCGGCACATCGCATTCGCGTATCGTTTTCTCGGGAATGCACGCGTCGCCGCGCGCCTCATCGGGGGGACTCTGGCGTGAACGTGAACGTGAACGTGAACGTGCACGTGCACGTGCACGGCGTCGCCGCGCGCACTTGACCAAGCAATTCGCTCCGTGCGTGGTGCGATCCGCGTTGTCTCCGCGTTGTCTCCGCGTTGTCTCCGCGTTGTCTCCGCGTTGAATCCGTGGGACGAGATTCGAATCGTAAAACTGCGCTACGAAATCTGCGGAGTGCGCGTCCGAGGAAATCCGAGGAAATCCGAGGAAATCCGAGAAAATCCTCGGAAAACCCGCGGAATTTAAAACGACGCGCGTCGCGCGTACGCGCGCGCGACCGCGCGCACCAATTCTCGCGGTTCGAATCTCGCGCGATCCGGCCGATCCGGCATCAAGATTCGCGAGAGCTCTCGCGTGTCATATCGCTGTCGGACGGACCGCCGTTAATTGCAATCGTTCACCTTCCCTCGGCGAGAGGAACGTATCCGTTTGTTTGCCGTCAAACACTAAGCGCGCGTTTACCCAGAGAAACGTCAAACACTCGAAACGTCAGCACTTTGCTGCTTCCCTCTCCCCCTCCCCTTCCGCCCCCTTCCTCCTCCTCCTCCTCCTCCTCCTCCTCCTCCTCCTCCTCCTCCTCCTCCTCTTCTCTCTCTCTCTCTCACTATCCCTCCCTGTTCCTGTCGCTTACTGCTCGCTCCCGCTGTCCGCCTCTCTCTCATGCCGCGCGATTTCAATCAGCCTTCATCTTCCTCCAAACGCCGGCGAGGCATCTCGGCGCGGCTAATATTTGCACGGTGCACGACACACACACCTGCTTTGCTCGAGCGCGCGACGTGACCGTGCTCCGATAACGACGGCGGGACGTCGCGAAGCGAGAGACGCACCAGGAGATACGCACAAACGCTCTCGCCTCCGACGATGGACTGACGCGCGCGACCCGCGCAGTTTCGAACGAGCCGCCTGTTGCCTCGTGCCGTTCCGCTCGACCTCGGATATCCTCGGCTTGCACCGCCGGCCGGCGCGTGTTTATACTCGCGCGGTTACGACCGCGCGAGAGAATCCGTGAGCAGAGAATCCGCTGCATTTTACGAATAAGCGAGAAAGCTGTGTCAACAAAAGTATATACGTACGCAGCGACGCGAACGCTGCGACGAGTCATCGAATGCTTTGTTTCGAGGCACTCGCTCATCAAACGCCCCGCGATGCGGCAAAGGGACGGAGACGGGAAAGGGAAAGTTTTTAATGTACGTCATACCTGAGTACGAGTAGCCGGTAGGCTACTAAATTTATGCGCGACTTTAAGAGCGGAACGAATTCCCAGCGAGTGATTCAATTATGCACTTTACATAACGAGTTATCAAACGGCTGATTTCATCTCGCGGTGACGTGCGGTATACGTGCGATGTCTGAAATGAGAGTTGCGAGCGCGGATGAAAGAAATATTTCTTGCGAGATGCATCTTGCAGAGTCGTTGGCAACGTTCCACTATATACATATACATATCTCTCAGGCGTATCCATTCCGGATAGATTTCTGGGAATCGCGCGCGACCTTATTTCTCATATTTCGTCGCAAACGGGAACCAAGCGGCAGCAAATGCGCCAGCAAATTGCACTCGTGCGATTATGAATCGCACTTGGCACTCGTTGGCGAGATAGCAGCAGAAAGGCATCGTCGAGGCCTCGAAGGACATTCGGAATTAGCGGGAGAGAGAAATGAAACGTCCAACGTCCAACTTAACGGCGATTAACGTTACATCGCGATAACAGCGGGTGCGATAATGCCCCGCTTGAAAATAGGCGAGATGAGAGGACATCGCGCAAATCGACGCGTTACTCGCGTAACGCACTCCGGAGCACCCGGTATAAGGAGACGCAATATCGCGCGAGACAGCGGAACGGAGAACCGCGCGCGCGTGCGCGTACGCGCGCGTCATCGGGCTCGGAGAAGCGTGATCTCGGGAGGCCTCCGTTCGTCGAAATGTTCGTGTTCTCGGCGCGATTAGACAGTCTGGTGCGCCCGTTGCGCATTTGTAACGTGCACTCGCCGCTGCCGGCGGGCATCTGCATTCTAGGAAGTCTCGCGCCTAGTTTACCTCTCCGTCTCTCATGTTGCACGGCGGCATCGCGAGAAGCGCAATGGCGACGCGTCAGCGAGTCGTATATTTGCCAATTGCGTCAGCGGCTTTTCAGTTCGACTGAAAGCGCGACTTCGATCCCTCTCCCATCGTGGCAGACAAATTCATCATGGGAGATCGATGTGATCGACACTTGTGACACACCTCGATCGAAATCGAGGATCGATCCGGTCGGTTTCAGAAGTAAAAGAATCGTTGACATTGCGCGTCTAATCTGCCTGATAAATATATACGGTCGCGATGATCGGTCTTGTAAATAAATTTTGCAATGTCCGATAACGACGCAGCGAGACATTTAGAGATACTTATGCAGAAGAGGTGACTCATAATCCTAGCTCCGGTAAATAACGGGTGAGAAGAAACGCGCAACGCATGCCGCAAAACGGCGGCAAAACGACCACGATGCTGACGATGGTAGCCGCCCCGTTTTCTCCTTTCTGGAAAAAGAAAAGCTTTCTCGGCGGCCGCGTTAATCAAGCGGTTCATTCTCATAGGAAAACCCGATTTAGGCATCCGAGCGTTTCGTTAGCGTTTCGTTTCAATCGCTCGCTTTGAATCGCCTCGATTTGCCGAATTACGCTTCTCCTTTCCCTCCGCGCAGAGATTACGCGGACTCCGCGAGTTACGATATCAATGCCAATTACTGTAGAATTGCAACAGATTGCAAATTCCTTCCCGGAATTGTAGACGTAAAAACGGATCTACGTGATTCGATAGGTCGCAATATTCTGCTCGAGCAGATAACGCTTTCCGGGAAATTTATTTATCTCGCTTGTTTATCGAGTCGCATATTCCGCTTGCTCGTTATTTTAATTGCCTCGTGATAATTTTGCCACCGGAATCGTATGTCTCTTTAATTAATGATGTATCTTTTAGCGAGTTTATTGCCGAGTTTACCTCATCCTGACTCACGTTTAAGCAATTTAAATTATTCCAAACGAATGACATATTTATGTTGGATACTATAGAACACCGCATGCGATTCTATAGCAGAACTGCGATATCATCCATCGGTCGATTTTCCGCTCGAACTTAAGTCGATATATGGTAAAATAGTATCCTCTTTTTTTTAGTTATCAACGATGATATTGTATCAAATATATTAATCTCAAACGACAGGTCTGTAAGCTGAGAAGAATCGTCAACGCGTTGTTTCGACGTCAAAGTTTTAGCTTTGATGTGCCCATAGCTCGATAATAATGTTGATTCGGTCATGCAATGAAAAGGAAAGATGTGACAAGGAGTGTCACTTGTACACATGGTAGATTAAGATATTCAAAACAAGTATTATAATATTTTGTTCATCGGGAAACACAGCATCGTTTGTTGATAAACGACTTGGGTCTTGGGTGATTTACTACACAAATTTACTATATAATTCATAAATCATTTATTATACAATTTATTTCATACCAACTTGTCTCTCATCACACACATGCACGCACGCACGCGCGCGCGCACACACAGACACACACACGCGCTCTCTCTCTCTCTCTCTCTCTCTCTCGAAATTTATTATACAAACGTTATCATTTTTTCATGATTCTAGGAACACTATTCCAGCAGGCTATCCGATCACGCGTATCACTCGCTTTCCTTCGTTGTTTGCGTTAATCGAAGATTATCGAGCAACGCCTGCGGACTTGGATCTCTGCCTCTGAATTTCCTAAAGATTTCGGCAGTGGAGTAACTACCACCCAGAGACAAGAATGTATCGCGGAATCTCGTGCCAATTTCCTTCTGCTGCGCATCGTCGAACTTGATCTCTTGGAATGCCGTATACAAGTCAGCGGCAATCATCTCCGACCAGACTTTACTGCAAATTAACATTGACATTTTGCTTCCATTTCATGGTTCCGCGAATCCGCGAAATGTATAAAATTATGTATATGAATATCACGTGAAATACCTATAGTACGCGGCCGCCCAATTATTGCTCCATATGCTTTCGAAGGAACAAACGTGGCAATCCCTCTTCTCATGAGGCAAGACGAAATATTTCGGCCACAGTTTCTTCATTATTGGCACCCAGAACTCCTCGCTGCAATTTTTTCAATCATATTAGACACGCATTGTCGTATGGGACTGTAAAGAGTCATCATCGCGCTAAAAAGGGCAACTCGATCTAACGTTTACCTGGAATGCAACTGCAAATCCAATTCCGACAGATAAAGTTCCTTGCACAGTTTGTATCCGGCAAGGTGCGATCTCATCTTTATGATATCATCGATTATCTCCGGAGACAGCGGCTGCTTCGTCTCGAAATGCGAGGAGATCTTTTGCAATACAAACGGCTCGTACAACCTGCCAATCGTGAACGTATAAGAAAGCTCGGTATATAAAACTCACAAACTTGAAGTATTCAGTTTCGTACCAATTCTCCATGAAATAATCGCAGATAAAGACCGCGTCCCATTCCACGAACGACAATCCGCCAATGTCCGAATATTCGACCGTGGTTAACAGATGTTGCAAGGCATGTCCAAACTGCAATCCGAATCGCAAGATGTGAGAGGAGGGGAATAATATTTAACGCATCATCGATATAGTCCTCGGCATTCGGTTCATCTCTTGTCGCGGGAGTGAGAAGCAGGTAAAATTTACAGGTTAATTTAATGAAAAATTCAAAAAGGACGCGATGATACCTTCTGGAATAGAACCTTGACGTCCTTGAAGGAGAGCAAGGAAGGTTTGTCGTCAATCGGTGGAAGAAAATTAAAGATCATGGCGACCAACGGAATGCTATCGGCAACTTTGCTCTTGCTCTTGATCGTGGATACCCATCCCGATTCGCGCTCCTTGCGGAACTTGTCCACGCCTCTGGCGTAAGGATCCAAATAGAAATTTGCGATGGGAACCGTGCTGGATTTATTCAAGTCAAATACATCGAAGAATCGAACATCCCTATGCCAGATATCCGCCTTCTTATTTTCAACGATCTTCACGTTGAAGAGCGTCTCGATGTGCTCGAAGAGACCCGACAGAACGGTCGGCAACGGAAAATACGCTCTCCATTTGGTCTCGTCGAAGCTGAGGAAGCAAGCGAAATTAGTCGCGTATCAATTAATTATTATGTTTACGTTACGAATGCCTCGATACAAATTGCTTAATGCATAATTTATTGATAATTTATTGATAATTTGTTCTTTCAAATGCCATTTATCATCTGAAAGTCCTACACGTCGTACCTCGTCCAAAAATCAATTTACTCACTCGTAAATACTGCGACGTTGTTTCCTACTCCAGTATGGCACGTCCCACATCCTCATGGTAGAATCTTCAAAGCCTCTTTCCTTTGCAAAGTCGGTTAAGCTAGCGATTTCCTGTCGTTGGGCGGATAGTGCTAGCGAAAAATACAATTTTCATTGATTCGTCAATCGATCGGATTATCGATGATATGAAAAATCTTTTACAGATTCTATCGCATACAATGACACAAGATGCCGTATTAGTTGTATTAATTAGTTGTAGTATTCAGTTTTATAAATTTTATTAATAAATTGTTACAAAGCAATTACCGGTATTGCGAAGAATTTCCAGTGTATTGTGCAAATTATCCATATTTCCTGCCATCTTCGTTTCCATGCTCATTTCCGCATAGTGCTTGTATCCCAAACGCTGCGCCTGTTTGATCCTTTTCTCTCGGATTTGCTCCAACGTTGTACTAGCTTGAACGGATTTCTCTTGATACATGGAGCACCGTGTGACATCAGCGTCCCACACCGTTGCTCTCAGATTGCGATCGGGACAAAACTCTGATCCAACAGGTCCAATGACAATTAAGCGCGCGTTAATCTCTTTGAGCGTTAATATTCATCTATAGAGAAACATGCAAAATGGATACGTACCCATGAACGGATTTAAGATGTACGATTTCAAGGTAACTTTCCAAGGACCTAGGAAAGTTTGCATAGGACTGGTCGCCATGGATCTAACAAGATCATCCGGAAAATCCTTCATGACATCCTTGTTTTGTATCACCAAGCAATACGAATTCGTAGAACCCTAGGAGAGAATCGAATACAATTTTACAATTTATCGCACTTTTCTCAAGATCGCGAATCGCAATGGTTTAACGGACGAGAGATGCCAGAATGCAAAAAATGACAGAAATGAGGCAGTTTTCTTCCCTTTTAATATTATTCTAATCTTTCGCTCTCTTTATCATAATTGTCATAATTATTCTAAATCTACGTCGTATTACACGACCATATTATAAAATTCGTTATACCTCGTATTTCATCTTGTACTCTTTAGTTTTCGATACGATGGACTTTAAATCTTCGACAAAGTTGTCAAATTCTTCAGGCGGAAGAGCATGGCCGTTCAAAACTCCCTCCAGCACATACTTGGTTAGCAATCGTTTTTGCGAAGGCATCAGTTTAATGTCTTTATTGTCTAAAGCTGCCTTACATGCTCTGTAAAGTGGCGCACTGCCAAATTTGCTAGCCGCAGCTCTTACGGCACGTTCGTGAATGCCCATGTAACATTTGGTCGGCATTAAGCTCTGATTGCCAAAGTACAAGGTCTTTGCTATGCCCCATGTGACCTCTAGAGGAAGATACGTTTCCTCGATTGGACGCAACCAATCGTTGAATACATCCAAGTTTTCTTTTGCTGTAAACGATTGTCAGTTATCGGAGTAGATGGTAATATTCGTTATTTCCTTCATACGATGTAGCTCTTAAGTTGCAGTCTAATATCTTATGCTTACTCGCCAAATCTTTCTCCAAGGACTTCATTTTTTCTTCAAACTCCACGGTTTGTCTTCCAATCGCGGCTGTACATTTTTCGATCGTGATTGTATCAAATTCTGGTAAGTTATCATCTTTGAGCAAAGGGTTTTTCTCCAACGAATCTTCTCCTATCTCTGGAAGCCTGGAAAAAAGAATTGGGGATTATAGGAAACGGTGAATGCGATATAAAGATGTAAGATGTATGTAAGATGTATGTAAGATACAGTGAAAAACAGAATACGGAAACATATAAAAAGGATATTAAATATGTATATGTCGTAACGTACGTTTTGCATACGGCGTAAATAAATTTAAATATAAGAAAATATTAATACAAATAATACATGCAACCAGAGATAAAGATAATAAAGATAATATATATGTGTGTGTGTGTGTGTGTGTGTGTGTGTGTGTGTGTGTGTGTGTGTGTGTGTATAGATGTGTATATAGATAATAATAAATATAAAAATGATACAAGAGATAAATAGTAAATAATGAATAGTAAATCAAGACTCGAGACATACACGTGCCAGAATGAAGCAAGTTAAGCGAGGATGCGAATAAAGGGCAGTCAAAAAATATCGCAGCAGTGTTGACGTTAACGAACGTTAATCAATGAGAATATTAAAGCCGCAGACAACACGAACAATGTACAATAGTTTGGAAATGATTGTAGGGAATTGATTGTTGGGAGAAAAGCCGTAGCCGCGTTGTATATAACCACGAAAACGCAATGCAAACTCACAGGACTATGTATCCGTGGCGCCTTGGGATTTTTAAAAAGTTGTGCCGAATCGAAGCGAGTCTTCCGGCGCAAAAAGATACCGCCATTTTACGAGGATATTATCCCTAATAATCTCAAAAATTCATCGTAGAACTCATTCGAGAATTGTCGAAACGTAAAATACCATAGCGGGCTCGCGCGTGGACAGTTGCAACGAGTTCTGCCAGATGGGGCAGGTGCCACCGCGGCAAGTAACGATGCAGCGCGATTCACGATGCAGTTCCGAAAGGATTCGTTACGAGTCGCCACCGTTTCGAAAAGTGGGGTAACTGTATGACTGTATGACTCGATCGAGAATAAATCGGCTATTTCGATTTCGAGTGACACGATTGAACGACGAGAACGAGTGGAAGGGATTCTCTGTTTACGACATGTCCGTAAAGTAAATCTAAAAGGCCAAGATTTGTGTGTTGGAAATTAATCGGGAAGCGAATCAGCGAATCGCGAAAAGAATTGCAGGAAATCTTGAAAATGCATTTAAAGTGCACGCAGCAATTGGAATTATTGTATTGTAAAAGTAGGCAAGGATATTCAGAGATATCGAGGATAAATAAAATTCGGGACAACAACACCGCGTAAGGCGGCATAGGACGTAATTATTCCCCATAATGCAACCATAAATTGTTCCAAGATGTTAAATATTATTATTAGTTTTGCATAATCTCACATAATTTCTCGCGTAATTTTCCAACATTATCCGCAGATGTATACGTATACGTATACGTGCAGGTGCATCTGTAACATGTAGCTTTTATACAAGGCCATGTAACGGAGTTTGGTGCACCTTGACATTCTTAATCGCCATGCTTAATTCAACCTTAATCAGCATCAATCGGACGAATGTTGATTTATTCGCTTTACATGTGTTTGGAATAAAGGAGCAGCGATTATTTCAAAGATGTTGCGTTTACATAACGAAACGAAACTTTCGAAACGAAACGGATACAAAGATAGGCTCGAATTAAAGTCTCGCTCGAGTTATCAAGGTGATATTATTAAAGATACATGAATCAAATGATGAATTAATATATTTTCATTGGAAAGATAGCGCTTTATCATGCAATTATCAAGCGAACGTTTAACGTTGACGTTTCGAGAATTTTGAATGAAATAAATTTTTTTGCAGGGAGATGAAGACTTTTGTCCTTTTCATCGAATCCTCCTCCGTTTGACTGACGATACATTAGACGATACGTATTCGCTAATAATTATAATTATGTATAAAAGATGTATAATTGTTGTAGGAGGGCATCAGAAAAACGCAGCGGCGTACAATGCAGAGGCGAGATGTAGACGCGTAACAAAACGTCTTATGAAAATAAGACGCGCCGGCAATAATGACCCGGCATTAAAATCTCCTGACGTCACGCCTACCGGGCGTCGATATTACTTTCCGATGATGTCGGTATAAACTAGAAAATTCTTCAATTCCCCATTCATTCCCGGATATTCACGAATTTTCGGTATTAATTCAGTCGGCATCTCTCTCTGCCGCCGTATATCGTATCGACGTCTCTGAAAGGTCTTCGTTTTCCGTCGACATTGTTGTTCGTTTCACGCATGCACGAATTCACGTACGTTCATGTACATTCGCGCGTATAATTAATTAACGTATCCGTCCGATTAGAACGGATGCGACTGCGAGAATGTCGCATCGAGAGCTTTCTAATTGACACGCTTGATTCACACGCGCGAGGATTCACTCTGCGCGAATTTCTCCTAAAAGTCGAGTCAATCAAGAAAAGGAATATCCTCGTTGGAAAAAGGAAAAAGGAAAAGGAAAGGAAAAGATGCGAGACAACATGTTTGTCGCGTTTGCCGTGAGACTTGTCGTTCCCCGATTGGCAGAAGCGGATCGGTGCATTCGAGCAGGGAAAATTCAAGTTTGGCCTACACGCGCGACGAGAATCGCGGAAGTTATTATTTTATACAACATGGAGAAATGCGTCGCCAGTAAAGCAATTTCGTCATGACAATGCGACGCGGTGTCGCGAGGAGTCTCTCTCTCTCTCTCTCTCTCTCTCTCTCTCTCTCTCTCTCCCTGTTCTTCTCTCTCGCATCGCCATAGTCCTTGAGGCTCTCCAAGCCGAAAGAGGAGGGAATCATGCACCAAGCTTTACGTATGCGAGTTTTGACCTTGTGGCATTTGGTACCTGTCCGTACCAGCCGACGCGCATACAACTCCACACCCAATCCCACACAAGCACGCGCGAGTAAAATAACCAAGTACCATCTCCTCCTCCTCCTCCTCCTCCTCCTCCTCTCCTCCCTCTCCCTTCCAACTCTCACCTCCCCTCTCTCTCTCTCTCTCTCTCTCTTGCTCCCTCTTACTCACCTTTCGTCTATTCGTTCGTTCACGCAACTCGCGCGAAGGCGAGTACACTACTAAGCCCTAATGACAACGTAACGGGGACGTGAGCTCTATGGGCTGCTAATGACGAGCCCGCGATATATCGATAAGGTTTGATAAGAATAATTTGATTTTCGCCAATGGTCGCCGATTTTATCTGGCAAGAAGAAGCCGTGCCAGGAAGAGATGTCTTCATTTTTTGAGATACCTTTCCGTTTCGATTCATCGAGATTTGTCATTCGTCGTTCGAAGACGGAAACAAGGAAGACGGTGGCAAGGAAGCAAACGTCGAGAAGCAGTCTCGGCAGTCTCGGCAGTCCTCTCGATGAAATGTAATCTTTATTATCTCGATTTTTAGCTCGAAAGCACCGAGAGAGCATCGACGTAGCATCGCGGGGAGATTCGTGCAGTTCACACAGGCCACAGTCTGCTTCTACACCGCACTCGGCCGAGTGAGCGCATTTACATCGCGGGACAATGGAAAAGGTTGCGTCGCAGCAGCGGCAGCAGCAGCAACTGTGGCATTTGCGGCGTTCATCGCTAATAAACGCGTTCGCGAGAAAATGTGCAATGTATCGGAGTATCGAGTTGAAAGGCACGGATGAACACGGGCCTTTCCGCCAACAAGTGCGAGGAGCGAGGAGTTGCGGAAGAACGCTCGAGCGTGTGTATGTATAGTTGCGCTCATTAATGGTCCCGCCGATCGAGTGCGTAGCACGTAGCCCAATTTGCGCATCGTTACGCGTTACCGCTCGAAACGTAAAGATCGCAATGACTTTGATGACTTTGGCTGACTCGAGGCTGACGAGGAGTAACTGAAAGGAGTCCAATCCAGAAATCTCCAGAGCTGAATCCGATCCGACAATTGCAAATCTGATCATCATTTTCTTTGCTTTCATTTGCTCAAATTTAAAAACGCCCACGAAAATCGTTACAGGGATCACATGCCGCAGCGAGTCACGTGGTCTGTCATCGCGTACACACGCGTGTGTAACAGAAACAAGCTTCGAACAAGCGTAGTAGCAACGTGTAGTCATTTTCAGTTTGATCGTAGGAATTTTCCAAATTTATGTCGCACAGAAGCGACATTGCATAGGAGCGGCTGGAAGCAAACTCTCGGAGAATTCAAGAAACCAGAACGGTTATGACGCAAGTCGAAGATAATAGTCAGCCGTGTTCGCCAGAAAATTCGTTCAGTGATGACGCGCACAAATTGCAGGCTGGAACGAATTAGTCGAAAACAACTCGAGCTAAATATAGGGGAATGTGACGCGAATGACATGTAGTTTACGTGTCACAGATAAATGCAATTTAAGCAAGAAAATGTTTTGAAAAAATGATTACAAAGCTACAGATATCTGTGATGTGTCGATATCCGTAAAAGTGTAATAAAGGAAACGAATATATATATATATATATATATGTTATACGTTATTTGATAGATTATCGTAATTATTGACAACTTGCATTGACTAGATGCAAACGATAAGCATCGTGTACCGATGCGTGTTGTAAAATACACTACGAAATTGAGATATATCACACATGTGATTTCTATAGAATCATCGATCCATCATTGGACTATCAAGATTGGGTTCTTGAGCAATTCCACCGAGCTGAGTTGAATTTTAATTACATTTTAATTACGTGGACTCTACTCGCGACGTTTGCTCGCGCGATGATACAAACAGCCAGTTTTCCCATCCAGAGAAACGCCCGAGTTTCATATTTTTCGTAGCGGGAACAAGGAGCAACTTTGAAATCTGAGCGAGTCTCGCGCGTCTTCTCCGCCAGAGCCAGCAGTGGGCCCTCCCTACCCTGTCGCGGCGATTAGGTGTCGGAGGGTCGGAGGACGGCGCCATGTTGGGTCCATCCGTGGCGCGCCGTTTAGTCGCCCGCTGACTGCGACCGTGTTCACGTCGCACGCAAGAATGATGAATTGAATTTGCGCTCGTGCCACGTTGTTGTTTTTCCCCCCCTTTTTTTTTCCGACACAAACTTTGTTCGCGCGTTTTACGGTTTGCGTTGTCCGGGACGGACCTTAGTTTTCCGCTCGGAACGGATTGTAATCGGAAGTGAGGAGGGAGGGGGTCCTACGTATATATATATATATATATATATATATATATATGCATATATAAATATATATATATACATATACATATATATATATATATATATATACACATTTGCGTGCAAAGTGCGTGTCTGTGACTTTCCTCTTTCTCCGAGAGAGAGCAGGTGAAACGAGACCGAGGAAAAGAGCGAGAAACAAACGAAAGGAGAGTGACAACGGCGTGCGATGGCTGTGCAGCCACGCATCGGCCTTTCCGGTAGCAGACGTACTTCCGGAAGTGCCGAGGACCTTGTCGAGGCGCCTATCGCGCGATGGACCAGCAGGACTATGCTTCTCGCCGCGGCGACGCTCCTCGTCCTTTTCGGCGTCGTTGACGTCGCAGCCGTCAGATCCGGTGAGTGCGGCTCTCCCCGAGACGGTGCCTCCGGAACGGCGATCTCAGCTTTGAGAGATTTAACAAACTCCATTCCGGCCGGTGGGGATTTCATCGCTGGGGATTTTAGGATATTCCACGACGAAACTTCAACGACGAGCATTAGCCGAGACGAGCGTTACGGCTTCGCGAAGCGAACGTCGAATGCTACTTTCGAGTACTGCAGCTTAGCAGCTTAGCAATTTCTGCTTCTGCCGAGCGTTCGCGTCTCACGCGGTCCGATCAGCGATGCGCGGCTCGGATTCCTCGTTTCCTATGAATCCGCGCCGTTGCCCGGATCGCCGAAACATCGGAGCTGGTATCATCAGCCAACGGAAGTAAAAGTAACTGGCCAGTAAAGGCCAGTTTTTCTTTCTTTTTCTTTTCTTTTTTTCTCTCTCCTCCCGTTGGTACCTCCGCGTTGCTACCAAACTGGTCGGAGGTTGCTGCAACAAGCACGGGATCCTATTTGCTCCATTTATCACGGCGCTCACGGCGTCTTTTCCGTGCGTACGTGGGGGACGGGGGAGAAAGTGGGTGAGAACGGAAAAGGTGGGAAACCGGTTTAAACTCGGAGGAAATGCCGCGGCAGAGGAGAGTTGGGGTGGGGGTGGGGATGGGATACAAATTCGGTTATCCAGAATCGGATGGACTTTTGGCCGTATTTTCGGCCGTATATATTCGGATACGGATATTTTTCCGGCGGTTTTCCAGCGACTTTTCAGCGGCTTTTCAGCGCCGGGAGGTTAGAGCAGCGGGAGGATCTGCATCGCACGTCGGACGCGGTCGGGGAACCGGTTTCACATATCGGACCCTGAAAAAGCGTGGCGTAATGTTTGTAGTATTAATCGCGGAAGATGCCGGATATTTGAAGAAAGCTGTCCTTTTGTGCCTGATGTTTCCGACATGCACGAGTCACCCTGAGGCTTGCGAACTTTGTCAGCTATCTATCGACGACAAGTTACAAGTTTTTCGGTCGCGTGCTCGTCCGTTTATCTGTGCCTAATCTGGCAGATTGCGCGGATGGAAATGTCAGCGGAAAGTGCGACACGCTGCTGCACGCTGCTTCTTGAATCTGAAACGGTAACGGTCGCGCGAAACGTCCCAAAGACGTCCCGTCCAGTTTCGTTATTAAATTGCAAAAAAGCTCGCACAGTGCTACGAGAGGAACAAGTGGGACGAATCAGTGGGTCAACGAAACGACCTTCGTACTTGAGCGCCACAAAGTTTGCAAGCTCTGATTCCTGCGCGATGCGCGAGAGACGGGAAAGTTCCTTCTCCGTAGTCTCGATAGTCGATCCTTTATCGTTTCGTGTGTTTCAGTTTCTCATTAGCGGGGATTTATTATTCCCAATTACCTCATTATCCGTAATCTCCTCGTTCGCTGGATCGTCGCGGACACGCTCGATTTAATTGCCGACCGGACTTACTTGTCATTCTCGTGCTCGATAAACGAAAATGCTGCGATGGAAATCGTTAATTTCGGGAAAGCGATAGGTATGAGGGGGAGAGAGATTTCTTTGAAATATCCCAAGGAAAATTTCATATTGCTCTCACGCGAGGAGCGAGAGCTTTCCGCGGCTGGAGGAAACAACGTCTCTTGAATACCAAATGGAATAGCGGCATCGACGGAAACTTACGAATTCACGGCGATCGGTGGACGGCGACGAGCCGATGCTCGGCTGTCAAGCGAATAAGAGTAAACTAGGAGCGAGTAAAAGGAGAGAGCGATCATTAGGATGGTCACCAAGATGGAAAGGTGGAAACATTCGCGCGATCGCTTTACGCGGAACGCCAACGTTTACGAATACATTACACAACGATGGACACAGCGATGGTCCATCCGATCGCTGTTACGTTCTGCCTTTGCGAGACGAGTGAGAGACGAGTGAGAAGACACCGATCTACCAACAGGTAGATGTTCCCCTCCCGCTTGTCCTTTTTCCGGGAAGGAGATTTGTGATATTTCCTGGATCGGAGAGAGCTCTAGCAGTGCTCTCACGGATCGCCGAAAACGCGCATAACTCTCCGTCAATGACTCCGTCAATTTTCCCGAATGTACAATGGTCGCCAATGGATACAATGATTTCGAAGGCCATCGGACCGCTGCTCATAGAGCAGCAGAGGAATGGGGAAACGAGCGGTCAGTATCGTGAGGCGTCGAATAAATTTGTAGGTGAGGAGGGAACTCGGCGCGAGCGAGAGGGTCGGTCCGCTCTCTGCTAGTTGTCCTTCTCGCCGGCTTGCTCTTCGCGTTGGCTCGGGGGGAGATAGCCTGGACTCTCCTCGAGGCTGGCAGGTAGAGTCAGTAGGCGGGCTCAGGTTCGTTCACCTCGGCCTAGCGGCCGACCGGATAGCGGGACCCTGGCTTTCCAGTGGGCCCGCCGCCGCCGCCGCCACCACCACC
>JAHMML010000021.1:152354-297834 GCA_020341155.1 Eciton burchellii
CCACCATCACCACCACCACCACCACCACCACCGCCGCCACCGTCGCCGCCGTCGTTGTCATCGTCGTTGTCGTTGTTCTCCTCGTCGACGTCGTCGTCGTCGTCGTCGTCGTCGTCGTCGTCGTCGTCGTCGTCGTCGTCGTCGTCGTTGTCGTATCGATCCAATGCAATCATCTATGATGGCGCCTATTTCTGTATCCTGGCGCTTCGGTATCTCTCGCAGCTGCGGAAACGCGGGTGCGTTCGCGTGGCGCTCCTCGTATTATTAAATTGTCGCAATTGTTGCCTCTTTTGCTTTCACGGTGATACAGGTCGTTGCTCGCATCGATCGCGCTCGAACGAATTTATATTCGCGCAAATGCGGCGCGCTCGAATGAAACGATTTATGTTAATTAACGTAGCGTCAGCGTTCAAGGAGAAACGAATATCTGTTACGCCGGATCGTAATATCTAACTGTCCGCGAAGAAAATCACGCGTTGCGGATTCGCTGGAAGACGGGAATCGGGTTTCATCATTTTATATTTCATGTGTTTTATCAGAGTATGCGCGCTCGCGCGCATTTAAGCCTACGTCATGAGTTGCAGGAAGCATGCGAGCGTATCGCGAAATTGCTCGATAAAGAGAAACATGGACGGATGATTCGTCGCAAAAAATATTATCGAGTCACGACGAACGAGATCTCCGCGAGCTATCCGCGTGCAAGGTAACGGACGATCATTTCGTCATTGTCGCGACGCTTTGTCGGGACGCGCCTTGACCGTTATCACGCCCGCGGAAAAAATCCTGCGCTCGCTCTGCGTGGAGATATTGGTATTTTTCTAGCAACGACGAGCCGCGAGATCGCCAGCGAGCGCTCTCCTCCGCCAACGTGCGCGCCTCGTAAAACGGCTGTATGAATTATTTACCTGTTACGTCACGCGTCGTTTATGTTCATTACCTTATCGTCGATCTCGAGAGTCGAGCTCGACCGAATGTCAAGGTGCCGGGGACCATTGTACTCGAGAATTCGTCCAGACGAGAATCCATCCAGTCCGAGGAGAGAAATGGCAGGAAGTGATTACTTCCAATTACTTCTCGTATTCGACGTTGCTTCAATCGCCGCAATCGAATCTCGATCGGCGCTTGCGCCTGTGTTTCATCTTCGCGATGCGTTCCGGACGCGTGCAATCAGCGCGAAGGAGAAACGCTTCGTTTCGGCGTCCAGAGCCTCCGCGATCGCGCGTTACCGTCCAGGATCGCTTCGCGTATCGGCGAGAGATCACGACGGATTTTTCCAGCCGGTGGCAAATTGATGCCAACCCCGCGTGGGAAACATCAACTTTCACCCATGAGACCAGAAGTGAACTCGTAGCGCGCGAGTATAACGGCACGGCGCGTTTCAACGAATCGCGGATCTAAAGTTTGCCGAGCGACACGGAGACGGGGAAAGGCCTCTTAATTATGATTATTAATTTTTAAGAACGGGAGGTATTGTGCCGGGGATTCCCCGTTTGAATCTCGGAATTCTCCGCGGCGCGCCTGCCGAGATATCTCGATTGAATTTCGAGGGAAAATTCTGGGAAAGTGGGGCAAATTTCCTGATGAATATTCCGGCTGCCGTTTCGCGAGATTGAATCGCGAAATTTACTTTGCGATTAAGCTCTCTCTCTCTCTCTCTCTCTCTCTCTTCACGCTGACTGATGCGCGGTAATCCAAAACGAGGATTGATCGGTCAGCGCGGTGTCCTCTCGAGCGCCTTTGAGAATGGAACGTTATGGCTCGCTCATTCCGATTCGCGCGCGGCGTTCGCAATCTAGATTCACTTCTAGGCGAGCTCTGCAGTCAGCGGATTCTTCGAGGCCTCTCGCGTGCAGTTTGCACGCGCGCGTGCGTGCACGCGCACGCATGTTCGAGATGCGCACCGAAGTGCGCGCGCACGCGCGCGTGCGAATGCCTCCACCTGTGCGCGTGTACGCCGAATCGCAGGACATTAAACTCCGAGCGAATGCAGATTCGCGCTCGAACGAGTCGAAGGCGAATCGAAGGCGAGGCCCGTGCGAGCGCACGCGTTGCGGAGACTGCAACGAGGAGGAAGAAATGCTCTCGACTCTGCATCGACTCGTGACGCAATGCTCCTGCCGAGGATGCCGCCGCATAATTTATCCCGGAATTTATGTAACGCAGCAACCAAGCGGAGTCACACACGACAAGGAGGAAGGACATCAAGGAGGAAGCTATAGCTGCTCTTATTAGACGTGAAATTAGACTCCACGAGAGTACAAACGCGCAACTTTTTTTTTTTTCCATTCGATATTCCTCCTTCCCCAAATGGACAACTGAGATGCCGGCACCACGCTGGAATCGGATCGCCGACGATCTCTCTCTTTCTCTCTCTCTCTTTCTCGAGGGAAAGGGGACGCCCGATAATTCGCAGCGCGTAATCGAATTAGCCTTATGACACGGCACAGAAATGAAGGAAGGTCAATGGCTTCCGAGCGCCGAAAATCGAGCGGCGACGACGTTGCTCGTTATACCGAGTGATCCGAAGCAAAGCGATTGATCGAAAGTCCATTTCACACGCGCACCCGTGGCGTGTCCCGATTTCGAGGAGCGATTTCGCGCGACTTCCGTTCGCAACGAAAAATCCTTCTCCGAGATGTACGATCATTCGTACGTGACACTCTTCGTGTCTCGGTGTACATCGTGTAGATCGTGTATCTATCACATCCGCATCGCAGGGACGTTTGAGTCTCGAGGCGCGTCTTGCCTCTTCTTGCCTCTCCTCATCAGCTTTCGATTAAATACCAAACTCCTTCGAGTTGATCTCTGGGGAGAGAGGATTCAAAGTTCAGGAACGATGCTTCCGTTGACGGACGTGAACGAACCAGACGCTCGTATATTAACGCGCCGAGCGTTAATTAGCTTAAACGTTTCGCTAATTCCTTTCTCACGTCACGATTGACTCGGCGAGCGTGCCTCGCGCCTCGTGGAATCTTTGACCGCTCGTCGTGGCGGTTCTTCACGTTTGCTCCTTTTTCGCGGCAACGCCCAATCGAGGAAAAGCTTTCCGAGGTTTTCCACGGGCGTACCTACTGGCTGCGTCTACTTGGCATCTACTGGCGACGTGGACGTATGACCTAATCGCGGCATCGCGAAGCGGAGGCCTCAAGAGATTTCCCTTCACCAGAACGAGCTATCAATCGAGCATTCGTCTGTCGTGGCCTTGTACGTACTACGAGCACGGTACATGTAGGCTGGCTGAATGACACTGGCTGTTGCTGATATGTGTCGCGTATAGCGTTCGTTGATCCGAGTGATCCAATTACCGATCCAGGCCGCCCTACGTTCAAGATTTCTTCAAACGCTCTTCGGGACGCGCCAATGAGCGTTATCAAGCGAGCGTTACGAGCATCGCCGTCGATCGCAGCTACTTTTTTCGGATTACCGAGCCGAGCTAAGACGTTCAGACGTAACGTAATGACGCACGCGCTTGCGCGACTTTACGTCGAGCAGAGCGTTGTTCCTTAATTTCATCGAAACGGGAAATCGCTCGGGAAATCGACCGAGATGCACTCTTGATCGACTGCATTTCGAAGCTAATCGCTTCGATCTTTACGCGATGACGATCGCGCGTGCATCCAGCTGGCTGTTTCGCGGATACACGCGCGATCAGCGCGTGACTGCACGGCTTGTAGCGTTCGCTCACAGTGCGGAAACGCGATTGTATCTTCCGATTTCTTCTCTGGATAATGGATAACCGAGACGCGGACGACATCGCGAACGCGATGTAGCAGCGTTCTCTCCGGTCTCCTCGATCTGCCTCGATGGTGTTGACGTTTCGATCATCTGGCGCGTTGACGCCGAGATCATGTCCTACTCGTAGTAGCAGCGAGTAGCCGCCAAGGCGGCTCCGAAACGCTCGATCGAAGCTGAGTTCTCCACGCATCCGTCTTCTTCGGGAGTCTCGATCGATTCCTCGCGTAGCGAGGCGCAATTAGGCGCAGATACAGAGAGAGACGTCCGACAGTTTTTCCATGGACAAGTCACGTGTCGGATGCACGGAACGCTGCACCGCGCCGGCCGATTCAGCGGTGCATGAGGCCGACTGTTGCACCGTCTGGTACGAACGGTGCTGCTGAAAGAGCATCCGCCTCTCACGCGGGCGCGAAGGTGAACGTCGCGCGGCACGCCGACATCACGGGACGCGCGTTGACGCGCTCGTTTGAGATTGCTCGACGATACGTTATATCATCGTTGCCGCATCTATCTATGCCGTATAAATAGATGCGGGCGAGTGATGAACGATCGCTGGATTTACGATTTGCGAGGCTGTAACGCGATCAAGCTCTTGCTGGGAAAGTCAGGCTCAGACTACTCAGATGCGCACCAGCGAGAGGTTCTGCCCCGAGGTTCTTTTCGGGTGAGGAGATCGCCGATATATGATATCGCGGGATTTTTTCGATGATTCCGTTGTTTCGACCGAAAGCGCGAACGTGGCGGTCGCCAACGTGAATGGAAGGCGACATCTTCGGCGAACGCTGAACGTCGACTCTTTGGAATCCTTTTGTGGAAATCTCGCGCTACGCGTTCGCGCGTAGCTAAGCCAGCGTTGTCCGCTCCAGCTCTCGAGTCATCTCCGGATGATCGGCACGGGCTTTTCCCAGCTCGGCGAAGAAGAAAGTCCAACGCGCGTCAAGTCGCGCGTGATATCTTGGTGGCGTCCCCTCGACTGACGTCCCCTCTTCGGGAAATAACGCGACCAGGAAATTTCGAGTGCAATAAAGCAATTGTTTCATTAGCCCGTGTGGCAGGTGGCACCATCCTGTTGAAACCGCGTATTGTCCAACTCCGCATCATCCAATTCAGGCCACGCAAAGTCCCGTATCGCGTCGCGATGGCGTTCGCCCGGCGTCCCGAGCGTTTTTCCCATTTTCCCATTCTCTCACGCGGGAAAGCTCGCTCTCCTCTCCGGTCCGAGAACTTGGCTATCGTGGTACTTTGACGGGATGCGCTGATCCTTTCTCGATCCCGGTCGGAGATCATTCTCCTGGATCGCCATCGCCGTCGCCGCGAATGAATCATCGAAGGCTCGAGTTCATCGAATCTCGCAAGCGCGTGGATGCGATCTTTTGTTAAAATTCGATCGTGCAGCGCTTCTCGAGATAATCGCCGTTTTTAATCGCCGTTTAATCGGCGAGACACGCTTGGCAGCGATATTTTCACTTCCAACTACCAACGCGAAGACGCAAAGATATTTTTACGTAATCGAACGTAATCGTTCCTGGAATGCGTTGATTAAATTCACGATTGTGGGACGAGGCGGTGCGCTGTTTCATAAATCTTTCGCGTGAACGTCTCTGCGTGAAGATCTCTTCCATTTCTACGGTGGATTTTCGCGATAAGCGTGCGTTGCTCGATGCTACCGATGAGCGTTGCGTGTTTTTCACGTTTTACTCCGAATTTCGTAAATTACAGTAATAAATTTCTCTTATGAGGGTAAGAGGGGAATATATATATATATATATTCCCTTATAAAGGGAAAATAACTTGACGATTTGACGACTGGACTGAAATCTTAGCGAGGCGAGTAGCCGATGCGCGTACCTCGGGGATACGCTTACGGGGGATACATGCCTATCGCACGTGCCGAGTGCGTCGCAGGTGCGACAATGATTCCTGCAACGAAGCAACGAGTGCTTCGGATACGCGTCTTTAAAATTGATCGGCGATTTGCGAGGGACGAATCGCAGGGAAGAACGAACGGCGCTTCTCTGGCGGTTTTCCCGAACGGATCCCGAGATGCGCGAATCGCTTCTGCGTAGCGTGAAAATATTGCGAAAAGATGTTGAGCGCGAATATGTCACGAGTATCGCTATCTATCTTCGATATTTGCATTCCGCAATGCACGTTCCCTCCTGACTGCTGTCGGCTCTCTGTTCGTACCAGGCCGCACAGCCTGGCACGAACGCTGCACTTCCAAGCCGCCGCCATTTCCTCTCCTCTGCTCTCCTCTCTAGTGCCATCAGCCTCTCTCTCCCTCTCTCTCTCTCTCTCCCTCCCTCTCTCTCTCTCTCTCTCTCTCTCTCTCTCTCTCTCTCTCTCTCTCTCTCTCTCTCTCTCTCTCTCTCTCTCTCCTACTCTCATTGTCTCCCTCTCCCTAATCGGCCACCGTTTCTCTCCTCTCGCAGCTTCTCTCTCTCCTTCCTTCTGTCGCCTCTTCCTTCTCTCACGAGGCACCCGCACACACACACACGCAACGTGTACGACTTACTTGCGTGTACGTACACGCGCGCACACGACCCTCCGCTCTTACCACCTCCCGTGCTCTCCTCACTTTCCTACGCGGATTCAGCGATTTATGTTTCGTTTATATACGAACAAATATCTCGGCAGAAGAGTTAATTAATATAAACGATCGTAAAAACTGATTCGTCAAGGATCATGCTCCTTGCAGCGTTACCTTGACGATTCATCGACGATTAATGATCGCTGTTCGTCTCCGCGAGATGCTTCGGGAACGTTGAACGCTGCAGAAGCGTCAACGTGATCAACCGACGGACAACCGACTCGTGTCTGTGTCCGTCTAGCGTTTCGTCTTTGAGAATGAATATTCTCCATCGCGAAGGATCGACGCGCGGCATCTTTCCATCTCGCAGCTGTACCAGGAGGATTCCTTCGCGATGATCGAAATCGTTAAGCGATCGTTAAGAATCGCTCAATCGTTATCTGAATCTGAACGCGAGACTTTGAAGTGACTGGCACGCGCATCGCACGCACATTTCGTATCCGCGACCGATCTTTTCTCAACCTCGAGCGATTTGTGCCTGGCGATCGCGGGATTGCTTTCTTGCGTCCAAGGACAAGATGGAATCGAAGAACTTCCCGCGATGGGAAAGTCTCCGTAAACGGGCATCGATTGTCGTTACGGCGCGATAAATCCGATTTACAAGGGAGAAGATTATCGTTCCTCTCGAAAGGCGCGACAGAGAACGAACACAGCGCACGCAGCGCGAAGGAGATACGGCGAATGGAGCTGAGATAGAGGAGGATTATTATTTTCAACGAGGGACACTTGGAAATAGATTTCCTTCATTTGGAATGTTAATTGGAACGAGGCGCGACAATAATAACGCATAGATAATAACGGACTTGCCAGAGATCCGGTTCTCTCAGGATATCAGGATTTCAAAGGCTGAGATTGAGACATCAGAGCATCTTGATGCTTGAGGAAGGAGTGGATTTGGAATATTTTCAAACGAGGGATTTCGATTTCGCAATTCAACCGTCCGTCGATATCTCCTTATTATTGATAGGGACGTGTTACGTGGCAAACAGATATTGTTGATTCGCAAAGAAATCCAACTTATCGAGACTCCAGTTTGCAGTAGCTGACATCGTACTTAGATAAAGACTTGTTGTTATTGTTATTCCTATTAGTAACGATTTACGTGACGCGTACAGCGCGTTCCATCGCGGAACTGCGCGCTATGCGAATATAAACAGCGCATAATGACACATTTGCATAATGATACTCGCGAAAAATTCTGCATCGTTATGCAAATGATGGCTCGCTCGTTAGCTCGACGAACGAAACCACCTGCAAACAAAGAGATACGCGATGGCTCCTTGCCGTATCTTGCCTTATCTCGTCACGCTGATGCTGCGCAGCGAACTTTCAAGCGAACCTTAAAACGTCATCGCGCGCGGTATTTGGCGACCTATCTCGCCGTTTCCGTTTCGCGCTGCCGACACACAGCGCTGCTCCAACAACGTCCCGTTGCGCGTAGGTCGAAATGCAACACGCGAGGCGCGGTAGAAATGAGCTAATCGATATCCAGCTTCCAGAGGAAACTCTGACTCGGACTCTGAGTCCGAGAGATAAGCCACGAAAGTCTGCCTCGCGAACGTCCGCTCGCGTGTCGCGACGGAGACGATGACGGAGACGATGTTCGCGAGCGCTCTTACCGCCGTTTCTCACAATTTCCACCCACTTTGAATTCGGCATCGGCGACCAAGCGATACCACGCTCGCCGTGAATCACGCGTTTCCGCTGTTTGATCGTTCTAGAGAGAAAGAACGACAGGGAGGGAACTCCGGCTCTTATTTCTTGGCGTATCTCGCGCCACGTGCGCGCGCGCGCGGGTAATCGATGACGAAACGATCAACGTTTGCGCAAAAGTTCATCGGGATGAGGATCCGCTCGAACCCAGAAGAATTTTGCCTTCTACGACGGTTGCACCTAGAAACTACGGCTGCCCCGTAGGCATTGAACCTTTCACCTATCACGGCAGCAATATCACGCTAGCCGGCCGATCCCTTCATGCTCTCTGTGCTTTCTGTTACAGGCGATGGCTGCGGGACCAACATGTTCAGATGCAACGACGGCAGATGTATACAGTCGATTCTCGTTTGCGATTATCGTGGCGATTGCGAGGACAACAGCGATGAGATGCAATCGTGTCGTAAGTGAATCGATGCCCTTTCCCCATTGTTGCCGTCTCCGCGGGTCGTTGTCCGCTTTCGGCCTCGAAAACGTCGTTTTGAGATCGCGCGATGACGGAACGTGAGTTCGAGTTTTCTCTCATTTGAACCGTGAACTTTGCTTCCACGTGAAAAGTCGCCGACCCAAAGGCGGCTGCCTCCCTCTCGGCTCTCGGGCATTCCGCGTCGCCGTCTCGTCTGCTGTCTACCACTGCTGTCCTGTTCGAGCAAGGATACGTAGGACAGATCGTCGTGCTTTCATCTTCCGATGTTAGTGACGGACGCGATTGGAACCGCGACGATCGGACGATTTCGAGAAAATCGGGGAGGACTTCGTCCTCCCTGATAGAGGCCGTCTTCCGATTGAAGCCGTTTAAAACGACTCGAAAACGACGTTTCGCCGTTAAACGGCGATGAATAATTGATGACCGAGTGCTTCGTTAAGTAATAATAAAGGGGGATGCGTGTATGATCCGTTACCGCCTGCTGTCCTCATTACAGCTCGCGGTGAAAGAACTTTCGGAATGAAGCCATCGCCTTCATTCAGTACTCTTGGTGGTTGTCAGGTGCGGATTTATGGTTGCGTAGGTCCCGGCGAACGGTCGAAACTCGGTTGAATCTCGCGCCGGATAATAGCGCAAATCCGAATAACGCTCTCGAGGAGAGCCGATTCGCGCGCGTCTTCAAGATCATCCTTTTCTACGGCGATATCTCTTCTACGGGATCCCTCGAGTCCTCGCGACACGCGCGAGTTAAGAGAGACAAAAAGATTCGTCACGTGTTTGGAGAAGCAGGTACCGGAGATTTATGTGAAGCGATTATAACCGTGACCTTGGGACGGACATTTTTCGTTCCGCGTTCTTCCTGTTTGCGACTGATTCAGCGGGAACGGGATGGACAAACTCGTTGCGAGCCGTTCATGGCTCTCGCGTGTCGCGGAAGCGTTCGAAATCCGAGGTTTCCTCTCGGAAGTGCTCGGCATCCTTGTCTAACGTTTTTTCCAGCAGGTTGATTACGTGATCGCTTTTGTGGTCGCGCCTTATTGTAGGATTTATATGTGCAGGAAGCATAAAACGCGATTCATGTCATTTTCGTGTTGTTTTCCCGCGCCAACCGGGAATGAGCAAAGTCGCTTCGCGATTCGTGGAATCGACCGCGGAAGTCACCGAGCTCCGATCGAGTTCTGTTCGCTTTGAACTTGACGGATTTTAGAATTCACCATTTTCCTAAAGCGACGTGCTGCCTGTTCGTTATGCAGGTGACACTGCAGAACCGGAAGATACGCTGTGTGACCCTCTTTCGAGGTCACGTGCCGCGTGTCATTCGATGAATCCACTAGCACGATCGCGTTGCACGGAATCGCTTCCATTCTCGCGTTTGGCGTTCTCTTTTTCGACTCGAATACGTTGCCCTCTTTCCCCAATTATTCTCATGGTAAAGTCTCTCGTAAAGCGTCTCGCTTTGGCGCATCTTATTCCGAGGGACTTTATGCATGGACAAGCCGAAATAATTATTTGGGACAAGCGAGATCGTTCGCTTCTAGCTAGACCCCTCTTCACGAGACCCCGCTCTTCGTTAGCTCACGTTTTTGGGAGAGATCGAGAGGTCTAGGTGGTAGCGCGGCACGGCGCGGCGTGATTGTCGAACCATCCGGTATTAAGCGGTATCGAGGGAGCTTCCCTCGATCGCTCGACGAACCTGATCGTTGCAATTATAGCACCGGCGCAACTCTCTCGTTGCACGTTGAACGATTCCTTGCACGCTGCGAGTTACGGCCGAGCGAGTTGTAAGCGCGAAGGCTTTTCGCGAACGCATCTTTACGTAACGCGGCGTGCTCTCCGCTATCGGAATTTCAAGGCCGATTTTTTTTTTTTTTTGGGAGACCAAAAGCGAGATCGCGCTTCGCAAAAGGCGGATCAATTAACGAGCCCCTTGACGCGGTCTTGTATCGGTCGGTGCAGCGATCGATTAACAAATTCTTAACTGGATTTCAGCGCCGCCCGACTGCGAGAGCGGTCAGATTACGTGTGGCCAGTACAGTTTCAACAAGACGTATTGTATACCGCCGCATCAACGATGTGACATGACCGTCGATTGCGTCGACGGCACCGATGAGGACGGTTGCAGTGAGTACACGCAACGATGATTCCGTTGCCACCGAATTCCCCTCTCCTTTCCTGATTCCATTGTCCTGGCCAGTGTAACGAATGGCTCTTGTAAACATAAAGATGGAAGTAGCCATTATGAGTAAGCAGCCTCGAGAAATCTGTCGTATTTCCCAAGAGGGACGTTAATCGCTGCTTGGAAACGTTATTAATTATCGTAGATACGTTGTGCCGAAAGACATCGTGTGATAACACGTTATCATCAGTGACAAGGCCGCTTGCATAAGTGCATGGCTAAGTAACAACCGTGTTGCGATTAGACAGATTTTTCACGCTCGGTTTCGCTAAATTATCACGATAACTAGCGTTTACACATTGTTAATCGGCGGCGGCATTATGCTCACGGTGGAATTGCAAAAATTAAGATTATTACGTATATTACTTTACCGGTATATATCACGCGGTATCCCGCGCAGCGTATCGATAACATTTTTATCTCCGTTGTAAAACTCTCTGCCTCTCGACCGAAATCGTCGCGTTAGCCTTTGATAATTTGCCGCTCAGATCGCTACGACGTTCCTCTCGATTTCGATCCTCTCGTCAGAGATGATTCCTCGGCTCTCTAATTAATCTCAGATCTCAATCGCGCATCCGAAAGATGCGCGGCACTGACTCGTAATCGATGAGAAGGTGATCTCATCATATTCAGATTGTATTTTTTTTCTCTTCTTTTCCTCTTCTTTCCTTTTTCCCGCTTCGTCTAGCCTTATCTTAATACTGCGCGAGCCAAGTGAACAAGCCGAGAAAAATCACGTCTCGGATTGTCGTATCAGGTCCATTTTCTTTATCAGCAATGCGAAAACGTGTCGCAGCATGTGATCGTCGCGATATGGTCATGTGCTCGTATTGTATACGCAACTGAGACGCGAATTATCACGCGAGACTGTTTGGCTCCACGGACGTGATTAAATCGCCTTTTGACGTTCGTTATGCAAAAGCGACCTGCGCCGCTTCGTTCATCACGTTTCGCCTCTGCAAGCGTATCAATGGAATTTTTTCTCGGATCTGAAACGCAAAATTTCCATTCGCGCATTCGTCGCAACTGCTGCGACTCATTGGCTTTACGAACTTTTACACGCAAATGTAAACGCTGATGTACCTGATGTTCTTTTAGAGCCGCCTATCTTTGGACAATGTCGCACGATCAACTTTTTCTCTCTAATATAATGCGATTTGATAAAGAGCTCATGAGAGAGAGAGAGAGAGAGAGAGAGAGAGAGAGAGAGAGAGAGAGAGAGAGAGAGAGAGAGAGAGAGAGAGAGAGCGAGGAAAGGAATGCAATGTTTGTTGCAGCGTACAGAAAATGTCAGCCGGATGACTTCAGGTGCGTTGGAACCACGCCAGAGCTTTGCATACCCAAAGAGAAGAAGTGCGACGGTTATTTAGATTGCCGGAACGGCAGAGATGAGGAGAGATGCGAAAATAACATGAAGCCGGCTTGTCGATTGGATCAATTTAGGTGCAATACTACGCAACGTTGCGTTGAACAAAGCGCAAGATGTAATCACAGGGATGACTGCGGCGATAACAGCGACGAGGAACATTGTAGTGAGTTTTTTCGTACGACACCTTAGGTACAACGTCTTCCCTTTCTCGATTCTATTCTTCAACATTCTATTCTTGCACGGTTTTGCACGGTTTAAATGCGGAATTTATTTTCGTATCTCTTCTCGAGATACGGAACCTTTCTCCATTCAGCCACGTCATCATTTGATAATTACACGGTCTTCATGAGGTCTACTAGAACTACTTGCGACGTGCGAACTGTTTTTAAAAAAATGACTATACCGACTATACCGAGCGGAGTCAATAAGAAATCTCGATGATGCGTAGATTTCCCGCCTTGTACCAGTGATCAGTTCCGATGCGCCAATGCACTCTGCATCCCCATAGCGTATCATTGCGATGGTTATAAAGATTGCCAGGATGGTTCCGACGAGAAATCCTGCATGGTGACGGAATGTCCGGAAAACAAATTTAGATGTCCGAAGGGTGGACCGGACGGGAAGCCATTGTGCATCAATCGGTCTCAGTTGTGTGACGAGAAACAGGACTGCGAGGACGGGGCGGATGAGGAAGCAGCGTGTTGTAAGTGTGCTCACATTTTTTGCAAGAGATCGATTTTAAGCCTGAAGCGTCAACGCGCGAGTGTAGTACGCTTGAGCGTGCTGTCATCGTACTTTCAAAAAGGCGAAACTTGTTTGTTCCACAGCGACGAATATGTGCGGCACACTTGGATGTCAATACAAGTGTCAAGCGTCTCCCACTGGAGGAGCCTGTTATTGTCCCGAGGGAAGGATACTCGCCAATGACTCGCGAACCTGTATTGGTAAATTATCCGATTCGCGATGGATCTAAATCTTACCGTACAAAGCGTTAAAATGTTAAAAGCTGTTCATGATTCAGAGCAGCTTCGCGATCGTGTTCATGATTATCCAGCAGTTCCTTCTTTTGCGCAGATCGGGACGAGTGCTCCGAATGGGGTTTCTGCGAGCAATTGTGCGACAACACCGATAGCTCGTACACGTGTCATTGCGCAGCCGGTTACGTTCTCCACGGGCGCAATAAATGTCGCGCCCAGAATATCTCCATGTTGGAACTGTTGCTCGCTCAGGATCGTGCGATCTGGCGATTGAGCGCGACCGGTGAGGATCGCAGGATCATCGCCAATACTACTGGTGCGAGCGGAATCGATTACCTGTATTCGCGAAACTTGCTCTTCTGGAGCGACATAAAGACGCGAAAGGTGCATTCCGAGTCCCTGAACCTCGACCGCAGCGTACCACCCAAGGTGGACATCACCATGGCAGGATCCTGGGGACCCGTCTCCATTGCGGTAGATTGGATCGGCGATAAACTCTACGTGGCGGATTCCATTGTGCAAAAAGTAGACGTATTCGAGTTGGATGGTCATTACCATGGGATCGTTGTCGGCTCCAATCTTACGAATCCGGCCGACATCGCTCTGGATCCCACCAAGGGTCTCATGTTCATCGCTGACAGCAAGCAGGTTCTCCGAGCTAACATGGACGGCACCAATGCATTCCCCGTCGTTTCCGAAGCCGCTTATAAAGTTTCCGGCGTGTCCGTGGACATCATCGCTAAAAGGATTTACTGGTGCGACTCCCTGTTGGATTACATCGAGACGGCGGATTACAAAGGTCACAACAGGGTTATGATCCTTAGAGGTTCTCAAGTGCCATCCCCGATCAGACTTACCCTCTTCGAGAATAGGATATACTGGACGGATGGCACCAAGCAAGCTATAATGAGCGTCGATAAAACTCAGGGAGATTACTCCATCCAAAGTGTATTTAAGGTAATATTTAAGCTAAAGAAGGCTTAATATTTAATCTTAATCTTTTTATCTTAATATTTAAGCTAAAGAAGGATATAATTTAAGGATATACGAAACGACAATGTCTCAACTTGCGCGGATACGGATACTTTTTGTTTAAGGTACGTGACGCCAAGGCAATAAAAGCCCTGCATCCGCTCTCACAACCCAGCGTTTCGAATCCTTGCGGCAACAATAATGGCGGCTGTCAACACATGTGCATCGTTACTGCCTCCAGCGATCAGAACAATCGACTGGGTTATCGCTGCGCCTGCCACATCGGATGGCGATTAGCGAGCGACATGAGGAACTGCAACTTGGTGCAGGAATTCCTCATGTATTCTCAACAAAGATTTATTAAGGGTCGCGTACTAAATCCTGTAATGGAGGGGTTCAGCGATGCCATTCTACCGGTGGTGTCGAGACGGGCACGGTTCGTCGGGCTGGATTATGATTCATACGATCAATACATCTATTACAGCGACGTGCTTCAGGATATCATATACAGAGTGCATCAGAACGCGACTGGACGGGAGATCGTTCTGGCGAGCCAAAATGAGGGAGTAGAGGGCCTCGCGGTCGATTGGGCCGCGAAAAACCTCTACTATATTGACTCACGTAAAGGTTCGTGTCGATGAACACTCCTTTCTGTATCTTTTTATTTCCAATCCATTCTTAGTTCATTCTTGGATTAGTCCTTTAATCCAAGCTTATTAAACTGCAACAACCGCGCTATTTCATGGCTCATCAAGCATCAAGAGCCACAAATTTTGAGAACAAGTCAGATTTCTTTCTAAACAGCTTTGGCACATCTTTGTATATTTGTATATTCTTTTAGGCACGTTGAATGTCCTCAGCACTCGTAATGTCACGTATCGACGAACGCTGCTGAAGAATTTGAAGCGTCCTCGCGCAATCGTGATCCACCCGAATCACGGCTACATCTTTTTCTCCGAATGGGACCGTCCAGCCAATATCAGCAGAGCTCACGCCGACGGTTCCAGCCTGGTCGTTTTCAGGAATCTAACTTTAGGTTGGCCGAACGGTCTGGCGATCGACTTTAACAAAGATCGATTGTATTGGTGTGACGCTCTGTTGGATCACGTACAACACTCAAACCTGGACGGCACGGATGTACGGACGGTGAATTCTAGGCTTATCCGTCATCCGTTTTCCATCGCCATTCATGAGAATTGGATGTACATTACCGATTGGCGTCTCGACGCCATTATCCGATTGCACAAGGAAACTGGCGAGCAAGAGGCCATTTTGGTCCGCGAACCTGCTACCAACAGGCTTTACGGCGTAAAGGTTTTCAGCCGCGAGATTCAAATCATGACATCTAATCATCCTTGCAAGATCAATAACGGTGGCTGCGAGAAACTTTGCTTCGCTATTCCGGATAACTCGTCACACTCCGATGCCATCACGTTCCCCAACATGCAGCCAATGCCAAGGCTTACTCAAGTATGCGGATGTCCCTATGGAGAACGTCTTCAGGGCAATGGCAGAAGTTGCGCGGAGGATCCCGATGGGGAACCACCGTTGCAGGCATGTCCACACACTTGGGATTTCACATGCGCAAACCAAAGGTGCGTGGTGATGCGATTTCTACAGTATACAGATTTGCATTCCTTGATTGGCATTTGATTCTTTTTCCGATTCTTTTTCCGATGTCATAACATCGTTCTAAAGTTTATCGTTCTCTCACTCGATAGACCTTTTGCTTTGATTACGATTCAAGTAGGAATTTGAACGTCTGTATTGTCGATAACACTTTTTCAGGTGTGTTCCAAAGTCTTGGGTGTGTGACGGAGAAAATGATTGCCTAGATAACAGCGATGAGATGCAAAACTGCACAAAACCGACATGCAGCGCAAACGAATTCCAATGCAAATCCGGTCGCTGCGTGCCGATGACCTTTCACTGTGATTCCGAAAATGATTGCGGTGATTATAGCGATGAAGTGGGCTGTCCAAATATTACTTGCAATGCCAACCAATTCGCCTGTGCCAACAACCGTTGCATTCCCGCAACCTGGAAGTGCGACTCGGAAAATGATTGCGGCGATAGTTCCGACGAAGGCGAGTTCTGCGCGGCGAAAACTTGCTCATACTTTCAGTTTACTTGCCCGCGCTCTGGCCATTGCATACCACAGTCTTGGGTGTGCGACGGTGACAGCGATTGCTTTGACCAGCAAGACGAAATGGACTGTCCACCGGTTATCTGTCTCAGCACGCAGTTCACGTGCGCGGACCAAAAAATGTGTATCTTGTCGTCGTACAAGTGCGATGGTATCAGTGACTGTAACGACGGCTCCGACGAAGTGGGTTGTCCGTCACTAGCGCCGGATCAGTGCAACACCGACAAGCAATTCCAATGTGTCAGTTCGGCAATTTGCATACCGAGAAGTTGGTATTGCGACGGTACTGCGGATTGTCCCGACAAGTCCGATGAACCGGAATCCTGTGGAAAAGTCGACTGCCAACCCGGATTCTTCAGGTCTGTTGCATTTAATTATGATTATGTCGATTATCTTTATGAAACAAAGGGATGCACGTTTTATGCTAAAGCTTTATGCAACATCGATCCTTCTCAGCAAGGACACAGCAAAGAAGATTATGTAATCTAGATCTTGATCCATTTTTCAGATGTCAAAATCAAAAATGCATATTTAAAGCCTACATCTGTGACGGTAAGGACGATTGCGGAGATGGCTCCGACGAGAATACCGAACTGCACGCGTGCGGTCCTCCTCCGTTCAAGTGCGAGTCTCAACAATGGAGGTGTCCGAACGTGACAAACCGTTGCGTGAACATGAGCAGTGTATGCGACGGCAAATTGGATTGTCCCAATGGAGCGGACGAAGGACCTGGCTGCGATCTTGCTGAATGCGATCACCAAAGCGGATTGTGCACTAACGGTTGCGTCCAAACTCCGTTTGGTGCACAATGCACCTGTCCAGCCGGCGAGGAACTTAATCCCGATGGTATGACATGCCAAGATATCGATGAATGCGATCCACCGGGAAAATGCTCGCAGATCTGCGTGAACACGAAGGGTAGCTATTATTGCAATTGCGTGGACGGTTACACGTTGGAGAAAGATAAGCACATGTGTAAAGCGTTCAATCACAGTGCTGCGTTCTTAATTATCTCCAATAGATATACCATTCTGGTGGCTGATCTTCAGGATCAGGCATTGGAAAGAGTTCCTATTAACGTAGAGAATGTCGTGGCGACCGCCAGTAACATGCACACCGGCACCATTTTCTGGTCCGACATGAAGTTGAAGCGAATCTCGCGACTGGATCGTGGCAGCGATCCGCAAGATATTATCAGTACCGGTCTGGATCTGGTAGAGGGTCTTGCCTACGATTGGATCGGCCAGAACTTATATTGGTTGGACTCGAAGTTAAATACGATCGAAGTGGCTAAGGAGACTGGAGTTGGAAGAATGATTCTCGTCAAGGAGAACATTACGCAGCCTCGTGGGATGTGCCTAGATCCCAATCCAGGTGCGAGATGGCTCTTCTGGACAGACTGGGGCGAAAATCCCAGAATCGAGAGAATCGGGATGGACGGCACCAATCGATCAACCATTATCAGCACAAAGATCTATTGGCCGAACGGATTGGCCTTGGATATCGCGAATCGTAGAATATATTTCGCGGACAGCAAGTTGGACTTTATCGATACTTGCCTCTATGATGGCAGCAAGAGGATCCAGGTTCTAGCCAGTTCCCACTATCTCTTGCATCCTCATTCGCTTACGCTCTTCGAAGACACCATGTATTGGACTGACAGGCAGCTGAACCGAGTGCTCTCCGCGCACAAGTTTAAGGGCTCCAATCAAACAGTGGTGTCACACTTGATCTCGCAACCGCTTTCCATACATGTGCATCATGCGGTATTACAACCGATCACTCCGAATCCCTGCGCAAATGTCACGTGCGAACATCTGTGCCTGTTATCGCCCAGTAAACCAATGGGATACAGTTGCAGGTGTCAGGTGAATAAAGAAACTTTCCCAAATTTCCCAGATTCTTAAAAGTTATGCGATTGTGATTATATACGATCTGTCCTCGTCTTGGAATCCTCAGGTTGGATTTAAATTGTTGTCCGACGGACGTTGCATGGAAGAGGAGACGCCATACTTGATGGTTCTGCGAGGCTCCCAGATTGTTGATATTTCCTTGATGCCGGGAGAAACCAAAACAGGATATATTACACCTATCGTTGGCGTCGAAAGTGGGAGATTTATCGATTATGACAGAAGGGATCGCGTCATTTATTGGTTACAAGGTACATAGGAACAAGATAACAAGGAAGAGTCTGTCTCTTTGTTAATCTCACGATTAATACTTCGTTATATCTTAATGTGTAAAATTTCTTTGAAACTTGAGAGATTTTTAGAGAAGATCTTTATTGATTTTTGTACCAGGTAAGGATGGCGATGACGAGAACGGTACAATTTATACCATTCCTTACAACGGTGGTAATCGGACGGAGTTTCCAAATCCCGCCGGCGACACCGGCATCGTCGGTTCACCATCCACGATGGCACTGGATTGGCTTGGCCGCAACTTATTTATTGGCAACAAGTTTGCATCCAATATCGAAGCCATTAAATTAGATGGCAAAACACGCTATCGTACAATCGTTTTGGCCAATGATGGCAACCGGTCGTCGGTATCTAAACCAAAGTCAATGTGCGTAGATCCTATCGACGGACAAGTGTTCTGGGTTGACGAGGGAGGTTCCGGAGTGCCACAAAAGATCGGTCGAGTGAATATGGACGGCACGAATCCTTTAATCCTGGCCGAGAATATGGAACGTCCCGAGGCCATTACCATCGATATCCCTAGCAAAACGTTATACTTCTCTTGCCAGAATCCGGCTTTCATCAAAGCTATGTCGACGGACGGTGTGAATGTTCGTACCATTCTCACTGCGGCGAACAACATGGCCTTGCCAAAAGCATTAGCCGTCCACGAATCTCGTCTGTACTATCTGGATCCGCTTTATGATAAGATCGAGCGCGTCGATCTACCTAACGGTGATAATCCGATCACGATCATTGATAATGATTCCGAGCTTCGTACCCTGACTATTTACAAAAAGCGCGCCACTGGTTCCCATCCTTGTCTCATTAATAACGGCGGTTGCGAACAGCTTTGTCTACCCGCGTCTGGCGGTACTCGCGTTTGCGCTTGTGGAATGGAATATAGAAAAATCAGCGACAGCAGATGCGAGCCTTACAAGACCTTCGCAGTGGTAACGCAGCTGGACGTCGCCAGAGGCTACAGTCTCAAGGATTCCAAGGAAGCTATGGTGCCCATCGCCGGAGTTGGCCATCATATACTTCATGTGGACGTACATTACGCGGGCAATTGGATATATTGGGTAGAATTTAATCGGGGCATCTGGAATGGTATCTTTAGGTAAGATGGTCATCGCTTGATTCTCACTGGATATTAATATCCTAAAGTTACGCGATGTATCGCATCGCTGCAAATGAACTGAATTGCATTTTAGAATACGACCGAACGGTACGGAATTGCAACAAGTGGTTAAACAGGGAATCGGTTCCAACGGGATTCGCGGCTTAGCTGTGGATTGGATCGCGGGAAATCTGTACTTTGCCAATGTCTTTCCTCATGACAATTATGTGGAGGTCTGCAGACTGGATGGCTTTAATCGAAAGGTGCTTGTGAAAACGACGACGGACGCACCTCGCGAACTTGCCGTAAATCCTATCAAGCGATACTTGTATTGGATCGATTATGGACAATATCCCCGGATTGGCAAGGCTTTGCTCAATGGTAGTAACTGGTCCCCGATTGTAACATCCGGCATTAGCACACCGCGTGATCTGACGGTCGATCTTGCAACGCACGACATTTATTGGGTGGATTCGAAACTGGATACTATTCAGAAGGTGTCCTACACCGGTGGAAATCGAGAGATCATTCGTAGAAATTTGCCAAATCCGATGGGCGTTGCTATTTTCGTCGGGGATGTCTACTGGGTGGACCGAAATTTGGCTACCGTTTTCAAAGCGAGCAAGTTGAAGGGCAATACCAGCTTGCCCATCCCCGTTAGAACGAACCTGCAGAAGCTCAGGGACATCGCGATCTTTGATCAGAGTGGTCAACCACCGGATCCTACCAATCCTTGTTCACAGGTATTGAGATACACGCGATCTGCATCTAATCTGCCTAAAAGTAAAATTACTTAAAGAAATAGCCATTAAGCGATTTCTATTCTTTCAGCCGTCGAATGGTGGATGCTCCCAGCTGTGCTTCGCTTTTCCCAAGGACAGTTCTAAAGCATTTGTCTGCGATTGCGCGGTGGGTAAACTCTCCTCTGACGGCCGTACGTGCGAAAACGTCGAGGAATACTTGGTGTTCGCCACGCGAACTGAGATTCGCGCCATTAATCTGGACCCGCACAATACCAATATACCTTTTACGCCAATTGGAAATCTGACAAATGTGGTCGGAGTAGACTTTGACTATCAGGACAAGAAACTTCTGTTCACTCAGATTCGACCTTGGGCGAAAATTGCGTGGACCCCGTCGGACCGACCGTCCTCCTCTGATTTGCATACGCTGATCAGCAAGGGAATCAATCCCGAGGGCATCTCGTATGATTGGACTCAAAAGAAAGTTTATTGGACGGATTCCTCCAACAATAGCATCTACGCGATGGATATCGATGGCTCGAATTTGGTAATGATCGCACGCGTGGATCGTCCACGCGCCATCGTCGTCGATCCCTGTAACGGCTCGCTTTATTTCACGGATTGGGGCCGCTTTGGGACGTCCGGAAAAATTTTCAAGACCTCTATGGCGGGATCGTTGAAGCGCGCCATTATCGACAAAGATCTCTCGCAGCCCAGCGGTCTGGCGATCGATTACGACGATCGGATGCTGTACTGGACCGATGCCGTGCGTGAGAAAATCGAACGGTCCGATCTCGATGGGAAGAACAGAGAAATTCTGGTTAGCGCTACCATTTATCCGTTTGCTATCACCGTCTTCCGCGAGCATATCTATTGGACAGATCTTCAGCTCCGTGGAGTTTATCGAGCGGAAAAGCATACTGGAGCCGATAAGATCGAGCTGGTGAAGCGATTGGAAGATTCACCGCGAGATCTTCACGTATTCTCCGCGGCCAGGCAACAGTGCAGCGTTAATCCTTGCAACATCAATAACGGCGGTTGTGATCAGTCCTGTCATCCAGGTCATAATGGTTCCGCGGAATGCAAGTGCAACGACAACAGTAGGCTGGTAAACGAAGATCGAATGTGCGTGCCAAAAAATGTCACGTGCGATGCTAGCAAATTTGCCTGCAGAAACGGCAGATGTATCTCCAGAATGTGGGCTTGCGATGGGGACGACGATTGCGGTGACGGTACTGACGAGGACACCAGTTACTGCTGTAAGTGCAAAATTTTAGTGCAAGAAACGTACGACGAGTATCTACGGCCGGAGACAAATCCTTGACAAATTCCCAAATTTATTTTTCAGCTTATCACTCGTGCAGTCCGAATGAGTTCCGTTGCAACAACGGCAGATGCATATTTAAAACGTGGAAGTGCGATCACGAGAACGATTGCCGGGATGGTAGCGACGAGGAGGGATGCGTTTATCCACCCTGTGCACCGGGCGAATTTACCTGTGCCAATTATCGCTGCATTCCGCAATCTCAGGTGTGCAACGGTATCAACGATTGCAAAGACAATGTTACGTCCGACGAGACGCACGAGCGTTGTCCCCGTAACACTACGTGTCCATTGAATCATCTTAAATGCGAGAAGACGAATATCTGCGTGGAACCGTACTGGCTTTGCGACGGTGACAATGATTGCGGCGACAACAGCGACGAGAATCCAGTTCACTGTGCCCAGAGAACCTGTCCCCAGAACAGCTTCCGATGTCCCAATCACAGGTGCAAATTTGCACTCGATGAATAATTTTAATTTAAGATTTAAGACCAAAAAATGATAAGTATTGTGCTATCCTTGTCCAAATGCGCATTGTCCATTACAGGTGTATTCCAGCTACCTGGTACTGCGATGGAGATGATGATTGCTTGGACGGAAGTGACGAGCCACCGGGTTACTGCCAGTCCGAGGGTAGAACGTGTTTCGGTGATCTGTTTACGTGCGATAACGGCAACTGTATTCCCAGAATTTATATCTGCGATGGCGACAACGATTGTCTGGATAACTCTGACGAGGATGAACGTCATCAGTGCAGTAAGTTCTCTCGATTGTCTTCTTATTCGCGCACATGTTGATCTAATCGTGAAACGCTCGAGATGTTCCCACCTCAATTATCGTAACGTGAGGTAAAATTAGTCTTCAAGAGGCAAATTTGATTTTCAGACGACAGAAAGTGCGACGAGGAAACGGAATTTACCTGTGTCGCGAACAAAATGTGGAATCGTGCCCAATGCATTCCCAAGAAATGGTTATGCGACGGGGATCCGGATTGCGTCGATGGAGCTGACGAAAACGTAACTTTGCATCACTGTCCGGCGCCAACTCCTTGCGCTGACAATCAATTCACTTGCACGAATGGGCGATGTCTGAATCGCAGCTGGCTCTGTGATCACGACAACGATTGCGGTGACGGTAGCGATGAAGGCAAATTCTGTAATTCCCAATACAAGCGTTGCAGTAGCCAGGAATTCACTTGCCAGAACTTTAAATGTATCCGCAAGCAGTTCCGCTGCGATGGCCAAGATGATTGCGGTGACCATTCGGACGAAGTTGGATGTCGTAAGTATGATTCGATTATGATCGTGTACATTGCTTAAAGGTTAAGAAGAGTCATCTCTTGATGCAATAATGCAACTTTCCCTTTTCCTCGATGTTCTTCACATTACATTAGGAAACATTGATCCAGTTTGTAAGAAATGCACGTTACTTCTTTCAGCATCCAAAGGAAAGAACACTACGTGTCCAAATCCGAAGGACTTTATGTGCGCGAATGGCAACTGCATCGACTCGCAATTGGTATGCAACAAAGAACCAGATTGCGCGGATGAGAGCGACGAGCCACTGCATTGCAACGTCGACGAGTGTGCTCGAATCGAACTGAATCAGTGCGGGCACAAGTGCGTTGATACGCCAACCAGTTTCTACTGTGAGTGCAATCCCGGCTACAAGCTATTGGCCGATGGCAAAGCTTGCGATGACATCGACGAGTGCATCGAAACGCCTCAAGTGTGCAGTCAGCAATGCGAAAATACACCTGGCGGATATTATTGTAAATGTAACGAGCGTTGGTACGAGAGAGAAGCTGATGAGCACACGTGTAAACGCCGAGACAATACTCAGCCATGGATCATATTCACGAACAAGTATTATGTCAGAAACATGTCAATCGACGCGTCCAACTATAGCCTGATGCATCAGGATATGATCAACGTTGTTGCACTGGATGCGGATTATGCCCAGCAGATGCTGTACTTTTGCGACGTCACTGCTAAAACGATTTATAGGTATGCATTAGCGTTCCTCTCTTCAACTAGCATTGCACTAGCTTCATTCTTTCATAATAGTAATAGTAATTCGAAACAATTACATCGCACGAAACCACATCGGAAAACGTATACATAATCTGCTCGATACGTCTAAAGATTTAATTGAAGATAATTTTTCTTAGTCGTTACGAATGTGCTATGTGTTTGTTTGTAGAGCACCAGTGAACGGCGGCGAGAAAGAACCCATTATCCGTCACGATAGTTTGGGCCTAGAGGGTATCGCTATCGATTGGATTGGCCGAAAATTGTATTGGTTGGATCGTCACGCGAAACATTTGGATGTCGCTGAACTTGACGGCACTAATAGGAAAACTTTGCAGACCGGAATAGCAGATCCTCGCGCTATCGCGGTCCATCCTGGCACTGGATATTTGTACTTCACGTCCTGGCATCTCCAGGTGGATTTCATGTCTCAGACTCAATCTTTCATCGTCGCGCGATGACGTCGCGTTACGAGAAGTGACGTTAGGAGAACTTGCGTACTTACGTGAATCTCGCTTCCGCAAATTTCAGGCGTACATCGGCAAAATGGGCATGGACGGCAGTAACTTTACTCGGATTCTAACGTGGCAGGATGACATCGCCTGGCCTAACGCTCTGACAATCGACTATTTCACCGATCGCATCTTCTGGGCCGACGCCCATCTAGATTACATCGCTTTCGCTGATCTGGAAGGTCACAATCGACGGATCGTTTTGTCGGGCGACACAGTGCCACACGTATTCGCCATTACGGTGTTCGATGACTTCATCTACTGGACTGACTGGAACTTGAAGGCTATTAGTAGGGCAGAGAAGTTCTCGGGTGCTCGTTTACAAGTACTGCGCAATACCACTCATCGGCCTTACGACATCCATGTGTATCATCCTCTTCGACAGTTACCTTACAACAACCCGTGTGCGGAGAACAACGGTGGCTGCTCGCATCTCTGTCTTATCGCTCCACCCGCTAGTTCGTATCTGCTCGAAGGATACGGCCAGCCTGGAGTGACTTCTTACAAATGCAAATGTCCGAATCAGTTTATCTTGGATAAGGATGGCAAGACGTGCATAGCAAACTGTACCGCAGGACAGCATCGTTGCGGACCGCCCGATGAGAAATGCATCCCCTGGTATTGGAGGTAAGATGTGCCTGTGCCGCCTGTAGCTTTCCTGGAAGATTTCCTGGAAACAAAATTACGATGAAAATTATATCACAGGTGCGACGGAGAGAAGGACTGCAAAGATGGTTCCGACGAATCAACGAGTTGTCCAGCGCGGAATTGTCGGCCAAGTGTTTTCCAATGCGCGAATGGAAATTGCACTCCCAGCGTGACAATATGCGATGGGGTCGACGACTGCGGTGACAAGAGCGACGAAGCCAAGTGTGCACTCGAATGCGGGGAACTCGAATTCAAATGCAAGTCCAACGGCCGGTGCATACACGATTCCTGGAAATGCGACGGAGACGCCGATTGCAAAGATGGCAGTGACGAAGATCCTGCGATATGCCGTGAGTATCGGCCATCTCTTATTATATAAGAGGATACAATATCTACGATGTAGATAGGAGTACTTTTTTTTTAGAAGATGAAATTAGATGGTTCGCAATGCGATCCTAATTTACAACGCAAATCAATTCAATGCGACGTGCATTGTCTTTCAGATAATCGCTCTTGCGACCAAAGCACGGAATTTAACTGTAAAAACGGCAAATGCATTCCTAAACTATGGATGTGCGACTCCGACAATGACTGTGGCGATGATAGCGATGAGCCGGCGTATATGTGTCGACAAAGAAACTGCACGACCGGATGGCAACGATGTCCAGGACACGCAAATTATCGGTGCATTCCAAAGTGGCTATTCTGCGACGGTAAAGATGACTGTCGCGATGGTTCCGACGAGCGTCCGGAGAGCTGCCCGAAATGCGATCCCAACATGGACTTTAAGTGTGCCAACAACAGATGCGTGCCGAAACAGTGGCTGTGCGACTTTGCCGACGACTGTGGAGACGGCAGCGACGAACTCGAGGTGATGTGTAAGGATAAGTACCGCGAATGTTCCGAGTCCGAATTTAAATGCAGGAACGGCAAGTGCATTGCATCCAGATGGAGATGCGACAACGAAGATGATTGCGGCGATAAGACCGACGAGGAGAACTGCCAACAGTGGGTGTGCAAGGTGAGCAGATGGACTGATTCCTTGTTACTATGTATAAGATCACTCGCGACGTAAGATATCCGGCTCTTATGCGACTCTATCTTGCAGAGCGAAAGCTTCCAGTGCGACAGCGGTCATTGCATCGCGCCTTATCTTCGTTGTGACGGAACGCGAGATTGCCGCGACATGAGCGATGAAAAGAATTGTCCTCCGAGGTATCCTGGTGGAAGATACTGTCCGCAAACGCGATTCCAATGCAACAACAATCTCTGCGTCTCGTTGACCGACGTTTGCGACGGCACCGATGACTGCGGTGACAATTCCGATGAGAGTCCAACGATGTGCGGTGAGTTGATCACTTGAAACGTCGATGATGCGTCAATTCTTCCTACGATTCTTCCTGGAATAAAAAATAATACCATCGTATTTGCGCAGCAAACTTTGACTGCGACACGCATAGACGGTTCCAGTGTGCCAATCACAAGTGCATCGCGAGGTATCAATTATGCGACGGAATCGACAATTGTGGCGACGGTTCCGACGAGAACAACATGACGATGTGCGTGAAACAGGTTCGCCCATGCGATCCGCTCTCGGAGTATACCTGCGCGAACAAAAAGTGCATCGATCGTCTGAGGCTCTGTGATCTTGCGGATGATTGCGGTGATTTGTCAGATGAATTGGGATGCCGTGAGTATCGCTCGCAACACTCTACACCTACGATCCAAACGGGATCGGGATCCAAACAATCGTCTTTCGCATCTTTCCAGATCACAGCCATCACTGTTCGGAGAATGACCGCGGCGGTTGCTCGCAAAAGTGCCACAATATCACCGATGGCGGCTATATCTGTGCCTGCTACACTGGTTACATAATTTCGCAGGACAACCGGAAACATTGCGTGGACATTGACGAGTGTCAGAGCGGTCAGCATCAGTGTTCTCATATCTGCACTAATCTGAACGGTTCGTATGCCTGTTCCTGCCGGCAAGGTTTCCAACTGTCGGATAGCCAAAGTGGTGTCTGCCGCGTCGAGGAGGAAGACGTTGTCGTGCTCTTTGCCAATGGACCCGAGCTCAGGGCCTATGATCTGCGTACCAGAGAGGAGATGGATGTGATAGACAACGAGAAGAGGGTGCAGGCCATCGATTTTAATCCCAGAACGGAGTATGTATTCTGGATTAACTCGTACGACAACACTATCAAGCGATCTTACATGGTGAACGCCAAGGAAGGCCAGGCGAAGATAGGATACGCGCAGAATCTTAATATGGAAAGTACGTATCATTTGAATCGATGTCGGAGTTGCGATGCTCGGTAGCATCCGAACGGTACTGATGCAGCATTGACATTCGCAGCTGATTCCAAGCCTACGAGTTTAGCAGTGGACTGGATCTCCGGCAATTTGTATTGGAGCGAAGTGGATCAAGCAGGGGCCAATCCTCGCGGTCGAATCATGGTATCCAAATCGGATGGCAGGTATCGGCGCAGTCTGATTACGGTAAGTCTCGAGCAACCGACATCAGTGGTCGTGGATCCCGAGCGAGGAGAGCTCGTGTGGGCCGACGCGGGTAATCAGCCAAAGATTGAGATAAGTTGGATGGATGGTGACAGACGCAAATTGCTCGTGGGGGAACGAATCGCTAGCCCTTCGGCGCTCACTATCGATTATGCTATGGATCACACGCTTTATTGGTCCGATAGCAAGTTGGACACCATAGAGGCGATCGGTATGACCGGCGCCAACAGGAAAGTCGTCTTGAAGGGAAAGCCTCTCAAAAACCCGATAGCTCTAGACGTATTCGAGAACAATCTTTATTGGACTACCAAGCAGACGGGCGAGCTCATTCGACAGGACAAATTTGGCAGAGGAGTTCCACAGACCATGGTCAAGAATCTTCCTAGTCCCGGAGGCATCAGGGTTTATCATCAGTTGAGATACAATACCAGTCTGAGGGATCCTTGTCACAACGATCAGTGCACTCACCTCTGCGTGACCATCCCTGGCGGTCATCGCTGTCTCTGCTCGGACTTGCTCGGTCCTGTTCAGCGTCCGAGGGAGGATAACGAGAGGCATTGCGATTCCACCAACGAGAGGCCTCTACCAGCGCCTAGAATATGCCGTTGCCAGAACGGCGGACGGTGTCAGGAGGAGGACGACAAGCTCGCGTGTAATTGTCGCGAAGAATTTCACGGTGAATTCTGCGAAATGGCGGCAGTCGCTGCCAGAGCAGGCGGATCCACCGCTGCTATAGTTATTCCCATAGTCATATGTCTGTTGGTGCTGTTCTGTGCTGCCGCCATCTTTATGGTTCTCAAGAAACGACCATTGTAAGCGTTATAATTGGAGACATAACGACATAACAACGCGCGATAAGGGGATTTTCTTAAAATTCGATTATCCTTTACAGCGGTAAGCCCGGTGGTCTTAGCAGTCTCACAGGCGCTCAGAGCGTTTCGTTCCGCCAAGGTAGCAACGTGGAATTCGGTGCAGCTGCTCACGAAAGAATGGTGAGTTCCATCGTGTGTCCATCGATACTCGAGTCTCGACAAGAGTGTTGGCTAAGAAATCAAAATTGAAAGTAGATCCGATATGCCGAGGTGATTGCGATAATTCGCGCACACATTAAACGCCCTCTCGTTTCGTGCTCGCAGGAACCTCTGGACGTGGAATACAACCTGAACGACGTGACCAATAAGAATCGAGACTTCAGCAACCCGATGTACGACGCGGTGAATATGGAGAGTGGTACTACAAACGGCACCGGCGCCAGCAGTATGTACGAAGTGCCGGCAGAAATGAAACCCTCCAGCATACAGCACAAGGAACCTCCACAGCTGCACCTGAAGAGAAGAGAATTGGATCCGACGCCGATCGACTCGGGCAAAGACACTCAGCAGTTGGTCGAGGAAGACAAATCTGAATGCTAGGAACAATTCCTCCTTAAAGATTTCTTCGGACTTGTTGTGCTTTGAACTTGAAACGCATGTCGTTTTACGTGTGCGAAGAACGCCAATAGAAGGACGACGTAAACGAATTGACCATTTCTACGTAAATAGTGCGGATCACATCGCAGCGTTTGTACGTTATTTATTATAAGCAGGCGGATCACCGAGGTGTCTCAACATGCACGACACGATTGATTTAAGATTCTGTTTTATCTAGTGATTTTCGGATAACTTTACTGGGGGATCTCTGGATATTTTAGAGAGAGGCAGAGAGAGAGAGAGAGAGAGAGAGAGAGAGAGAGAGAGAGAGAGAGAGAGAGGGAGAGAGAGGATCAGGGTTTGTCTGTCGACACGATAGATTTTTATATCCGAGGATCCGGATTCTATGACCTTTGAGATCCACGGATCTAAGAATCCTCGATTCTTGATAACTTCGGTTCTTGCAAACGCGTAGACTCTGCAAACCAGGAATTGTGAACTGGTTTGGGGATCTTGTGACTTTGGAGAACGTCGAAGGGGAAGGGAACAGTCGCGAATCGATGGTATCTATTTAAAGAGGGGAGAAGTGAGAGTGAAATTGCAATAGGCACGATTGTGTGTCGTTTTCTTTTTTTTTTTTTTTTTTTTTTTACTAGGTGTGATTTATAAGTCTTGTAAATATAATTGCTAACAAAGTATAATGTTCGTGTTATCTGTGTACCATATAAAAGCGCGACACATTCCATTCTCTTTCAAGGCTGCTTGTTTAAAGCGCTAACGCGGGACACTTTCTACAGATAGGATGTGAATGATATGAATACGAACGATATGAATTTGTGTGTGTATGCGTGCAAGTAACTGGTGCTCGAATTGATACTTGTTTGATGCTTCGAAACCTCCTGAAAGTATATCAAGTTCTACAACTCTGTACAAATCGGGGAATGTCATTTGCTGCGAAATCATTTCCTAATTTTACGGATTATAATTTAACGGGAATTTCACAAGAGATGATAAACTATAGCAATTTTAATTCGTCTGATTCGTTTTAGTCGTACAATTCGGGCACTTGATACGTGCGTCCGAATTAATCCTCAGCTACGATGACGTGTAACTTGATTTTGTTAGAAATCCGTAAAGCTTAAAAAACTGTTGCATTTTAATTATCAGAATTTAATTTCACACGTTTCTAATATTCGGTTAATAAGAATGTAACATCCAAACCTGCAAAATTTACCGTCCGACGATCTTTTCGAAATTGGAGCTGATCTTCAGTATCAAGTCGCAGTAGTTGGGTGTTAACGATGCATGTACGCTCGTTCGAGAAAAGAAATCGTATTCTTTAGGCAAGTATTTCCGCAAGGAGCGGCGGTATATAGTTCTTCGCATTGGAAAGTGTGGCCTTTCTTGTTACGGTGGAAAGAAGCGTATAAGTTCGAGAAGCAAGATAGACGCGTGCCTCGCGTACGAACGTTATTAAATGTTATTGTAGATGTTACGAGATGATGGATTGTACGATACAAAAAAAAGATATCTTCTCCGCGGCGAATATGCGCACGCAACGTTTGCTCTTGGCCGGCATCATTGTACATTTCCCATTTTATGTGGAGCAGCCTCTCTGCAAATGATGGACTGTGTCGAAAGGCGTGTCGAGCGGCATTCCTTCCAAGGGAACGACTCTATCAACTCCAAAATCACGCGGCACATAAACCCGACGCTCGCCTTTTGATACATGCGCTGTTTTTTTGCAGGGTCAGTATGCGCGTAATTCTTCTTCCGCGCAAATTATGATCGCGGCAAACCTCGTGTCATTTATACGATATTTTCAAGTGCCTTTTGTGTCGCGAGGATTAGGATTTCTCAATTGATTCTTGGAGTTACGCGTTGCGCCTCGCGTAAATATCATCGCGCGAATTGAAAGAAAATCAAAGTCCCTTTAATTTTCCAAGTACTGGACAATCGAGATACGCAAAGTTTACGAGAGAGAGAGAGAGAGAGAGAGAGAGAGAGAGAAAGAGAGAGAGAAAGAGTTCTGAAATAATCTCTAAAATATTTCATGTATTTGATTTTGATACATATACATAACAACTTGTACATACATGAATTTAATGAATTAAGGAAAGAGAATTATCGTCGCTGACCCATCCTCCACGCAGATTATTATACATAAATATACATAAATAAATAAATATATATATATTTTTTTGTTGCAACCGACTTTGACTTGGGCAGGATTCCAGAGAGTGTCCCAATATTATTATTATGATATATCAGTATTTTGTGTATTTCTTCAAGTTGATGGAATAATAATTGTTAATATATTGTGCAAAGATATCAAACAAATACCGTCCAAAAATAAACACAAAGTTGACAATATAGCTTTTCCTGTATGCCTATGCAACGTGCAATCTTACGCTCTTTGTATCTCCGAGCAATGCGGCTATTTGATCGGAGACCTATTTGTTATCATTGATAATATGTCTATAATCTCAACTGCTTTCCTCGAATAAACTATTAATCGGGAATTAAAAATTATACTTTTCCTAAATCGATTGACGCAATGCAATCAAAACGCGTCTTCGCATCAACAACAAACTATTTGTTGATCTTGTTGATTGAGTTTAAAGCTTCTCTGATCTCGTAAATCTCGGGATCTTAATCTTTGAATCGCAATGAAAAGTTGGAACTGGAATCGTATGTCAATATCAAGAATGGGAGATGGATTGGAGAAAGTTAAAGATCGACGAATCGATCTAGAGAAAAATTTTCAGCAAACGCCTTGTGAGAGATACAAAAATTCTTATGGATGTTGTTTCTCGAGCACATTCTTGTGAAAAGGCAATACTCGACGGAGAAACTAGATTCTCTCTCTTATCGCACGATGATAACGTTCCACCCCAATTTTTACTTGCGATCGAAACAGAAGAGAGCAAAAGATATCATTACGCCAAATTATATTTTTCAATTTCTTAATTCCGAAAAAGTTTGTCGCGCAAGCATCCAGTGTTTCCAGTATCTCGACAAATTACATTAAAGTCCCGATGCTGATTACTCGATACGCAGGATTTCGTCTTACTCGCTCTGGCATATTAAACGAGACATGATTGATTAAATTTTATCGATCTTGGTCGACATTTGGCTGGCCGATAATCGGCCAATCGCGCAATTACGGCGGCCAATGCATAATCAACCACGGACAATCCGTTTTTCAGAAAGTGGGCCAGCCACTCGGCTGACGTCCCGCGACGGCGATTCCACGCGAACAACAATGGGCGGTGCACACACCAAATGGTATGTCAAGATGGTAAATTATTCATGACCGAGACGAATGAGTTAATAAGCTGTAGTACGAGACCGGGTCGAGGCAGAGATGAGCGATCGTAAATGTAAATCAAGCGGAGCTACGGATATCCAGTCTCGTAACACGAAAGGGGCGCGGTGGTGTTCTCTCACCCGTCCGCTTCCTCCCTTCCCTCGCGGCGTCTTCTCTCTTTCGCCCTGTTCCGCTGCCGCGAACATATTTATCCTCGAAATCCTCGCATCGTGGATGAACGCACCGCGCGCATCGTCTCGGTTGCATCGGTCAAGCATATGCATATTAAATCTCGTCAAGAGCGCGAGATGATCTCTTCGACGGTCTGGGATTTATCGCGTATTGGATTTTTGTCTTTCTCATCTGTTTCTCATTAATTGATGGGAATAATGGAGATTACGATGAATATTATTCTGCATTACGAATCGTAATTTGTAATTTGCAGCGGGATTCCTTTATGAGTTTTACGAATCAGGGAAAAATTAAAAATTTCTCTCGAGCCTTTCTCATGCTGCTTCTGCTTCTGCTTTTCGCTCAGCTATTTGAATAATATTGTCCCGATAAAACACGATTGGTCAAGAATACCACGGTATGTAAGGGCGTTACACGTTTCCTATTACACGAACCGCATGTTGCGCTCTATTCGAGCTATCGGGAATAAAAAGAACAAAAGCCAGTATCCGATAAATTCAGCACTGCTGGCCACGAATATTGGGCCAATAAAGGACCCACCATAAAGCCCGGTGAAGTTGAGTATTTCTTTCAGGATATTTTGTCACAAAGTGAACGCGTCGCTATTCGCAGCTGCGTTAATTGCTTTCTATTTTTCTCTTGCACACCGTGTGCAAACCTGTTTCCTGTTGAAATATAACTGCCCAAGAAGATAATGTTGATGGCTAAAATTGGAGCGAACGTCCGATTATCATCAAGCAGAAGAAACGGAGAGAGAAACGTGACGCTTCGAATTTATTCAATTGGCCGGAAGGCAGTAATGCGAGAAATAAAAGGATCCGCGTTTAAATAAGCGATCCTGCCCACCGGGCATTTTCTATTGTATTTTCCAGTTTTGACTACCGGGGACGACTCTCGCATTATTTTCTTGCTTCCGCCATGACGGTTGACCCGAGCGAGGAACTTTCCGGAAGTCAAACTAGCCCATGTTGGCTCGATTTAACTCGAGGCATAAAAGCTCGTTTAGATTGTTAACTCGGTGGAAGTTATTCTCACGGAATTACAATTTAGACGGGAAATCCGCGCGGTGACCAAATTTCTTTTGCACCTCTCGTACCCTCTGTCCTGCGGTCACCGTTTGCACAGTCCACGTCCAGTTTGCGTATAACGAGTATATAAACTCATTTATGTACCGAGCATGTATGGTGTAACCGATGGGAGAACGATTTGACGTTGACCTAGACGACGCAATGAAACACGTAGTGCGTGTTCCTTGTTTCGTTTCCGTTTGATTCCCGATTTGCGTATTAGGTCCGTATCCATACCGGGAATTAAGTCCAAGTCGGATATCGCGGTAGCCTACAAACAAATCCCTCGGGCTAGATTGCTAAACGGGTCGGACCTCCCGTTGACGGGAAATTTGACGAGGGTCTGCACGAAACGAAAGAAATAAACTATGTACAGAAGAGAAGTCGTCCCGGAGTAATGAAAGCTCTTGGTCACCCTCTCGAGGCATTCTTCGCAAAAGCATGCTCGTTTGTTCCTTAACCCTCGTTCACGAGCTCTCGCCGTGACGCAGGAAGCAAACGGGTTTAGGGAAACGAGTCGAACCGGGAGATACGTTTCTGCATGTGTCACCGCATCGTCATACGCATCTGCGGACAAGATGGAGGTGGGAATGGGTTCGTGGGAGCTCTAAAACTCTTCATCGAAAGCTCGTTCAAAAGTTGGTAGCATCAGTTGGAGGACGAAACGACACGAAACGTCCCTTCTTTCTTCCGCGTCTCGAGAAACGGCGTCTCGTCACTGACCTTTTATAGCTCGAGAAAATTTATTGCAATCGCAAGACGTTACGTTGGAAGCGAAACGGAAATGGGGGCAAGAGGACAGAGTGACGAACGCGAGATTATGAGTCCGATCTCTGCCCCGAGTCGCTTCTCGAATTTCCTCCGCCCAAGTAACCGGGGTAACAATTTGCAAGGGACGCAAATGCTAGATGCCCGCAAGGGTTGAGGAACATTCAGGAGGAAATCGATCTTGCGGATAGAGACTGCAAGACCACTCGCACAATCTGGGAGTTCTGGTTCATTCATCCATAATAACGGCGAAATTAATAGACCGCGTGATTCATGAGGCGATTGTCAACCGCGCGGGGATTCTCTTCCTCACGCTTCGAGGGGAACTCTGATTGTTGATACTTTCAACGAAATTCTACACGCAGTCGTTAGCCCACGTTATCACTTGACATCACACGCCCACATGCATGCGTATGGATAATCACTTGCCGGATAAAATAGAATGGAGCCTTATCATCGTTGCGACGGATCGACTCTTTTGGCGGAGACCATAATTCGAAGCCAAGGTATCGGCTCGACCTGGCCTGGCAGAAGAGAATCGATGGAGAGATTCCGGACTGGATGGAGAGCTGCCGGAAGGATCTTCCATGATCCCGATGGTCAACACCGGTGTCCATAATAGCGCGCCGGCGATGAAACATCATTGCCCGATGCTGATCGAAACCGTTAACAAACTCGGAACTCCCATTTGAATAATCCCATCTTCGCCATTTTTGCGATCGGCATTTGCCAGCATTTACTTGAAACTCTCCGGAATCGGACGCGAAATCTCTGACAAGTTCAACCGGTAAACTTCGATTCGACGCAGCTCTGATTGTTAATAAAGTCACTCGGGTCTGCCAAACTTAGTTACGGAACATAAATTAAGGTCTCGCCGGTTACGCCGGCTGGTTTATTAGTGACTTTCGCAATCGAGATCGCGTCAATTACGAGTTAATGACGCGAGGAACGAGGGAAGAGGGATAACTGAAAAAAAAAGTTAACCGGTTAAATAAAATCCATTTTCATACTCGCTAAAGAGAGATCGATCTTCAACGATCTAGCTTCAACACTTTACCATCCACTATCCTTTACCACTTTACCACTTTACCCGAGCTTTTTCCTCACGGCGATCGCCGTGACCGGTCGAGAAACTTTGAAAAAAGCCACGTGATCGCCACGGTACGTGTATTTTTTAATAGTCCCCTAAAAGGATATCAGGGATAGTGGTTTATCGCAGAAGAGGGCGCGGAAAGGAACTCGAAGCCTTGTGGATGCGATAAAGTCGATCGTAAAACATCTCGTTCCCAGCTGAGGAATATGCGCTCCCATTCGATATTTATTGCGACCTCGGCTGCGAATCTGATTTGCTGGCTATTGAAGCGGCCGAGATGCCGCGTAATTATAAAACTGCGAGTATATAATTATAAAATGGTAACTGGATGTTTCATTCTCGCATTAAACGCGGGATTAATTGTCGCGGTGTTCGTTTTATCATGTTATTCGCATCGTGTTTTCTTCAGTTAAGCCGCAGCGCGGCGTTATAACGTTATTGACGCGCAGCTTCAATATTTCATATCTCCAACAAACATGTAATGCTTAAATAATATCCAAAGCACCGGATAAGACGGCGACGGAGTTCAAGTCGGCCAATATTATCTCTGCCGCACTTCGGCGCGTAATGATAATTAATAGCCGAGGAATGTTGAGGATAATTAATCGCCGGCGAATAATTGATAGTATGCCGCGCTAAAATAAACATGATCGGACCGTAATTTATTATCCGGCGCGTCTCCCGGCCGGGTAAATATTAAACAGCGAATTCCACAGATAATTGTTCATTATGAGAGTCTAATAAATATGTTTTTCCACGTGAGAGTGAATTTTCGCGAATAACGTAACGGCTTGACCCTCTCAAGAGTTGGTAAAGTTACCCGTTTACGGACATCCGATACCTGATTAATCGCGCGAGCAACAAACAACGTCAACACGATGCATTGTTATTGTAGAAAGCCCGGCGTGCGAAAGCTCTCGTGGGCAATTTGCGGAGGTGCTAACGCGTTAAAGTGGCACGACGGCGATTTCTCTCGCAGATATCTGAAAACGCGTCACGACTTTACGAGCGCTGTCACGATCGCGCGAGCATAACGCGTGACGCGATGTTAAGCATAAGGCGTAATGTCAGGCTGTCGATGTGTAGGTGCGATCGATCGACATCGATGTCGTCGTCATTTGGATCTTGATGCACGTAACGTAACGTTCATACGTGCTCTCATTGTCGCTCTCATTCATGGGCGCTCTCGGGCGGTCATACAATGACGAAAGGGACGAGTCATTCGGCTGACACGGCGGAAATTCAGAGCTCGCGGAACGTTATGCTCTCCTTGATCTTTCTAGTCTTCTCTTTATGCCCGAGGGATGCTTCAGTGATGTTTCACAACTGAAAGATCTCGCATTAATTTTTCATTTCGTCAATGTTTCATTAATTCGACATGAAAATGAAAATGAAATTTAAAATTCTCTCAGCAGCAGCTCCTTTCATCGAATAGTACTTTGAGTACTGCGTACTTTGAGTGCGATCTGTACTTCTTTATCCAACTTTCTTCACGAATTATCTTGACGTAAACCGTATTTGATTTTATCAGCGATTGATTAATGCCGCGTACATGTGTACCTTCAATGTTTACATTTGCTTGAGAGAAATTTCGATCAAGGAATACCCGGAATGATGTTACGCAAATAAATAAAAAAAGCATCAAAGCTCGAAAATGCCAAGCAACGATTGGGGAAGGAGAGGAGGAGCCCGGCGAGACTCATTATCCCGCTTCTACATTTCAAAGAGAATTACGTTGTTGACGGCGGACTGCACCTTCCCAATTTGGCGTTCGGTTTGATTGGTTCGATTTCGGTTGCGCCCTAATTCGATCCCGTTAGCACGCAATCGGCATAACGATCGGTGTTGGCATGCCAACAATTACACCGTCGGGCTACACCATCTCGGGGATCTCGAGGCCCCATTATCGCCTTTCGCGATATCACACGAAGACATCGAATTGACATCGACAATCGGGCGCGCGCATTGATCGAGCCTTAAGGACGAAGACGCGATGATGAAGGGGAAACGGCAAAGCCGCGGGGAGGTCCGTCAAGCAACACCAGTGGATCAGAACAGAGCCGTCGTCGCCACCCCTGAAGCAGCCACCCCTCGGCGCGGATATTATTACCCGAAGAATAGTCGCTGAAATCGTTCGGGGCTGCCTGCGAGAGAAGCTTCGGTTCGCTGGGTAAACCCGGGGCTTTCCTTTCGGCGAGCTTTCGGCATTGTGCCTGGGTGAGTTGGTGCACGTAAATACCATGATTGATGGGATAGAAACAGCCCTTGAATCGGCGCTCTCCTACTTTGTCCGCCGACCATCCCCGAGACCAACCACTCCCGCTTCGAGTTTACAAGGAGGTCACAATGGGCCCGAGCGGTGCCGATTTTCTGCCGCAACCCTCCGCGACGGGCACTTAACACCCTGTCCGTCGCCGGTATTGTCTGATTGTTCGGTGGCGCGTGCTGCGGATCCATGGCTCTCGCCATCGATTCGCGCCTCTTAATTCGTCTGGATATCGCTCATCCCGACATCAGGATCGGACTTGTCCCAGCTGCGCCTTCATTCGCCGCGGACTTTCCAGCCGAACGAGCGAATCCCGCGAATCGCAGCCCTAATGCCGTTATCATCGTCGATAAGGAGACGATGACGAAGCACGCGAACGAGGTCTCGAACGAGGCCTTGCTTCGACGGCTGCTCGAGAACGGGTGGGAATAAAACATGCCGCAGCGGCGAGATCAATGATCGAAGATACGACAGGAACGCGCGGATGTATACCCGCGATGCATCGCCATTATCGCGCGAAATCCAAAGCGTCCACCGCAGAATTTCTATTCAGTGAGCGTCATCGGAGACGACGAGATCAAATTAGCTCTCCAGACGCTCTCGGATCAAAATATATTTACCCCATCGCGCGGACTGTTTCTTTCTCATTTCCGATTGTCCCCTGTCCCTCTCTATTTCCGATAGTATGTCCGATGGGGGTTAAAAGAGGATGCATTTTATCGAAAAAGGAAAGAAAGAAAGAAAGAGGAAAAAAAACGGAACGCTCTTTTTTTTTTACAAAACATTGCATCGGAGATATTATGTTTTATGCCGTCTGGTAACGATTTTATTTAATTCAATTGAAAACGTATTGCTTTTATCGTATTTTTTATGGGAGAAAAAAAAAGAAAAGTGGGAAAAAGTGGGAGGAGAAAAAGAGAGATAAATCGATGTTTAGATGTCGCGGGCGGTATTCGTACGCACGCGTGCGAGCACGCGTATCAGGGTGAAAGTGTGAGGGGAAATAATCGTAATCGAGATACAAGGTTTCGCGAATATGGAATTATTTTACTTTATGGCTACAATAAAGCGTAATAAAATTATTTCGCGCAAACGGTCAACGGCGCTTTTGTATCATATATCAAATAACACGCGATAATTCGCGACTTCACAAGTTTCTCCGCTTCCCTCTCTCTCTCTCTCTCTCTCTCTCTCTCTGCTCTGAATTACTCTGTTGCATCATATTATCCGCAAAATGAGTACTCGAGATGTTTAACATCAGAGAAATACACTTTGATAACGTTTACGTGCGTTATCACGTACAATTAAGAACCGGGCTGCATAAAGGCGGAAAATTCGCATGAAACTGGAAGAAACGACGCGATAGGGTAAAAAGAGCGAGGTAAAAACGTGGCAGGAGGATGGAGAAGCAGGAATGGATCGAGACCGGCTCGGGATGGCAAGAATATACCCGTAGAATAGCGCGTGATGCGAAAATTCGTTTACATGCTGCTGCCAACGCTGGCATCTCTATAATGTCTACCAATCCCGCGCGTTCCATTCTGCTCGGATGACGCGTATTCCTGGGACTTCATACGCGTGTACGCCGCAGGTAGAAAATGCTGTCGCGACCACGCTCGCCGGAATCAATGATCCCGCGAGCGGGATTGGCCTGCGTATTATTCTTATCAGGCGCACAAATTAATTTCTTGCTTTCAATTTACGGTATCGTTTCCATCGAATCGGAGTTCGACTTCGCTGACCGATAAATGACCCAACCGGAAAACGACGGACGATTTATTTGACGAACAAGCCGCGAGCTTTGGTATTATATTTAGAGAGCAAGAAATTAATTTGTACACCCAATACTTTACTTTATTGTTCAGTCGACAATTAATTATCGATTAAACGAGACGATCATTAACGTTCAAAGAGACGACTTCCGTCGTCGTCTTCCTCACGCGCTGTCCGAGAGTAAGGAGACTCCGTCATCGCGTTTCCGAGATAACGGAGATAACGCGGGATCACGCATAGATATCGCGCGTAAATATCATAATGAAATTTCGCGCACGGGCAAAAGTAAATTTTACGGTTGCGCGATCCTTCCTCGACCATTCTGTATCGTCCCTCGCGTCCGGGGGATGAATACGAATGACAAGTCAACGGGGCGTACCTGTTGGTAAGCAGAAGCGCGATATATGGAATATCGAATGCACTGACTCGGCTGTCTCGGCCAGACATTCTCGTAACCCGGCCACGGGATGCATCAAATGCACCAAATGCAGCGTGATAACGTCACTCACAGGATGCAGGTTGGTAATTCGGCAAGGACGGCGGGAGGGCGGAAGAGCAAGAGGACAGCTTCATCGCGGAACCGCCCAATTCGCCGCGAGTAACTTTCCAAATTGGCCTTCTCGGCATCGATTCGACACGTATTCGACGAGTACGAGTTCTGGTGCCCGTATAAAAATCCTGGCGGGAACGAATAATAATCATCCGACGCGGACGGGGAGCCATCGGTTGTCAACCATGCTCGGAGAATGCATCGCCTGGAGGGTTGCGTCTTCCGCGGGCGCAGGCGGAGCTAGTTTGGATCTTCGGATCGCGAGCGTTGTATAGCCAACGAATTATACGCTTCGCTGATTATCGCAAGCAAGTTGGAGTGTTGATGCTGCGAATGATCGATACTACGGCTATCGTTGGCTCTCCCTTCGCCGGCGGGGCGAACTTGTTTGCGGTGAGAACGTGCCAAGGAGCTCGCCGCGGAGCTTAGAAGTCGACTTTCGCGAATAATGAACCATCGCGTCGTTCTTCGTCGCTTCTTTCTCGACTCTGCCTCCGCTCATCCCTCCGCGCTGACCAGGCCGGGTTGGGCTATAGCAGGGTTGGGGAGTATTGAGGAGAGATCCGGTGATCAAACAGGTTAATTAAATCGCCGCTTGTCGATCCTTTGTTTAAAGTTTCCCCGAAAGCGATAGCTCTTATCGACCGCATCGTTTAAGATCAGATGCTCCCCTGCTGACGCTTTCTCATCTTTTCCATGCTGCTTATCGATAAATATCTTTGATGAATTTTCATGCGAATTACTAGCCTTTCGATAACTCTTATTCCCGATCTTTCCTCCGATTCTTAACTTTTTAGCTACCTTGTTGTCCTCTGGAAAATTTCCCTTCTTTGAAGAATCTCATCGAGTTTGATACATCGAGCGATCGCGAGAGACAAGAATCTAAAGGACCTTGAAAAATGTGCAACATTCCAAGTTCAAAGCCGATAGATTTCATTCCTTTTGCTTTACTCGTTTCGAGACGTCTCGAAAGCGTTCGATAGTGATATCGCGGTATTTGAAAGAGTTTCAGAGTCGTTGAATGGAATAAATAATTACAGTTGAACTTGATGATACGTGAATCCACGTGGTTTTTGAGACTCTCTAAGATCCGATTATTCCGTGACGCTCATAGTCCAGACTGGCACGGGATGCGCGTTTCGTGTAATTGCGCTATAATGGCCGTCGCAGATGTCGGCCCGTTAAATTGTTAATACATCGCCCCGCGAAATTTCTCCAGAGTTAATCCCGCGACCTTCTGCCTCCACGGGAACGAGTTTAAAAAAGTTTTGCTCGATTATCTGCTCATTAGGAAATAATGTCCGTTGAATATGCTTCGTCGAGTTGCTTCGAGTTCGTTCGTGCCTTTCGATTCATCGACGAGCGATTTGATCCGTCCTTTCGCGTAAAACACGGAAATTTTTCAACAGAGTCAGAGTCCCGCGTGCAAATTTTTCTAGGCTAATGTTCGTTAATCCTCTTGACAATCGAACGTTTCGACGAGAAACATGAAAGAAAATGTCACGCAAATTCCAAGGAAAGGTCGTGTAATTATTTCGAATGCTTTTAACGTGAAAATTAACGAGCGCTATTGATCGATACATTGCGATATTTGTCATTGTGTACGCACCAGCGCGGTTGGTGACTAATTAAACAAACCTCGATGTAAACCTCGATAGTAAATTATTAAATTAATTTTATGATAAATATAATTTCTCTTTCTGTCTCTCTCTCTCTCTCTCTCTCTCTCTCTTTGTTAATTTACAAAATTGATTCTCAAAATAATCCAAAGTACCGAAGAATACAAACAATAAAGAAGAGTATACCGCATCGCGACGAAAAATCGTGAAAACGAACCGCGGGAAGCGCTTGCGAGCTATCGATCAAGTATCGATGCTTGATAACGAATCGAAGATAAGTAAATGCAGACTCCAAGTGGAGTCCGCCCATGTCGAATATATGCAGACGGCATGTATCGACGCATGGATTTCGCGAGGAAAGTTTCGTCGCGCCGCCATTAGTAATGATAAACGTCGCGACGTCGATGATAACTCGTTCCGTAACGGCGCTGTGGGGAAGACTCGTGGAAAAGCGAAGAAACGCAAGAAGAAGAACGAGGTGGAACGGGACTCCCCCCGGGACACACGCGTCTTCGCTTACGTGCGACGCGTTATTTTATTAACGCTCTAAATTCGCCCGTGGAATCCCTTCTTACGTAAAGATACGACACGCTTTCCTACGAATTCCGAAATCGGACTTTCCGAAATCGTAACGCAAAGCTTCTCCGCGATCTTAAAGGCCTCTGACCTTCGACATCGTGCGATCGTGTAGCCGAACGAACCGAGCGAGAGAGAATGGCTCTGTGTCGTCGCATTATCGCGAAATAATATCGCGTAAGAGGGTCGAAGACGAGCTCGCGATGGGAAATGGAATAATTTCAAGCGCTTTCGTCCCTTGCGTGGGTAGGGGAGTGGGGAGGGCGCGGAGAGAATCGCCCTAATAAAAAATCGCGACGATATAGCGGGAGGACGCAGCGCGGGACGCTCTCTCTCTCTCACCCCCGCCCGGCGTCGCGCACTCACCCTCCCAGTGTCGCCCTCACCCTTCCCCAGCGGCGTCGCGACGCTCAGCCACGGCCGTTCGATGGAGGCGCGCGTTTACGAAGGGCCAGTACGCCTCCAGCCGTCGTGCGGATCGAACGCGACGAGCCGGCTCGGTCCGCGTCGCGACGTCGTCGCCATTGAACTCGGGGGTTGTCGGATAATTGTCGCGCGACGCGATGCTACCCCGACGATCGACAATTTTTACCTTCTCGAGAGGGACACGTGCATCAATAGCCGCAACAGCGACGTGACCGCCTCGCGACAAGAGCCGAGTAATCTACCTCGCGGTAATTTCATCTCCAGCGAAGGCACTCTCGATTCGCGTCGACGATGATGAGCGACGTGCGTCGTTGACATTGAGAGATGCTCGCGAACGAGCGTCGTTCCTTCACGTGCGTTTGCGTGTTACGCTTGTCTGAGAGTGGGACCCGAGCTTTCCTGAATCCAATCTTGTGCGCTCCCGATCGTCCGCGAAGCCGGAAAATGGATTTAGCTGTACATGAGGCTCCCGTATTTCCGATCGGCCGATCCTTCATCGATCACAGTAATAACGCGGTTGGCTCTCAAGCAGTGACGCCACAACTCGATGTCGAAATAATTCGCGGAATCGCCTAGATCCGGTAGAACCGATCAAGCATCATCCGGTCCTCAATGATCAGTGAGCAATCGAGAGCGCGAAGAATCTTTCGAGAATGAATCCGCATCGCAGATGCATTCATTGTGATATCGGTCAGTCGTTCCGTGAAACCGACGAGTCCTCGGAGCCTCCGCGTGCTCGATTCGTTTTCCTTAAATATTGGTCGTTCGATTTTCCATCGAATCGCTCCCCCTCAAATATTTGCCGAGTATTCGCGCCCTTTGTATCGCTGAATTCGTCGGGAATTCTCTTACCGCGATAACCGGCTCGGTAGTCGCTCGTACCCTCAAATCGACGCATCAAACTTCTCTCTCGCGAGTTCGCAATGACGCGATGACACAATGACATAGCAAACCATCATCTCACCGGCAATCGTGAAACGCTCACGATTCTTTCCCTCGGCAATAAACGCTCGCTGCGTCGACTCGGTCTTCAAATCCGGATAGATTGGGACTTTTTCTCCCCGCATAATCCCGGAATACGCGCCGCTCAGTGGGACTGTACGCGTCGCGTCCCGGATTTGAAGCTGGCGGACACTCGTGGCGATGAAAAAATATGCGCGACGCCCGCCGCTTTTTAGAGTCGGAGGGATGATCGCCTGACGCTGACGCGTCGCTGGGGCGGCGGCGGGAGATCGCTCCTCGCATCCCTTGGTCGTCTGTCCTTGCCTCTCGAATCTCGGTTTCTTCGCTTTCTCGTTTCGTGTATCGTTCCGTTCGTTCCTCAACGATGCATAATTTTCAGATTCCAGCTCTCGACTGAGGAGGACAGAGCGCTCGCGCGCGCGGGGGTTGAATTCGTCGCGCGTTTTTCTTTTCCTTCGCGGCGACGCTGGTCCTTCAGAGCGTCAGGATCACCGGAGGATCGTGGAAAATTACACGGTACTCGTCCATCGACGCAATCCCCGCATAACGTTTGAAAAAGCTGCGTGCTTCCTCCCTTTCGGAAATGCCGCGCCGCTCACCTATCGAGAAATCGTTCTAATGCAGGGTAAATATTTTCCCGCGCAGCGCGGCAATTGTTTCGCGCGCGGCAAATATTTCCCTGCGCGACGCAATCGTTTTAAATCGTATTCCTCCCTCCTCTCTCTCTCTCTCTCTCTCTCTCTCTCTCTCTCTCTCTCTGTCTCTGTTTCTCTCGTTCTCCCGTTCGTTTCGTTTCTTTCACTGGATTTTTCGATGGTGAAGCACCCGGAATGCTCCCGTTGCGCCAGTGTGTTTTCCGGCGGATTCGCCGCTTCCTGTTTTTCCCTTGGCGTTAAAAAGGCGTAATTTGTAATTCCCGGTGGATTTCCCGGGAAATCCGCGAAGCGACACCGGCATCGCCGCAGTTTCCGGCGACTCGTCGGCGAACGGCCGCCTCGTCCCGAGCGCGCATCGAGATTTTAACGAGTGCTCTTTTTTTCCCATGGCCGCGTCGCGTCGGCTTTGATTAGAGTTCGCGGACGCGGAAATCGCTCGTCGCGACGCGGAAACCGTAAAAATCGCCGAGCGCTGTCGCGCGCTCGTTCTCGCGCGATTTTACGCTCACTCGTTCCAGCTGAAAGCGAGTCGCGTCCCGGATCGAGCTTAATTAGCACGGCCGTTGTTAGGTTGACGGTAGATGCGCTATATATACCGTGCGTATACTATAATTGCAAATCATATTCCAACAAGAATTCCCTTCGACATTCGTTGGCCGGATGCCGAGCGGTTCAGCGAATTAACAGGCTTTCATCTCATCATTCACCTGTTATTCTGCATATCGTAAACGCGTTGCGATACCTTTCCGTCTGCTTCGCGCTTGCTGGTACTTGGAGAGAAAGAGAGACCGAGAGTTGACAAAGAGTTCTCGATCCGAGAAAGCACGCAGAGTTTCTCCTTGTTATTCCCTGGTCGTAAGAGAGCGGAAATCTTGCCGTGGAATTTCCCGACCGGCCAAAGTTCCCCGGAAGCGGAGCGATCATAAAAGGACGAACGGAAGGGAGAAAGAAGGGAGCGCACGGTCCACCCTTTCCCCGCATTCCCTCTTTCTGCATAGATTACGTAGGACAAAAAGTGTCGAGGGCAGAGGAGAGGATTCCTTCCCCTCTCCCACCCCCTACACCATCGTCGGGCGCGAATCGCGGTCGGTTCGAACTTTTAATTACCTGATACTTAGGCGAGAACGAGGCGGACGGGCGGCCGGGSGGGKGGGGGRGGGGGKGGGGGAGAGGCTGCGACAAACGGCCCCGCCGACGGGAAAAAGTGGTGGGACAGACTTGAAACTGCTTCCTAACGAGACCGGAAATCTCTCGAGGACCCTCCGAGGAACTGCCCGAACGTCGCGTTTTTCAATTAATTAGATCGAGACGAAAGAATGATGCTGTAATTGCAATTGCCATCTGCAGCGGACGTAAATCGCGCGCGCGCGCGATGTAGATTGCCGCGAAGCGATGCCCTTGCCTTCCCCCTCCCCCCCATTTTGCGTTCGAGAGGGCGGAAAGCAATTATCGTATCGCCGAGTGGTTTCATGGACGAAAAGTCTTTCCTTTCCAATATTGGCAAATAATACGTCGTTGGTATCGTTTGGAGATTGGTAGATGTAGAAATTTAGTCTTCCAAGCTGATCCGCAAAGAGCAACGCTCACCTCTCCGGAAGGGATTATTTGCGTTGGTACGCGGAGCTTACCTCCCGCGTTTCCGGAGGAAAAAGAATCATCGGGAAAGTTGGGGATCCCCTTCCTGCCAGCCTTCCAGCTATCCTCGAGAACGCGGCGGCGATAATGGCGGTCCATCCTTCCGCTCCGACTTTTTTTCTGGCCGCGATAACGGCAATCGGAATTAATTTCTTCGAGAGCGAGTGCAAGTGCACGTTTTAATGGTTTGCCGACATAACGAGAAATCCATTAACGATCCCCGGCAGAAATTCGGGAATTCGGGAATTGTCTCCGCGCAGCGCGCTATATAGCACTTGTCACTCCGCCATTCTTATCTCGTGCATGAACACACGGAGTGTGTCCCCTCCAGAGATGTTTTCAAGACATTTCTTTGGGGTGCCGTCCATCCCGAGGTCTCTCAACCTTTTACTCTGCGTTAGGAATTAAACAAAAGAGGTCTCTTCGGGAAGCTCACGCTCGCGTGAAAGCGCACGCCAGGGAATACACGTCGAATCTCTCGAGTGCGAAGAGGAGAGTTTGCGAGTTCGCGAGAGATCGGATCGCATTCGAAAGGTTCGCATTCGGAACGAACGAGAAGCCCCGAGGAGGGCTCGATGAATCCTGAGCATGGGGAGAACTGAAGGGAGAATAGTTCCCGCGTCGCAGGGAGGTCACTCGTCGATCATGTCGCACTGAAGGTCAAACCAGGACCAAGATGTGCTGCGCGGGCGAGACGAGCGGCATCAGGCTGACGAGGTGCGGCGTGGTATGCGGCCTCGCCGCGCTGGTAGCCCTCAGCGTCGCTCTTCTGGGCCCCACCTGGCTCCATACCGAGGAGAAGCTCGCCCTGCCGAACCTGCCCAGGAATTACGCCAATGCGGTCAGCGTGAGGTTCAAGCTGGGCCTCTTCAGAGTCTGCCCGAAAATCGTCAAACCTGCCAACTTCTCGTTGCGTGAGTAACCATAGCTTTGTTTCCATGGAACGGCGGAGATGTACAAATTAAGTCAGGTGTACAAATTAATCTGCTTGTCGCCACGTTTGCGCGTGCTACCGGTGGGTATCACATAACCTCCCTAAGCGCGTGTACACGTGTGGCCTCTGATAAGGGGCGTGCTTCGGCGCTATGCTTCTTTCGCGTTTCAAGAAGAATGAACCGCTGATTCGCGGGGATGCAGCAACTCGCAGAAATTGATACGAAAGGCCTCGCGAAGGCGATTTTAACTTCAAACACAGAGAGAACGCTTAGAGAGAGAAGACGCCAATCTCGAAAATTCGATGACGAGCGACTGCGGCATCTACTCTCGTCGAAACTCTGCTCAAACGTTAAAGCAATATTCGCTGTATCGAATCGACTCTATGACTCTCGCGCGAGAGAGGAGACCTTCTACTTTGGTAAAGGAATTTGAAACTTTACAAAAGGCAAGGAATTAATTTGTACACCCAGATAATCTCGGTTACTCGGCACGTAGGGGAGTAGAGTCCTTATTCCAAGAAGTTACGTGTTGATCGGTCGTGCGTACGTTTGGATCGTTCGATGCGCTCTGTCTAACGACGAAAAGACCGTGGACGGAAGAATCGTCGTTATAAAAATCGTCATAAAGCCAACTTGGACGAATATTCACGCTCGAGGGGACTTTATAATTCATTCCGTGCGAGTTCCATCTTGTCCGTTTTCTCGACGAAATCTCGCGGCACGACGCGTCTCGCGGAGGATTTTCAGGAACGACGAGGAGTAAACGTAAAAACAAATGACAGTGGCTGTAAAGAGCGAGCGGCAGCAGCGACGGGGGTTGAGGGGCGGGGGATGTGGGCGGCGGCGTTGAGGGGGAGGGGCAGGAAGAGGGAGAACCTTGGAGAAGAGAACATCCGCGGACGGCGCGGTTACAAGGACGGTTGCAGCCACCCGGAGGATGACAATTTCTTTTTATTTCTCCCGCAGCTTCGTCTCGCTCGCTCAGACTTTCAACTTTTATTTCTACCGTCGTCCCTGCCATTTCTTCACCCCTCCCGACTCACCAGCCCGGAAGTCTCCGCCAGACTCCGTCAACCGCCGTATAGAGGTATATTCGAATGTATCTCGCGATCGGGCGAGATCTGTTCTTATTGTTCCGCATATTTGTATTCGTAATTCTATATCGTCTTCAAGTGTGCATTACGTGACGCAGAAATTGCAAAGTAACGTAACGCGGGTGCAGAATTTGCCCAACTCGTGAGATAGAAATTCCGATATGTTTCGGTATGCAAATTAGTTTCTCGCTTTCCTTTGTAAAGTTCGAGATTCCTTGATAAAAAAGCAAGCAAGAGAGAGATTTGTCAGTGTCGAAATCAGCGCGCGTCGTTTTCGATGATCTTGAGCCGACTGAGCCAGACTCGACCGACTCTCGATGCTTGAAATTAAAAGCAAGAAATTAATTTGTAATAAGATGGAAATTCACGCGCAGGATTTTCTCGCGAGTGCTCGCAGATTGACGCTCGATGTTTCAGAGGCGATCATTTTGATGGGAGGATTTTGATTTCCGGCGTACATTCGCAACGGAATTCGGCGACGCCCGCAGAAAGATGTCGCGAGACGCCGCGAGTCGAACTTTCGAGCATCGAGAATCGTGAAATGTTTCCCAGAAAATTTGAGTTGAGTAGCGTTTTGCATGCGCGATTAAAAAGCAAAAGCTGCATTTGTGCGCGAAAGCAGCACGGGGAGAAAAGAAATTTCGGRGGSGGGGGGGGGGGGCGATAATGCGGGAGAATTCGAGGACTTGGAGAGCGCTGTTAATTATCGGTTATTTATATGGACAAAGTCAGGCGGTCGATTTATTTTGGCGGAAACGCTATTATCCGCTGGCATCGGGAATCCGTACACGCAGCGATTCCATAATGAAACCGCCATTTGTGCACGTGGCCGTATTATTTGCCGATTAATAAATGATTTTATCTGGCGGCGATCCGCGCGCGCAATGATTAATATCAGAGTCGCGGAAATAATGCTGGGAATCGATTTTTATCGAATTGCCGCCTCGATTCGTGATCGTCATCCTCAGGATTCGAAATGGGACGCGGCGCTCCAGATAATCCGATAAGCTGACGGAAAGAATCAAGCCTCGCGCAACGAAGATCCCTCAGGTATCCATCTTGGTCCGCGCTTCGATCATCAGCGAATACAAATTCGGGAATTATTCCGTTCGAACCGCCGGCGAAAGCCTACACCAGACAATTGAATTAGATTGAAAAGTTGGCCTCGGAAAACTCCGGGGGAAGCTGGAGCGACCTGGGTCAGCTGTAAACGAGCCGGGGCTCAAGGCCGTGGCCTCTCTCGCGCTCCGGGAGCAAGGGAGGGGCCACGCAGAAGTTATTAGTCGAAATGAGCGGCGAGAACAGCAAGGAAATACTTTTAAGCCCGGATGGAGAGAAACGAGCCTCGCCCACCGTCTCCGCGGAGACTAGTGATTCAAAGATGGCGGATAGCGACCGACCCCTCGTAAATCTCTCGCACCCCTTCTGGGGTGATTTCTGCGCGCGCGGGGGCTCCCCCCTCGATAAATGATCTCGACCGCGCGGAGGAATTCCATCTCTAAAATGCCGGTGGCCGGTGATTTATGCGACGCCTTCCGCAAAAAATTCCCGCCGAATGTTTCGAAATTCTTCCCGAAGAGGACGGCGCGTCCTCTATCCTCTCCTCTTCTCTCCGCGGGGCTGCTGTGCAGCCTCCATGCAGTCCCCTGATCGCGTATCGGCGCTGGACCAGAAACAATTTCGCGTCTGGAAGCGGAAGCGATGCCATCGTCCTCAAGGCGGATCGTTTGGCTGTAATTCACGCTGTAATTCGTCCTGCACTTTTCTCAGGTATTCAGTTGTCTCAGGTATTCAGGTAACGGAAGTTGAAACAAGAGCAATCGGGGAAGAGAAGAGGTCGACTGAAAGAGACTCGCCGCAGTGATATTATTCCGCCGATTCGAAACCACTAACGAGTCCTTATCCCGATCATCGTGCGGGATTCGAGTTTCCTCCTTCTGAAAGTCATCGCGGAAGTCATCGCGGTACTCGTAACAATTGGCGACTGACGATCGGTGGCGAGTTGAAGAAACGAACGAGGGAATTTTTCATTCGTTGAATGAAATCATGATTAAAGAGAAAGAAAACCTAAGCACGTTATTACACATTAACGCGTAATTAGCGCGATACGTCGGTCGGAATTAATAAATTAATACATGCCAAATAGGCAGGGATAGATAATTGGTTAAATTATTAGCGATGCTATGTGCTGCTATAATTAATCGCACGTGTATTATCATAATTCGTCGTATCGCTTGTCAGCGATGTTTAAGCGATATAATCCACTGTCCGTTCAATTTATTGCAACTATTTCATTAACACATCTTATCGCCATTTATCACGACGGTACTATCATTCCTGCGATTATTGCAATGCCTGCATCGTAGAATGACGCGGTAGTTGGTGAAGAATTCCAGCCAGGAAGACTGTTTGGACCGTTTGACACGCGTCAATTATTGAAGCGGGACTCGTTGTGCTAATTAATTAGCGTCTTTCGACAACGATTTATCTTCATTATTGCGATCATGAGAAAGAGAGAGAGAGAGAGAGAGGGGAAAACTGAAAAGTTGCACAAGATTTCAATGACGCAACGGCTTCCAGACGGGAATCGAGTTGTGGAATTCCGAAATTCCGGAACGCCGGAATCGGCTTAATCGCCGCGCCGCTTCGGTTTTCATTTTTCATCCGGAAAGGAAACTCACCGCTCGATGTAAATCGCGAGCGAGCGAGCAGGCGCTGGGCTCGGTAACGGCACGGCACGATAATAAGGTTATTTGTAATTCCGGGACCGGCTGATCAAATCTTCCTAATTTCCCGGATCCGCCTCTGCTTAAAATTCCGCTCGCGGAGCGCGTCTGCTAGCCGCGGCATTGTTGCGGAAAGTGTCTGGAATTACGCGCCTGCCCGGAGCAGCCAGCCCCGAAATAACGATCTGTATTAATTTCTAATGTTCCCCGCTCCTGTGGCTGTATAATTGCCCCGAACTGCCGCGGCCTTGGGAACAAACAGTTCGCGCGCCGTTCGCTCTGTTTTTCGCGGATGCTCCGCTTCAGCCCGGTTTCATCGTTCTACTCCAACCCTCCTCCCCCCGTAGCAGCCGCCAACTCCCGCGCTCTCCTTTTCGATCTCGATTTCCGTTCGAGATGAATTCTCATTCTTTGCAGCGCGTTCATTATTGCGTGAATTTCTCGTTGTTAAGTTACCTCATCCCGTCTTCGTTCATCGCGTCTACGAGGGATCGGTTAAAATCGCAATCTCGCGTAACGGTGGATCGGAAGGAATTCCCCCGCGCGACTCTCCTCCTGACGCGGGGAACAAGTCTGGCGTAAGCTCTTCGGGATTTATACGACGATATTTCCGCGCGTTTGAAGGACTGGAACGCCGCGATGCCGAGTCATTGATAAGTCAGGCCGCTCGCTCCAACGCGGCTCTCGTAAAGTCCTCCTGATTCTTCTCTAATATTCTCCGTCAACTTTGTTGACCTCGCGAGGGGGAGGGGGGGGGGAAGAATTAAAGCTACTCTTACTGTCATTCGGCGAATAGCGTGCGAGACGAATCGACATTCCGTCGAAATTTACAAATATTGGGAGAACTCGCCGATGAAGACATCGTTCTCTTGATCCCTTGCGTGAAAGAATATCGAGGAATAAATTTTTATCAGCGCTGCAATATCACCTAGAGAGAGAGAGAGAGAGAGAGAGAGAGAGAGAGAGAGAGAGAGAGAGAGAGAGAAGGAGAGAGAGATGAACATCCTATGAGACTACTATTGATCTTGCAAAGAAGCTCTCACGTGCACACGTTTGAGTACGCGAGTTACGCCCTCGAGGGCGTCCACCTTTCGACATCTCGGAACCCCGAGAGTAAATTACACATCCGCTTTGATCCTCTCTCTCTCTCTCTCTCTCTCTCTCACACACTCTCTCACTCTCTCTCTCTCTCTCTCTCTTCGGCCAAGGCTTCTGATACATTTTTCTCGTCCCTTGTTCTCGATTAGAGAATTCGCGCGCGTCAAAGGGCAAGCCAGCCCGTGGAAGGGCAAGGCTGCGTCCAGCATGATTCTCGAGGGGTTGGGAGGGAGGGGGAGGGGAATGGTGGGAACGGCGGCGGGTTCATTCAGCGAAGCGGGCTTAAAGCGATAGATCATACGAATCACATCGAGACGCTGGACTGGATAGCTTATTTTAAAATGAACGGCGAGGGAAGCTCGCGTAGCAAGTCGGAGAGAAATCGCGATACGAACAATCTCGAAGGCCAACGTGGTCGCGCGGGGGTCATGAAATTTCGAGGACGTATGAATTATTTATAAATTTAAAAACATGCAGCGAAGAGAGAGAGAGAAAGAGAAAGAGAGAGAGAGAGAGAGAAAGTGCGCGCGGTATAGAAATTGCGAATTTCGAAAGGCGGCGGCGGCGGCGGCGGCTCCGATTGATCTCGCGAGACGTACACCGGCATCCCCCTCTTCACCTTCGTGTTAACACAGCCGGCATCGCGGCGCGCGATCGGCGCGCGACTCGGTGACTTTTCAGTCCGTGGTTTCGGCAAATCCAAGAAAATCTCGGGGATTTCCCGCCGGCGACGAGCAAAAGGGGAAAGAATGTCGTGCCAGCCGACTCGGGTGCTCCCCCCCGTCTTCCTCCCCCCCCCTGCTCCCCGATGGTGGCGAAGACGGGGGAGGGAGCGGAATGGCGGAGGGAGGGTGCGATAAGAAAAGTCGGATCGACTAGGTGACGGGTCGGTGCCGGTGTAGCAGATGTTCGGCCTGCTTCGCGGCGCCATCGATTCCGGAATCGACAGGATCGAGACGCGCAAAGAACTGTTTTCAATTTATCGGCGGACATTAAGCGCATATCGTTGTCGAGCGACAACATAGCGATCCGGTGCATTCGCGGGAATTTGAGAATTCGCGCTGCTAATGACGAAGCCGCGATGCGAGATTGACCGCTTACGCTATCCGGAGATCTGTTTGATCTGTCTCAACGTCTCAACGTAGCGATGTCGCGCCGCTTCTCGTTCGCTCGAGAATCGTGAGATCGGCGATCGTCCGAGTCGCGTCTCTCTCTCTCTCTCTCTCTCTCTCTCTCTCTCTCTTCAGTTTCTAATAATCTCGTTGCTACGCATCGCGCATGCGCGATAAAGGGAATAAAGGCGCTATTGTGTCTCGGCAAAAGTTTGCTCCTCGCACCAGCGACGCGTCCGAAACATTGTCGCAAACAGTCGGCGTTGTTGGGTTACATGTGCGACGAGAACGAGCGGTGCACTCACTCGCCATTTCCGCCGGCTATTTTCCTTTATAATCCCATCGACGCGTTTTTCCGCGCTAATAACGAGCGCCGCTCCCGATCGCTGCCATTAGCTCCGTTTCCCGCCGTTGCCGCCGGAAGCTCGAATTAATGCAGCTTTGCGAGCGGCCGCCGCAAGCCCGAAGAATTTATGTTTCCCGGCAATTAAGCCGAAACGAGCAGATTACGCGGGTCCGTGATCGTCGCGCTGCGACAATTATTCCGAGACAAAGGTGAATCGATCGATGCCAAAGTGACGAGTCGACGAATCGGAGGCATTATTGTTGTTTATACAAATTAATCCCTTGCTCTTCCGTCTCGAGCATCGATGATTTTATCGATTCGGTCGGTTCGGTCCGATAAATCAATGACTTCACCTCAGCGGCAATGACGGAAACGATTATCGAATCGATTAAGGGCTGACCCTGTACTTTGGGAAATAAATTTCGAGCTTTACGGCGAAGCAAGAAATTAATTTGTACATTTGTACACGAGAAACGCTGAATATTCCTGAATATTCGCAGGCTCGAAGCCAACGGCTGCGGAAGCGATCGCTGTCTGTCGGGAATCAGGAATTATTCGACGATTGCCGAATTAATGAGAAAGAAACACTGATGATGATCGATTAAGTTCGCGGGGAGTTTTGCTGACGATGATCGAACGTAACAACGGCCGCGCTTTGCCGCGCGATCGGCGCGGCGACGAGCTCATTACGGCGCTAACGAAGCCGGAAAATTAATTTCTCGGTCGAGCACAATCGCGGATTGCATCGTTTAACGAGCGCGACGAGCGGCAAGCCGGAAGCGCCGGCACACCGGAAGGTCGAACCGCTTGATTACCAGATCGCGGACGGTATGATATTATTTCTGATAACGAGTCCGCTTTGGAACTCGCTCGCTTCCCGTTTGCCCGTCCTCCCCCTCCCGGGGGATGGTTTTCGGGATTTTCACACCGCCGAGACGCGAATCGCGAGGGAATCGCGCCGAACGCCGCGTTAATTCCGCGCGCGCGCGCGCGCGCACGAGACTCGAGCAATTCCACGCCTGGCTCGGAAGCGGAGCGCTTAGCGACCGGAGCGCCGCTGCTATCAGAAGGGGTGGCTTTTATCGCGCCACTCGGAACGGCGCGGGATATTAAATTTATTCGCGTCGAGTCGACGCCGGGAAGAAATCGAGCATGCAGCCCCGAGCCCTTCGTACTTTCTCGCCGCACGAGTTCTCCCTTCGATCCAATCTGGCAGCGGTCCACCTGCAATCATCCCCCGCCCGGTCGATTTACATGATCCCGCGGACGCAATGTTCTTGTCCCGAATGACAAGTCCTCGATCTTCGGCCAACCAAATTGCCGGCCTGCTAAATTTCAGGCAAGGCCCTCTCCATCCCCCTCCTATCGCCAATTACGCCCCGTCGCGCCCCCGTCGAGCCGGACGAGCAAGCTCGAGGAATTGAAGATTACAGAACGCGGAGGTGCCCTCCTCTCCCCCGTCCCCCTTCCTCCTCTCTCTCTCTCTCTCTCCCTCTGTCTTTATCCTTGTTTCACGCGATCACGATTACCAGGACGCGCGACAAATCGTGGCCGTGGAGCATTAGATGTAACGTTAATTCCCGGAAAAACTTTCATTAAAGCCGGACTGCGATCCGATAAAAAAGGGAGGAAAGGAGGGAGGAAAATTGCGAGAGAGAGAGGAACCATCGCGATGCAATTCGCCGTAGCTGCGCGTCCAGCAGCAGTGGCCGACACTCTCGGGGAGTTGCGCACGTACATCCCGCAGTCCTCCGAAACTTCCAGACGGCGATTCCTCCATACGGCGGCGGATGGGAGTTGAGGGAGAAAGGCGGCGGAAAAAGAGGGCGCTGGCGTTGTAACTTGTCGGCATTAAGCCAATTAAGATGACGCATGGCCGCGAAACTTTCGCCCCAGGACGATCAATTCCGTTTCCTCGCGACAGCGGCAGTTCCGTCGAAGGAAACGTGTCGCGTCGCAGCGCGGCGACGAGATCGTCCGGCGAGCGGAATTCGTCCTCGAGTCTCGCCGGCGAGTCTCGAGAGAGAGAGAGAGAGAGAGAGAGAGAGAGAGAGAGAGAGAGAGATCCGATTCGCGTCCTGCGGCGTCCATTGATGTCGTACATGTATGCCGGGCGGATATTTAAAGATACCTTCGGATATTTAAAGATACCTCCGGAAAACGGAGACGCGTCACCAAGCGAGAGAGAGAGAGAGAGAGAGAGAGAGAGAGAGGGGGGGAGCGGAAGCCTTGAGATTTCGCGAGTGAATGACGATTCTCTTTGCGCTCTGCTTCTCGCGAGGAATGCGCGGGACTGCTCCTTCGAGCGAGACGCCGTGAAAGCTGAGAAACGTCTCGAGATTATTCCTCATCAAAGGGACGAAGCGACCCGGTTAACGAATGATGAAACTCGCTCCCGGCAGCGCGGAGCCAGCGCTTGCCGGTTTTCCGCGGACGTGGACGCGGTATCGATTGTCTTCGGCCGCGGCGGAAGTGTCTTTCTGGTAGCGCGCGCCATTCCCGCCGCGTATCTCGAATCGCGTTCCCACTCGATCCCGGTGCGCGAGAGGCCGCCTCCCGAGCGCGCTTAACTAACCGGAAGTGACGAGCGGACTGCGCGCGAGCGCGCCCGATGCAATCGCATCGCGAGGAGCATCGTTCGATTTCTTTCCCTCTGCTTTACTCGGTCTCGCTCGCTCGCGTGCGTGCAAAGCGAGCGGTTATCCGCGCTGTAAATGCGCGCGTTCCTCTTTCACGCGTGGCTGCAGATATTCCCCTCGCGGGGGACTAATATCGTCGATACGAATTCGTCCGAGAATTCGGCTCCCGCTTTCTTCCTTCCGTCTCCTCTCTCTCTCTCTCTCTCTCTCTCTCTCTCTCTCTCTCTCTTCCTCGCTTTTTTGCTCTGTCCTGCCTCGCCCCATCGATTTCACCCTCTGCTCTCCTCCGTAATACCGCTTCTGTCAGCGCGGATATGGGAAGAATGTCGAAAAGTTTTGTTCCGCCGCCGCCGCCGCCGCCGCCGCCGCCGCTGCGGTGTCTTCCATTTCCATCTCCGTGCTGCTGCGTTTCACTCTCTCCTCCCCTTCCTCGTTTTTTCGCGGGCAGATTGAACTTTACGAGCGCGTATCCGCGGGAGGAAGTCCGTAGAAGCCAAATGGAAGTGACCTGTACCGTTTCCTTAAAATCATCGCGCGAAATTCATCGCGCGCTCGTTGTGTCTCGTTTCTCGGCGAGCCGCCGTGGCAATTTTCAACGGAATCTCTCTCGCGAGGGGAGCGCGAGGTAAAAGGAAATGCGAATGCAAATACGTGAGCGATTGATCTCGAACGGTCAATTAGACACGGACGGCGATAAGTGCATTTCCGGGTGCATCATTGTCGCGCGGGGCTGCATTCCTGGGAAGCTCGCGGGGGATATCTCCCCGGCGCGCATATCTCCATCGAGCCGCGACACTGGCTAACTTTTAAAGTGTCATTACGAGGAGACGAGACGACCTTTCTCCCTCTGTCTCTCTCTCTCTCTCTCTCTCTCTCTCTCTCTCTCTCTCTATATATATATATATATATATATATATATATACATCTATCACGAGACTGCTGTGTATGGTGACGTTTGGCGTGCATCCAACGGTGAATGTGCGGGCTTGCCGTGCGAGTGCTGCGACGTAAAATTTCCAGCTTGAATCAACGTAAGGTGGATTATTTCAGGAGCGTGTACGAGGGCGAAGTAAACGGAACGAATGGCTGCTTTTGCGATTTATCTTTAATCGCAAGAGGCAAGTGTTATTTCAAGCAATCTCCCTCTTTCTCTCTCACGCTTCTCCGCGCGCCTGTCCGTTAATGAAATGGAGAAAGGCCAGAGAAACGAGGATGAGGGTAAAAATAAAATAAAATTCCAGACACGACGGATGGAGTCCCCCTTTCAAGAATCTGCTTGGAGTGCTTCCGAAAAATACTTTCATTTTTTACAACCACCACGCGCGTTAAATATTCAAACGCCGCGGGAACGCGCATGATGGAGCGTGCGCGCCTTGGTGTCAGCTTTGTATCGTGCCTTTTAGTTTCCAGAAAAGGATCTCGCAACAGCTCGGCAATGACAGACGGATATGACAGAGAGAGAGAAAGAGAGAGAGAGAGAAACGAAAATTAATAGCGGCAATGAAATTAGCGGTTATTTAATAACCGCGAGGCGAAAAAAGAGCGCGCGGTCCCGTGGCAGCGACGTTATTCAAACATTTAAAATTTACTGCTGCTATAAATAATGCCGGGCGCTTTGTTGCCGGGCTCTATCTCGGTGTTCCTGATGAAATATAAACTTTGTTGCTCGAGATGTCACTTTATCCGTCACGCGCGAGCGAGCGCGCCTCGCCGCTCGCGATCAAGACGCGCGATCCAGTATGACCAGGTTGTTCAATTCTCGTTGCTTGCTTCCGTGCGATTTGCACGGAAGCATCCCCCTTGCGAGCGACGATCGGCAAGCTTCGAGGCGCGCCGGAGGGCTGGGTTTTATCATTTTCGAGGGCGAGCAATAAGGCAGCTCGCGTTTACGCTATTTACTTCCTAACTCGATATTAGTTTACAAGTAACGTTGATGCGTGTTATGGCTGATAACACCGTTGCATCCCCTGCGCGAGCACGCGCGCGCCAGGCTGCGCCAATACCGCGAGACTGTTGGAGATTGCGGGCGAACGAGGCTACGATGGAGCCCTGAAGACCCTGAAAACTCCTGGAGCGAGTCTGCTTTTTTCTAATTTTCACCTGGACCTCGGAGGCGGATACGAGCGAAGCAGCGAAGCTGCAGCCTGTCCCCTCGCGGCGACGTTCACCGAGGACTTTGTTCGCTGCGAGTGTCGAGTTATCAGCGCGGGAATGGAGGATGAGATTCGCTTCGGAGTAGGTCGAAAGTCGCGCGATAGCCGACGCACCGGAGCCGAATCTACGCGAACAAATTGCGAGGGTTACGCAATTGCCGGGGATCGATCGCGTCGAGCTTGCGAGCAGCAGCTCGCGACATATTGTGTCCCGATAAATCGAGCTGCGACAAGCCTCGGAGTCTTATCGAGAAACCGAGGATTAACTGAGGCTGCTAGGAAACGCTGCAGCTCGCATTCACTCTCCCCGACCGGAGAACTAAACTCCCGGGAATTCGGAAAACTTGGAAATATCGATCGGGTGGGGGGGAGGGTGCGAGGGTAGAAGCTGGAATATTCGTGAGCTCGTAGCGTCCTGATTCTTGTCCTCGGACGTCGTTAATCGCGCGCGGAGTCGGTCCGCGAGTCGGTCAAGGGGTAGTTTGACGCTTCGAGATTAGGGCGAGATCGTAATGGGGAGGAAAACGGAAAACGACTTCATCGAGCTCTCTCTCTCTCTCTCTCTCTCTCTCTCTCTCTCTCGCAAAGTCGGAGACTAACGAGAACTCGCCCTGAAGCGATTAAGCGCTTAGACGCCGCGCGCGCGAGCGCACTGACAATGGCGGGCTTCCTTTCGGAGATAACGTGACAAAATCTCGGGAAATGTAATTCGTCAGACGAGAACGGGAGAGCGTGTCTGAGGAATCCCGAATCTCGGCTAAAGGGTAAAGACATCTAGAATGCAAGTAGAACGACCGAAGGAGGATGCAGCGGGAATGTTCCCGAGAAATTGCGACCTCTGGCGTGGTATCGCACATGAAGAGATCCTCCGGAGCATCATCGCATCGGACCATCATCCATGGCGCGAATCCTCTTTTTAATTCTCAGGGAAAATGATGTAAAGCCGCAACCTGACGAAGAAGACTCAGACAGTCACCGCGACGTCAGAAAGAAATATCAAATTCTCTTAAAACTCTTAAAACTCGAATACTCTCCTTTCGATGCTTCAAGTTTGGAGCGAACGAGTGCAAATAAGTGCGCATTTGCACGGGAAATTGCAAACGAAATATCGGGCGTACAAATTAATCCCTTGTTCTCGATTCCGAGCATCGACTTACCGACTCGGATCCTTTAAACGGCTCAAGGTCATCGAAAATGAGGGAGCCGGTTTCATCGGTTAAAAGTTCTCTCGTACTCTTGGAAATTTGTGAGTAAATCTTCAGCTTTGCCGGAAAGCAGGAGATTAATTTGTTAGACATTTCGAGACGCACGGAATTCTCAAACGACTTTCGTCGATTTAATATAAAGGATGGCGACAAGTAAACGATCATCGTCGCTTTAAAGTTCGGTAAATATCGCGATGAGTAAATTTCACCGACTCTGTAATCGCTATGCGGGAAGCGGGGGGGGGGGRGGGCGGGGRGGGAGGAGGGTTGCCCGTTGTCTTCTCATCGCGCGTTCGGCATTCGGAGCCTGCTGTGACTTTTTCAGGAGCCTGAAGAGTCCGCGCCGGACGTCGCGCGGTATCCGAGTAGCTTCCCTCCCCTAGATTTTCCAGCTCGTAGAGCCGCGTGGAGTTCCCTCCCTCCGCGAGGGAATTCCTGAATTCCACGTTAAGCCGCGCCCGTGGAAATCTCTCGTATGCGCGCGAGAGCGAGCCTTCGAGGAGGATTCAGGAGCATACGCGTGATCTCTGTTGATGGCGAGGCCGTTGTCGCGCGCGACTTTTGAAGATGCCTAATGGATGCCTTTCCCGCGGATAATATTCAATCCGTCAAATTCCCCGAGCAAACGGACGGCTGCCGCGCGCGGAGCGGGCGGCCGGAAGTGGCTGCGGCAACTCCGACTTAACGAGTATAATACGTGTCAAAGTTCTCTCAAAGCGGCCGCACCTGCAGCTCGGTGTTCGAGCCACGGGCCCGGACTGAAAGGCGGCAACTTGCCGCTAACTTGCCGGCAAAGTGCGTGATCCGGAGCCGGCGCTAAACTACGAGAAGGAAACGAGCTCTCTTAGGCTCGGCTTACTTATTCGCTTACGTAACCCAACGGAAACGAATCCGCCGATCCTCGCGGATCGAGCTCCCTGATTTCGACCTTGGATCGATCCCTCGCGAGAGACGGCCTCTCTCTCTCTCTCTCTCTCTCTCTCTCTCTCTCTCCGACGATCCATCTCGATCTCTCCCAAGCACGAGGATCTCCGGAAGAGCAGGTTGGATCGATCGACGCGGCGATCGGTTGATCGAGATAACGGGTAAGAGCCGGGCCGCAGCTGAGGCCGCGACGAGTACTCGAAGAGGAGGGATCGCTGCGAGGAGGCGTAAAGCTGTCGCTTAATGGTCGCCGGGTTTCCGGCCACCGCTTACGGGCTGTACAGCGGCCGATATCTACGAGCATCGCGGGCCGATAAAAATAGAGGAAGCACCTGCCGGCGCGCGTGCTTTTACCCTGTTAATTCCTATCGCGTGGACACGGCCGTGCGCCTTGCCCCTCACTTGCCTGCTTTTGCACCTGCAATAGCTTGCTCGGCCCTGAAACGAGCGATTTGGGATTTACAGCGAGTGCCCCGATCGGGGCAGCGGGGAGGGGGGGGGGAGGGTCCTTGCCTTATGATTATTCCGCGGGATTTTTTACCAGTCGCGATTGCGAGCGAGAGACGCGCGAAGAAAAGCGAGCGAGCGAGCGAGCGAGCGAGCGAGAGAGAGAGAGAGAGAGAGAGAGAGAGAGAGAGAGAGAGAGAGAGAGAGGGAGAGACACAGCACTGGTGGGAGGGAGAGAGGGACGGAGAGAGAGTGGAGCGCGGCGGTGAGGGGAGGAGGGAGCGGGCGATATTGATTTTGCAGCAACAAACCGGCGGCGGCCGCATTTCATAGCCTACCAGACGTAGCCAGACGCAGCACGTTCGACATAGAGCGGACTAGTCCGTTAAAAAGCCGCGTCCCACCGGAAGGTTCGGACGTCCGAAGGCGAGAGCCTGATAAGCCACGCCCTTCTGACCTCGGAGGCCAACCTTATCACCTCCGAGGTCGGGCTTTATCGAGGTTTACGGGTCGGCGAATACGCCGACTTCCGGCCGATTGCGAATATGCCGGTTTTTACGTCGCGCGGATAACGCGCCGAGATCCTTCCTTCGTGTCCTTATCTTCCGGATGTTTGGATGAAGCAGGACGAGGAGCAGATGCTACGGGAGCGGAGGCGGGAGGCGCGGCGGTCTCGATTGCGTTTAATTTCTCCGCGGGAACCGTCGTTGCGAACGAGGGAGGGGCTTCTCAAGGGACTTGGAGCCCTTTCGACCCCGCGTTACCGGAAAGATCGCTACGTTTCCGGACAATCGATTCTTCCGAGTCGTCTCGGGACGATTTTTGACTTTTCGTCAGTCCTCGTGACACGATCCGCTAAAAGGCGCATTAATGATCGCGCGCGCACGCACGCGTGCGTGACGCGGCGCCATTGTTTCGCTGATGCGCGCGATGTAATACAAATCACGGCATAATGGAAGAATAGCAGCGTACAAGTCGATGCCGACCGCTTTATCGCTTTATTATAAACGCCGGACAATGGGGGTTTATACGAAGACCATTCCATCAGCGGCGGGAATTTCCATCGGAATGACGCCGCTCGGCGACTTTGCCATATTTTTCCATTTCGTTTCTCTCTCTCTCTTTCTCTGAATCCTCAAGAGGCACCTTCCGCACGAACGATTTAATTATCGGAGACGCGTGGAGATCCGCGTACGATCCAACGTAAGAGGCTCGTCTCGATGTCTCCTTGTTATTCCGTGCCTGCTCTTCAAGCGTATCAATTGTCGTGCAGGCATGCACCGCGTTTAACGTTAAGGCGGTACGCATGAAGGAAACGGTCGGAGCAACGATCGGTATCCTCGTGGACGGAAAGGATGATTACGGTGGCGATCGGTGGGGAAATGACGTGATCAAAGAGCGGTTGGTAAGCGAAACACGTTCCCTTCCGTCAACAGAGACGCTCGTTCACTCTGCTGATGCTGTTCTTGTCGGTATCCTCGCGATGGACAACGCGACGACACGGGATTGTCCTTGTTCAAACGACATCGATCCACTCGCATCACGGCTCTTGAGGAAAGTCCCGAGACGAGGATGGCTTCGCTTAGCAGAGGCAATCGCGCGAATGAATCCCCCAATCTTCCCCTCTCCTTCTCGTATTTTTTTCTCCCTCTTCTCAATTCAGCATAATCGCAGCGCGATTGATCGCACGTCGCTTCGAAGCGATCGGGAAGCGATCGAGCTGCTCATAAAATTGATTATTATTGATCATTAAGTCTAACAGGACCGTTTCCGCGCTGATGCGAGGTCAGAGAAGGCTGATCGCTCAACTCGACTCGTAATCTAAGCCGTCCGATGGACGATGCGTTGTTTCCGGATAGCTGGAACGCATGCCGGAACCGCGAGGAAGCTTCGTTCCTGCGGACATCTTTTGTGCAGGTCGACGTTAATGTATCTTCGTGATTCTCGCGTGATGAGGAGCAGCGAGCTGCATTGAAATAAAACTACTACCGGACGCGAAGAAGGAGAATCACGGACTCACTCGCTCGCGATGCGATGAGTCGTAAACGCGCGCAGCGAACCGGAAGCGCTGGACCAGCGCCAAAAAGCGAAGCTGCGCGCGTGCCTCGGCGTTTCCGTCGATGCTTTCTCATGCGAAGGCTCGCGATCGAGAACGGAACGAAATTCGACGGATCGATGAGATTCCTCGGCGATTCATTTCCCGATCGTTGTTTATCATCCCCCTCTGCCCCTGGCCCTCCTCTCAAAGATGCAACCCGAATGCACGCCGTTGAACGGACGGCGGCGAGATGACGACGGCGAGGTTATGAAAAATATCTGGGATAAATAAATGAACAAACAAGAGCGGAGCGTTCATATCACATTGCGCAAAAACAGAACGCGAAATGGAAATGCAATATTTATGGAGCGGATAAAAATCTGTCGAATGGGGATCTACAAAAACAGAATTTCCCGTGTAGCGTGACGAAAATATTTAAATTGCAGTAGAACCTAGCATAAAACCCGTCCGGCAATTTATCGCACGAATTAACTCGTCGCGATTGTATCGAGACGGTTAGTCGACGTATCGACTGCGAACCGCTTCGCGGGACGTACAAGACGTCGCCCGAGAACGCTCTGCCGGCGAGAGCATGGCGGGGCGGAAACGTCGAGGAAGGATGCGCGGCAGCCAATTTTTCTAAGTGCATCTTGAAATAATCATCGTTTCTCGTCGCGTCCGCCGTACTCGGCGCGTAGAAGCCGATTCAAAAGAAATCGTGCACGCGCGAGTCTTCAGGATCTTCAGAATCCCCTCGGTCGCAACAGCGCCTCGGTCATTTTCTCGCGCGATGACGAGTAAGTATCTCACCGCGCGCGATGATAATCCCCGCGCGCGAACGTGCGATTACGCGTTCTGTCGCGGCAACACATATCGCGGCAAAGCGCAATGCGCGATGACGATGACGATGATGATGATGATGATGATGATGACGATAGCAAACTGTTGTTACTGTTTGCGCGAGTGCTAAGCACGCCCCGGTGTCGGCAACGCCCGGGAGTTGAATCAGTTCCGCTTTAAATCCCAGAGCTCGGAGCTCGGGCGTGAATTTCCGGCGATTCCCTTATCGCGCGGCTTTTTCATCAGTATTACAAACAATCGCCCCGAGAATGCTTTTTAATCCTGGCCAATAAAGCGATCGGGCTCGCGTCTTCCAGCCCGGCTGAAGGAATCCTCAGCCTCTTTCATCCCGACTGTCGGCAGTCGGACCGTCTTTGTGCTCTATCTTTCCTCCCCCCCCCCTCTCTCTGTCTCTCTCACTGCCGTCCTCTCCATTTCTGTCCGTAGGTAACGCTTTCCCTCTGGTTTTCGCCTCTCGTCGGTTTTTAAAACAATCGGCGCTCGTAAACAACGTCATCCCCAGCCCTTTGTTCCCGCCGCCATCTTGCAGCGGGTCGCAGTTAACATGCTGGTTGCTGCTACACGGACAATTATTTTTATTGCTCGCGTCCGACGTATTTCCGGCAGCGGATGCTACATAGGTGTCCATTCCGTTCCCGAGGCGACGGTATAATATGCAACGTTTGCGTTCCTATTCGAATTTCAACAATAAATATTTGTCGCGCTTCAACAGCGCGTAGCGCGATACCTGTCGGTGTGGAGGCTTGAAGCGCTTAAAAATAATTCAACGTCACGTTGAAGCGCTCGTGTCGACCGACTCGACCGTCAGCGATACGACTTGAGCAGATCTCTCGGCTCGCGACGATCATCTTTGCGCGCGAGCCCTGAATAAGCAGCGAATCATCATCGCAGCAGCTGCTGCTGCTGCTGCTGCTGCTGCTGCGAGAACACAGGGATTAGATCTGCTTTAATAACGACGAATGATGAAGCAATCGCGTAAGTAATCGAGATCGACTCCGTCCTTCGCTCGATCGCCGAATCTGCCTCTTTAGCCGTGTCGATAATTTACCCTCGTCATTCACCTCTCTCCCCTTTCGCCGGTCTTTCCCGGTCAAGTCAATGGACCAATTGTTATCGCCGGCGCTATTGTTAGTTCCAGACGCGATGGGAACAATCTACGGTCCGCCGGTCATTCCGTGTGGAGGCTCTAAAGTACTCGAAAGAGTAGACGAAAGCTCTTAGCATGTCGGAGTCGGTTAGTCGCTGAACGCTAAATGGAGCTCGACGATTTAAGAGCATGCAATCAAGCGAAACGCGATTATTTGTCGCGATGCTGCGGACAGCCGTGCCAGCTCTCGCTCGGAGGGCGAGAGAACTCTCCTCCTAGGGGATAAAACGCATCCCCATTGCGAACGTGAGCGTGAGATAATGTAAGCTTGAACGAATGAATGGGGATTATATTGCGCATCTGGGTTGAGGCACGCCGACGATTCGATTAATCGCGCCAATTGGATCGGACATTAGCCGAGACTCGCTCGAATAATTCGTCATTCCCGCGTTCGTCATTCGCGATGTTTAATCTCGTTGGCGCACATGGGAACCGCCATTATCCTGCTTTACTCCGCGCTCAGACTAGCGACGCTCCGCGTTCATCCCCCACCGACGGGGGTTTGTTCGGGAGACCGCGCCGTGCTTTTTAATTTCGCGACGGTGATCTCGCGATCCCGAGGGATCTCTGGGGATTAATGACTGCCGGCGGGGAGTCAGAGCGTTGAACAACGACGATTAAGCGTCGTCGCGTAAGAATGCATCCCGAGCGCATGATAATCCCGACGATGTCTCATCGCGGCAATAAATGTCTCGGCGAGCGTTGCCTGCCGCCATCGTCGTCGTTGGCGCGCCGAAGGGAAAAAAGGGCCAAATTGAAATCGCCAGCCGTATCCGCCGAAAGGGGAGGGCTCCAAGCCGCAGTTGGAAGCATCCTCTTCCGCGTCGCGCAACCGGCAGCAACGAGGACTGATCGGTCGACGTTCTCGACTTATCTATTCTCTCGCGGGAATCATTCTTTCATATATAGCAATAATCCAGTTTCCCGGAAAGGGGAAACTTCACCCCCGAGAGACCGGTCCGACGAGTCCATCGTTTATGGCGTATTTTAATACGCGAGTCAATACGCGGATCACCGTTTCTCGCGGTGAGTTTGCACGCGGCTTTCATTAGCGGGAGCTGCCAGCCGGAAGGCAGAAGCGCGGTTGAAGTTGGGAAGCCGATTGGAGCACCTCGCTGGTTCGCCACCCTTCCCTTCGCCGATCATCTCTTCTCACCCCCCCCCCTCCTTCGCTCTTCTCTTCGATCGCTTTCAAAGTTTTCGGAAAGTGGTCACGCTCGTTAAGCGTAGAATAAACAATCCTCGCGTTGGGAGATTCGATGATCCTGTTTATTCCCGCCGAGGTGATCCGCCCGCGAGAAAAGAAGCTCGACGGGCGGATCGTTCGAGGGGCGGTCCGAGTGGCTAACTTCGCTCGGTTCGCTTCGCGCGACCCTCGTTGTATCGAGATACATGCCGGGATGACGCTCTCCGCTTTTATGACAAATAAACACCATAACTTTAGTTCCCCGGACAATTTCGTGGAACGATCGCGAGACCGAGCGAGGGGTCGGCGAGGGGGAGGGGAGGGGAGGGGGAGGGGGGGAGTTAATCGGCGGGGGAAAATTAACGGCCGATTTTTCGTAATAAAAAGATCCGAGCGCGAGGAAAGTTGGCGAGCTCGAAGGAGCCTCATCGATTTTACAATCTACCCCCTTCGCGGACTATTATCCCCCATCCTCTCCCAGCCTCCCCATCTCTTCGTCCCGGCAGCCGGGGAACGGCTGATCCTTTTATTTTTCTTAATGCAGGTACGTCGCTGATTCGCAGTTAATGAAGCGAGAATGAACAGCGAGGAAAAAGAACGCGTTTCGCAGCGCGGGGAAGAAACGCGCGCTCTCGGAGATGCTCGTCGCGATGATCGTCGCGAATCATTCTCGCGATTTTGCGAGTACGCAGTTGAGCTCGGAGTTAGGTCGGCGTGATCGCGCGAATGAATTGCGATTGCACAAACCGATGATCGTCGGAGATTCAGCGCGATAGGAAACACCTCGAGATCTCTCATCGATCGATCGATCACCGAATTTCCATGCCTCTGTTGCAGTCATCCCCACGCCGGCCTGTAGTTACGTGAGGTACAGCAGCCTGGAAGACGTGAGGCCGCAGGAGCTGGGCTTCCGCCAATTAGAATTCACGCCCACGGTTGTCTCAAAAATACGGTAAGCCTGCTCGCTACGTAAGCCCCCGCTCTTATAACAATCGCGTTAACGCAAACGCTAACGTTAACAGGCGGAGCGCGGCGGACGCGCGGCGAGTTGTCAAGACGGCTCCTTAAAAGGACCGAATTTAATTATGCCGGCTCGGTAAGCGTCGCTGCGCAAGTCTCGCCGTGCAGCGAGCGAATTTCCTAATTAACGATGCGGCTGCCGCAGCTGTCCTTTGCATGCATAAGGAAAATTCGCGTCGCGACGCGGCGGACGATGGCCTCGTCTCACCACCGACACGGCACCGTATTTTGCTCGCAAACTAATTAATAACGATCGAGCATGCAACGAGTGTCGATCTGGGAAATTTCCCGACGTACGGAGCAACGATTTATCGATAGCAATTTGTAAGATAGCAATTTGTCGTGTTGATTTCGAGGGAAACCTCATGGAGAATCTTCAAGGAACCATCGTTGCTTCCGCGTCGAAGATAACGCAAGGTTGGCGATATCTCGATCTCGAGACGATTCAAATTCGAAATCCGAGCATTAGCGATCATTAATATCGTCGCGACGGAGCAGCCAATGATCGGAGAGCGCGTGATCGTCTGCATCTTGATTAGTGCGCGAGCTGAGGATTTATCGACCGCGAGGTGAATCGATATCGATAAGAGGACGCGCATGCGCGCGCGCGCGCGCTTGGCTAGAGTTCCCACGAATTTCCCATGAGGAGAGCGGAATCTCCGCAATCTTTGCGTGTCTCTCGCAAGCGGCGGCTCAAAGCGGAACGACGCTTCGGAATGGTCAAAGTCGGCGGAATCGAATTAACTTTTTCCATCGAATCGAACGTCACTGGTCCTGTCCGGGCATCCGGTAACTACGAGCGGCAACGTTCGGCCGATACGCGGTAAACGGGATAGAAAGTTAGACGGAGCGAGTCGCTGCGATTTAGAATCCCAACTTTAAAGAGCCCGCCGTTATCATGCGCCGGCGCTCGCAAGAGCCGCAGTCTGCGCTAGCAGTCGTTTCCATTTTGCGACGGATTTAATTGCCGCGAATCCATGTGTAGTGCGGTGCAGTCTTTGGATCTGGATTCTCCTCAACGGCGCTCCCGCGCATTCAACGGTGGAGCCCACATCCCTAATGGCGCGATCTCTCGTTACGGCCGCCTTCTTATTCATCCGTACATCCCGCGATAATTTAATTATCGGGGGCGGTTGATAAGGGCGGCTCGATTAACGTAGATTCTCTTTACGCGCAACGAGACGACGTGTGTACGCGCGGACACTCGCCCGGCCAATGTTTGCGCGTAGGCGGAATTAATTGACGCGACGTGACGTAATTGAGGATCGCCGGGAGGAGCGAAGGTATCTCCTGTAAATAATTGATTATTACGGAAGCGGGGATGTTCAGACTGTCAATTCCGTTCTCGTGTCCAGCTCGTTCCGGAACGATAACGAAATTATCGAGAGAGAATATTGAGGAACTGTCAGAGCTCAGCTTTGACGGGGGCGGAGGGACGGGATCATCGGAGAAGTTGCTTTTTCTTGAGCATGCTGGTATTCGGGTGTGCTCGCGTTCCCGGAGTAAATCCCGAGGGAGGCAAAGTATCGTCTCGCGTGTCCCTCGAGATTTCACAGCGCGGACGACAAGCGGAATGCCGAACGACCGTTGCGCGGAAAATAATCGCGCGGGTGCGCGCCGAGTGCCAAGTAAACGTCGGCAAAGTTGCCGAGTCACGTGACGCGGAAGTCGACTGTTTTAAACGACAATCGCATTAGCAGGACGGGCCAGCGGGCGACTGATTGCCGCGGATTTCTCACCCGCTCTTTGATAGTTCCGCGCGCGCCAAGTTTCAGCTGCAAAGCCACCGTCAAAGCCACGGAACTCCTCGTAAACTCATCCGTTTCGGCCGCAAAACTTGGACCCGGGAATTTATGGCAGATCGTCGTGCGGCCGAAGAAGAACTGCGCTGCGAATGCGAAAATCGACAGGCTGCGAACGCTCAGACGACCTGACGTCTGTTCGAAACGATGACGACAGAGGGGTGATGGCGGGATCGCAGATCTTTTTGATTAAACGAAAGCCGGCCGCCGATCTCGAGAAAAGCGCGACATAAAAGTTTCATTTGCACAGATGTAGCTAAATGTAGCGTACTGTACTGTAAATTAATTTCTTGCTTCTTCCTCGTCGATCCTGCAAACTATTTTAAATTGGAATATCTATCGATCCTTTTGCGATTTTCGAGTCGTGGCCGCGAGCCACGCTTTCAAGACAGCGTATGAATCAGCGAAGCGGAGTTTAACGTAACCTCCAAAAACAGATGCGCACGTGGTTGCCTCTGATAAGGGACATACCCATCCCGCGGTGTAAAAGAAAAAAGATAGAAGAAAAAAGAAACGCCATTGAAGCCGCTAAAGTGATTTGCCGATGAAGCTGCCGGTGACTCACACGACTCGCAAAACCTGTGACGTAAAAGATTTCGCAAAGGAGACTCTGAGCTTAAAGGGAACGCCCCGACCGATCTGAAAGATTTGAAGACGAAGAAGTGCGGCATCCGCTGGATCAAAACTCAACTCAAACAGAAGAGGAAGTCGCTGTACTCGCTCGGAATTGTGCAGCGGGTTGTGCAACGGCTCTTGAATATTTAAAAATTAAAGTTTCGAACTTTACTTTGAGAAAGAGCAAGGAATTAATTTGTACGCCCGTGACAGGAAGAATAAAGTAATTAAAATTGTTAGAGAAACGAACGGCGCATCGCGCGTCGCATGATTAGCCCGTTCCTAACCTTTCTCTTTTCGAAACACGGTGATAACATGAATGATAATGGAAACCGAGCAATAAGAGAGAATAGAAATTCTGCAGAAGCAGAATATGGGCTTCCGTGGGCGTGGAGACATAATTCCAATTGCTTAAGAAGCAATTCATTCCGTTCCCAAAGGAACGATAAAGGGGGAGGATCAGTTGGCGAGCCACACATTTAAATTAAGTGGCTCCCTCACGAAATTAGATCAGGAAGAATGTTCGCCGCGCGCCTTTTCCATCTCTGGCCAGAATATCTCATCGGGATCGATGATTAAATTTCCACGGTGGGAATTAATAAAGTATCGCAATAAAATCTCGTGCCGTAACGCGCGTACAATGTCGTGCTAAAAATATCGTCATCATGGCGACCCTGGAACTCTCGCGCTGGAATTTTTCAGAGACTACTTCAATGTCACGTACAGCACTGCCGATCGATCGTTAATCGTCTCGCGATAAATATAGACGCGTCCTCCATGCGCGATGCCGTACGCGTATAATATTAGTCATCAAGGTGCAAATCGACGACCTTGTTTCACTCACGCTACATTTACTCGCTATTAGTGATACACGATTTAGCCTTGCTCCTCTCGACGCTTTCCTGCCCACGAATTCTCGCCTGGTTTCTTCCGCACTGTCGCCCTAACCCGCCATGATTTATAGCGACATCATCATCACACGCTGCAGACTTCCAAAGCAATGTTGGACGGCGTGTAAGGCCGTCAACAGCGATTCATCGAGAATCGGCCATCGGATGGATCGGATGGATGAAGATAACGACAATAGAGATTCGCGTTGAAGGACGTTGCGATCTTGACGATGATCGTCCCCTCGTACAGAGACAACGCGAGATTCGAAAGACGCGCTCGTTTGACGATAGAGTCAAGTCACGTGGCCGAGAAGCTTGACGCGTCCGTGAAATCCGTGGGATCCGGGACGTAATTAGGAATCTCGATAGGGACGGACGATGGAAAAAGATGGCAATTCACGAAGACGTTCGAGATCCGCGTTGCAAATCAGCAGCGGCGAGATAAGATTTTCGGGAAATCGATCGCGGCGCGTCGCGACGCTACTCGAGCTTCTCGACGAGGCTCTCATTTTCGCCGGCGCGCTTCGAATCGCGAGGAAAGATCGAGGATCCATCGAGGACGGGCGAAAGAAAACGTCCAAGCTGCAAAATGCAGAGACGCGTCGGCATCCACCGCCTTTCTCCTCCGCCTTCTGAGTTTTCCCCTCTTTCTCTCGCCTCGTCCTTAGATAATTTATCAGGGATTTCGGTTCGAATCCTGCGGGCTATCGTTTCGCACACACGACCGATATTTTTTACAATCTTTTTTCGCTCACCCGGCCGTTTTTCACGGCGCGAGCCCGTGCGGGCTTTATCGATGCTCTATCCCGAAAATAACGCCGTATAATTTAGCCGGCGGAGTCGCGTGGACGAAAATAAGCCGCGGCTTATTTTATTGATCCCTCGAATTCCGGGTTATTAGAAACTCTGCATTTTAACGATCCCTGGATCACCGAATGGCGAATTTCAAGATTCTCGATTGCCTGAATTCTCGACTGGTGCCCGCTGCTTATCCGCTTGCAATTTCTCAGATCAGCTCGATAATTTGACTCGCGAATCTTCCAACCGGAGCAACGATGACTCGATGACTCGACGCGAATGGAATTCAACGATTCAATAAACTCGAATACGAGAAGAAGCCGTCAGGAAGCTGCCGTGGCCGAGGCTACGAGGAGAATCCAGTTCGATAAGCTCCGCGGATCCAAGAATCTATAAAGTTGTAAAAATCTCGGCTACCTCGGGAGGGATCGAATAACCCTCGAAGAAACGTCGCGGCACTCCGCGGTCGCCATTCAGGCAGGGGGAATAACGGGCGAGGGTGATTTCCAATCTTTGTGCCCGAAAATCGTCCTTGATCCCCTAGCCGGAATCACCAGCGGGAAGAAAGAAGTATAGGGATATATAACCTCGTCCGGGGAAACTTCCCTCCCTTCCTTTCCCTCTGGGTCGCTCTGGCCGCCGAGAAGACGAGCTCTCCAGCCGGGGGCTGGAGTTTGGATTACAGGCAAAATACGTCGAAACGGTATCCCTTCATCCCTTAAGGCCGGCTTTCGCCCGTCCTTTCAGCATTATCCCTTTAGGAAAACGTTGCGATGAATGCGCGTCTTGTGTCGGTAGAACGGGGGCAGGGGAGGGGAGAGGGTCAGAGGGGGAGGAGGGAAGGCGAGAACTGATCGGAGATCGACCGATGGAATAAAATTATCCGGGAGAAATCGCGACCCCTGGCGATTTCGGGCTGATCGGTTTCCCTGATTTATGTCTTCTCTTTCCGAGGACGGCGATTAAAACGCGTTAAAATCGACTGGCCGAACGCGGTAAAATTGATCGTCGGAAATAAGCGACTGGAGGCGACGAAGAGGAGACTGCGGGAGACGCGCGCTTGAAATTTCATCTCAATTTCGCCGTTCCATCAGGAAGCTGCCGCCCTCTCCATCTTATTTTGTGTCCGGGGTGAGAAGAAACGCCGGTCGCGAGGAGACGCGGAATCGGCCGGCTGCGCTAAACGAGAAAAATACGAGAGAGACGTGAGAGATGACAAGGGAGAAATTAGAGAAATAAATCGAGGGATGCGACGACGGTATCTCGGCGATACCGAACACTCGCTGACTGGCTCGTGAGTCGAATTTGATCTTGAAGCGCTTCCCAACGGCGAGAATCCTTCCGTAAAGGGTCCTCTACGACTTGCTTGCTCCCGATTGAAGATAATTCGATAATTTACAGCGATCGAGGCGTCAAGGCGGATGAAATCTCGTTCGGGCGGGGGGGGGGGGGCTGCGGGRGGGKGTTGGCCGTTCGTCCAGATGGCTATTCAGCTACACGTTAAATGCTGCTCTCGCTACGCCTCTCGGCGCCCGGGACTCGTCATTTGTCTCATTCCGCGTCCTCTGCAACGTTCTCTTTTCGCAGCGTCGCCTCTCGGCAGCGAGCTCTTCCCTGTGCGCCACCTCCCTCCCCCTCCCCCTCGCCGCGCCGTGGTGGCCATCTTGCCGTCCTTTTCTCCGTCTCTATTGTTGCCGGTCCTTCATTGTCTCCCGTCGACGTAACTCGCTCGACCGGCACACGCTCTCACGCTCTCCGGAGAGCGGAAACGGAAACGCGTCTGCGAGCAGATGCCCGTCCGGGAAAAAATGCGGACGAGATCAAGCTGAAATCAAGCCGAATGCATCCTCGTTGATCAAAATCTCGTACTCCTCTCCCCCCCCCCTCCTCTCATTATCCCCTCGCATTGCTCGAATGATGCATTGAGAGGACGCGGTGGGAAAAAATTAGGTCGACGGCGTTTCGCGAGCGGCGTGGCAAGACGGAGAGTTTTTCAAATGAAAATTTTGCATATGCACATGTCGACGCACATCGTAGACAACTTTTTAGCAACTTTCCGCGTTCCGGCTGTTCCGGTAAGCAACACGTGCGAGAATGCATGACGGGCGCGCGAATGGGGGGGTAGAATTCGCGAATGAATTGCACCGCGCTAACTGAACGTTTGGAATTCTCGTTTATCAAATACGTGACGTCTTTAGCCGCTTAAATTAAACGAGCCCGTTGTAACTACTCCGAATACGAACATTTATCTTCGTACGGTAACCGGTCCCCCTGTTTCCCGACATGCCTTAGATGCCCTTCGTGATACACGTTTTTCGTTACGTTAAGCGATATCCCGCCTTCCGTTTGAGCGATCCTTAATTATCTCGATATTCATCTCGTTTAAGCGGATATTAACGCCAGAGGAAAGAGCGCTTTGTATTGCCTGCGTTAACAAATTAATTTCTTGCCTTCCTTTTTTGTAACGCCCGAAATTTATTTATAAAACTAGACGAGAGTCGTACAGCAAATTCCTTTCTCTTTTATTCGAGCTGAGTTTTGATCCGGGAGACACTGCACTTTTCCGTCCTTAAATTTTTAAGGTCAGCCGGGGCGTTTTTGAGGTCTCCGTCTTTAAGGTTCAAAATCTCCTTCGCGAAATCTCTTTTATCAATCTTTGCAAGTGAATCCTTGCACCTTCACGGATCATCTCGGTGATGATGACTTTAGCGACATTCTATTTCAGTTGAAACGCCCAAAGAACGCGCAGTGCCGAACGTGCTCCTTATCGGAGGTCATGTATACATGGCCATGTATGTACATTTGTTTCTGGAGGTTATGTCATCCGTCAGACCATACAATACGTTAAAAGCGTAGATTTCGAAAATGATGAAGAGATATTCCGATTTAAAACGAAATTTTTGTCGTCTTCAAGATCGACTGAAAGAAAGGAAAAGGAAAAGCAAGGAATTCATTTAGTACAGCCAATAATTTCAAGGATTTTCGAACGATTTTCCGAAAAATTGACATCCCTCCCGCGCAATGAAAGCCGGCAATAGGCAATCGGAATTCTCTTCAAATTGATAACGACGAAGATAAGGCTCGTTGCTGGGCACTTGGGCTCGTCGGAGCACCCGGAGATGAAAGATTTAGTTTAATTAGAAGCGTCTGCAGGAGGAGCGACGGAGCGGCTTCAAAGCGCGGCCATAATCCGCGCGTTAACGAGCCTGGCACACTAAAATCGTTGCTTTGACGCATCGCAATTATTTATTGTGACAGCAGAGTCTGCTAAATTGGCTTGCTGCGATCTTCAACTAGAAAGACACCATGATCAAAGTACGCATTCGCTTTAATTAGCCGCAGCGCGAGTCCGCCCCGCTGCGCCCGTTACCCTGAAGGAACCTGCGCGATTCCGGATGCGACTCGCACGTGCGCCTGTTCTGGGGCACTCTTCTGGGCCAAGAACAGACTGGCGCTGAATTATTGCCGTCGTTCAAAATGCGAGATTCCTCGAACAGAGGAATCCGCGACGATCTGTTGGATCGGAAGCTGTTGGTGAATTTATCGCGGGAGCACGAGCGCAGTGGAAGTAAGATGGCCTCAGAAAGAGAGACGCTATTCTCGAAGCAGAAAAGCGGAGGCGCGTTATTATGAGCCGCGGCTCAATAATTTGGGAAAGACGCGTCGCGACGCGACGCCAGGCAAAGTGGCACTTTGGCGAAATCCGAGTTGCGCGACGCTCGCGTATCAGTGGCGTCTTCTGAAATTTCATACCGAAGATGCTGCGAGCTGCGACACGTGATATATTAGCGAGCGAACCCGACGTAAACGGATTGATCAAATTTGTCGAGAGGGCGATGAAGAAAAAGGAAAGAAGGAGACTTAAAGGCGCGCGCATAATCTCGTCGGATATTCACTTTTCAATCACTTTGAGAGAATTTTCAAAGAGACCGGAGACTCGGGGAGGGCTCAACGAGTTTCGAAAATCTAGCCCGTCATCGGCCGCTGAGAAAGGAACGGGGACATCCTCCCCCCCCCCTCCCCCCTCCGTTAGCCTTGTTATTTGGAATATCGGAATTCGTAAGAAAAAAGTCCCAGCCCATGATTATTAATTCATTTGCATAAAGAGCGACCCGGCCTTCGTTTCCATCTTCCACCTTCGTTGGCGCATAAATCGATGAGCGCAGGTGGAGGATAAAAGGTGTAACGCTGCAAAAACCTGCACGTGCGTGAGGGGAGGATTAACGGAGGAATGATTTATCGCGTAATAATACCCTGCCGCTCATGAAGCGAGACGGTTATACGCGTGAATCGATTCACGCGTAAGGTCCTATTTCACGAGAGAGAGAGAGAGAGAGAGAGAGAGAGAGAGAGATTCGCCGCGCGACACCGAGTGCGCCGGCACACGAATATTGCGATCGGGGTGGGGGGTGGAGAGGGGAGCGGATTGGAAGAACGCAGCGAGTATTGCGATCGGGAGTGGGGCGGCGTTTGAAGCGGCGCGCAACTGGGATGTATTTTAGCTGTACAATTTAATTTCTTGCTCCAAAAAGAATCCGTCCTAGTCAAACGGAAGTGGCTCGCCGGAAGTAACTTGCACGGCGAGGCTTCCGTTTGAGCTGATCTCCGGCATCCAATAGACAGCCGCGGTTCCTCAAATCTTTGAGGTTAGCCGGGCTCTGTCATCCGCCTTCAAGGTTAAAGTCTCCCTCGCGAAAGATCAAAACGGATTGATTCGTTGCGGATTATCGCGCGGAGGGATGCGCAGAGGAACGGAAGGAGGAGGGGGTGGGGTCGTTGTCGTTGTCGTAAATGGCAATAAAACTCTATTAATGCGATAATGCTGATAGTTATCCCGGCCTGGCGTCCAGCCAAAAACATACCGTACCGGCTATTCACCCCGCGAGATACACACCGCCCTACTCTCGGATCCCGTGCTCTCGGGGGTGGAGAACGGGCGCGGGCGCACGAGGCAGGCGATGCTCTCGCATACCAATGCCACGTCTGTACGTAATGCGGAACGGTTATGCGGCATTACGTAGCGAGCTAGGCACTCCGAGACTGGCCAATGGTACCGTATCGCCAGCGGGCCGCTCGTCAAATTGTCCGAATTGGTCCGGAGCAAATGTATGGATGCTTGCGGTTTGTGATGCAAAGCATGCTGCGAGCGTCATAAATGCCATTTCTTCGCAGACGGTCTACGCTGTACGTTCATGTATCAATCATGATGATCCGCGCTGAAAGAATGGACGAGCGGCTGATAATCCGTATTGCATATATCGCATCGCAATTTAATACGCGCACACACACACACACACACACACACACACACACACACACACACACACACACACATATATATGACTCTATGAGCCTGGAAAAAGAGGGAATTCTCCAGGAGGATTCTTCAGGAGGATTCTTCAGCGTTGAGATATTAAATACAATACAGCATTGTAATAACTAATCGAGAAAGTTGCCTCGAGAGCTGCAAGAGGCCGGAAAGGACGAGAAAGAGGGATCGCGATGCCATCGTTGGGATAATCCATCCTCGGGCCCTCGAGCGAGCGTTTGTTTTCCCTCGATTGCTATCGAATCGAGCTGGAAACGATATTTGTCGCCCACTCGAGAAGAAACTTTCCTCCGCTTCGAGCTCGTCCTCGATGCGATCCCGCGAAAGTCCCGGGCGGTTCCTCACGTACCTCGCGGCAAACTCAATCGCGCCTTAACCGACGAATTTTCACCTGCCTCCCTCCTCCCCCCCTCCTCGCCGCACGACGGGCACGAAGGGCACGAAGGGCACGAAGGGCACTTCGGCGGCATGTCCGAGGATCTCCGCGATCCTGCGCGCAGTCATCCCGCCGGGATTCGCGAGATTGACCGCGTCTTGCGAGAGCTCTCGTTTCCGGCTGCGAGCGACGCCCTTTGTTACGACTAAACAGGCTGACCGAGCCCTATATTATTAGCGGGATGGCTCTGATTTATTAGCGAGAGGGCCTGCCAAGCTACCGGCCAACATCGGTACGCTCCCATCGGCGAGCAACGTCTCCCTCGTCGACGCGGAGCTTTTCCCCGCCGAAACTATTAATTCCCATCTCCCGCGGCGAGCGACACCGCATAATTCGATTCTACGGAATTACGATGACGATGACGAAACGGCGAGAGGACGCGCGACTGCATTGTCGCGCGCAAGCTGAGAGTTTCAGGCTTTACGCTCTTGGAACTTCCAGCGCGGATGCTCTCGTCTCTGCAAGAGTGCGCTTCATTTCGGCCAACTGTTTGCGAATCGAGCCACCGTTCGATTTCCTGCGGATTTACGCGCGATTACGTGATTGCCAGAGAGTATATTGGTAGCGATGCTTAGCGATTTACCTGGAATCCTCCAGGTTCGGAGGATTCTGACTCCGTCTCCATCGCGCATCAGCTTCGACCAACGACGAATCCGAAGCTGGAGTCGAGCTCGCGAACGATCAGCCGTGTCGTAAAATTACCGCGAGATCGAGACTCAGACGTCGGAGGGGTGCGGAGGGTTGAAACTTGAGCTTCAGCATGCCCTATTTACTCTCCTCCTCGCCCCCGATGTCTACGAATACACGTATTACAGCGTGGCTTGCGGAAACTGGATCTACCAGTGCGTGGTACAAGCCTCGCCGGTAAATCACGGACGATCCTCGCGATGTAATGACTCGCGCTCTTCGAGGGTGCAGGTGAGAGCTCGTAATCGTGCCGGCAACGGGAGGATCGAGGGAGCACGGCGGGAATCCCGCCAAGTGCTTCGCGGGGATGTAAACGCCATCGTCGGCGAATCGCCGGGAAACAAATTCGCGTCGGGGAGTCCGTCGATTTTTTTACCTTTAATCGCCCGTTCCGCGCTGAAAACTCATTTCCCAATCAGTCCTCCGTCCTTCCCTCCAGCGAGTATCCGACGTTTGATTCGTCGAATTACATTTGTTGGATTGCGGGCTCGTAGCGAATAAGATTTCCGGCGATTTAAGACTTTCATGTCCCTGAATAGCGATACTCTCTAGCCGCGGGAGCAACAATTTCCCTCGATCAATCCGCGCCGCGCTGCGAGCCGCGTTCGCCGCGTTCAACGTGCGCGTTTAATGTAAACGTAATTAAACGTAAAGTTACACTTTAGCAGCTTACAGGGCTGTTGTATAAATCGATTCCACGAGGTTGCAACGACGACGGTAGGCACAACCGTTATCCCCCCCCCCCTCTCTCTCTCCCCCCCTCTCTCTCTCTCTCTCTCTCTCTCTCTCTCTCTCTCTCAGGCAACGCGCGAATGCTTGAGGGATGCTCGAGAAATGGCACGCCGAAAAAGCGCGCAGCGCGAATAATTCGTGAGCGCTCCCTCGTAACCCGTTGAACCTAAACTGGAAACGTGTTTCGTTATTGTTTCAGGATCTCCGCGCCGTTCCAGGTGGTCGCTGCGATCCTCATTCTAGCTGCGACGGTGTCGGCGTTGATCGGCCATTGTTACTCCGATCACAGGAGTCTCGTAGCCTGCGGACTCTTTCTCTTGAGCGGTAAATACATCCCCGGGCTTGACCGCGTATCTGTCCTTCGATTATGCAATGCGACATCTCCCTTGAGTAGTATCCGCTGTGCAGAGAATGGATCCAACTGCCTTGGAAAAATCCCGCGGATTGTCCGCTCGAGAGCGGACGAAGCGTAGCTTATGGATTTAGACGCGTCGTTAGAAACGCTGCCTCTCCGCCTCCGTTCCTTTCAGGATCGGCCCAGTTCCCAGTTTACACCCCGTCTGCACTCTGCTCGTTCCATTTTCTCACGGATAATCCAACGTGTAAGTCGCATATGCGCGAGCAAGATCGAGATTCGAGGAAGGCTGGTAATACGGTCGCCGGGGAGTCGAATTGATCTCTTCAGCGTCGAGGAAGGGACGGCGGGGGATTCAACATTTTAATAAAAATCATCCGTGGTCTTGTCGTCGGCGTCGATAAAGGATAGCGTCGCCCGTACGAAGGGCTGCCCTCACGTGGGCGACATCGCTTTCTCTCCGAGCCTGAGCCGGAAACACCCTCCTGGCGTGTAACGGACGCGTTCCCTTGCAATCCTTGCGAGGCGCATTGTTATGTTAATTATACACGCGCGGTGGGTGCGTTTGATTTATATTTTATAAAATCAGACACCTGCCGCCCCTCGCGAGCACCGAATACGATTTGCGACATAACTTAGATATCGGGCAGCGTGATATAATTTTCACGATTGCGCGTTCCCTTTCCCAATCCTCCGATGGGGATTGGGAAAGGAGGGAAAAAAACCGAGGGAAAATCTTTAAAAGAGTCCAATTAAAATTCTATCGGCGTTGCCGTTTCGATTCGAGCTAATGAAACTCCAATTAGAAATTCTCTGCAAACTACAAGCGAGAATCAGTGCGAGATATTAAGCTTTCATGCTTTCTGCTTCATTCGCGACTCAAGGGTGGGGAGGGAGGAGGAACGAAAAATCCCTTGTGTATTTTTTTTTTACTGCCAATCGCCATTCTCTTCGAGAGAGAGCTTTATAACACGAGGTGCTTAAAGAGGATTTCAAACGAGCAAGCTTCGAGTCGCCGCGGTATTTCTAAGGGCTTTTTAATAGCGCCCTTGGAGAGATAAAGAGCGTATCCTTTAACGAAAGATGCTCCGTTCGCGCCAACATCTTACAAAATGTAAATAAAATTGTTGGGGAAACTGCGAGGATTGATCTTCAGAGGGCTTGGCTTTTTCGTTAATCCGATAAAACTGAAGCACTCGTCTACGCAAGGGCGGGGAGATTCATAGACTTGATTCTGCCTTGACATTTACGATTCTACGATTTGGCTAATCTCTTTTGTTCGTTGATTGCTAGGGAAATGCAATTTCTTCGCTTCTCCTTTCTCCGCTCTAAGCGAATCCGAACGATGTACCACCGAGCGTTGATTCGCATTAGTCCTTCATACAGCCCCGATATTAATTCAGGAATAGCTTTCACGAAGCGAGCATCTCCGGTTAAACTCTCGCGCGTACTCTTGCATAATTGAACATTCTTTCTGTGCGAGAGAAAGGGGTGTGCAGGGAGGCCGAGGGTAATACAACTCCCCAGTCGTGCACGCGCGCGCGAAAGAGAGAGAGAGAGAGAAGGGGGGGGGGGGGAGGGAGGGAGGAGGAGGGAGGAAATCGCGGAACGGAGATAGACTCGCTCGCGTGTCTACGGCCTCGCGATAAAATTCTCGGTGGATTTTCAAGCAAACCCCACTGCACCCCCTGAACGGCTGCCATATCGAGAACGAAGCAATTTCGAGACTTTGGAATCGCACTCGAGAGGGCGCGACTGCATCAGCGCTGTGTCTGGATGGATGGTTTAGCTGGTGATCTGAGCATTTCGCAGGTCAAGAACTTTTACATTGTTTCATGATGTTTTATTACGTCACGCGTAACAGATTTACATAAAATGAAGCATTTCGAAGATACTTTAACCGGGCGAGATGCATCCGTTACCTTGACAGAATCGCGCTGCAAACTCTCGCGTGAAGGTTAGGTTAATCGTTCCGCTCGTTCGACGCGAGGATATCGTATACGCCGTGGAAATGTTTCTCGTCGTCATCGTCGTCGTCGTCGTCGTCGGAAGAAGATGAAGCGTCGTGGTCGGATTCGTGATCGTTCGTGATTAAAAGTTCCGGGACCGTGATCGAGCTCGGCAAGGTTATGTTTCGTCTCCGCCTCCATTTCGGATTTCGATCAAACTTTGCGCAGAAAACGCGACGGCCATTGCGATCAGTGTCTTCGTGGATGTAGAGACCCCTGATTGATGAAAGAATCGATCAATAATGAACGGAAGATTCTGAGAAAACTTGGAGACAAGGGAGAATTTTTGCATGTCAAAGGAAATTTTCCATTTTCATCCTTTACGTTTCTATTTTATCGCACTTACTCCCTCTCGCACTCCTCCACGTCGTAGTAGGTGCGGAAGCACTGCGTGCACTTTTTAAAGTACACCCTGCCAACGAGGGACGCGTACAGGCCGCTGATTCGTGTCAAGCAATCGTAAAATTGCACCTCGCACTCGCACAATGAGCTGCAAAAAATGAAAGATGAGTCCGCGCGCCGATTTATCGCTCTTACATTCCGAACGCACCTCCTGCAGATGTATTTGTTGTACAGTCCGTATTTTTCAGACCGAGGCCGGATGTAATCCCTGCAGTGATCGTGCGCCCTGCAACAGCCGTCCAGCTCTTCGTACGCGCCCAATTCGGTATCGTCGCGGGCGATATTGCCTCGTCCGCACCAACGTGTGCCTTGAAAACGTGAACAAACGGATCTCCGCGTAATTCGCGATTCGTGATCGTCACTCTGTTCGTTGATCGAATCGTCGATCATGTTAAATACAGTCTGCTAAAACTTGATTTAAACTCGTCAACGGATTGAACGATTGAACGATCTGCCTCGAGTCTGTCAATGAAGGACGGAAACACGGGAGAGGCTCAATTAAGAGCCTAAGAGAATTTTAATTCAGGCTTGCTTGCAACGTAAGAAGCGTTATTTACGCAAGAAGCATCGCGTTATTCTCGTATCCGCGTACCTGGAAGGATTCCCTGCCGGAGATTCTTCAGTTCCTTCAGCATGGCGAACGATCGAACGTAATCTTTTTTGCCACGAACTTCCGTTACGCCGTTGTTGTTAGCAAACAGGACGAATGCACAAAGCACGATGATGTTGATCCGCCTCATTGTCGAATTATCGATCCAAGTGAAGTAAATGAGCAAACGCTTCGGGAAATTATCGTTATCCGGCCGACATTGACGGGAAGCATCAGGACGGCAAGCAACTCGTCTACGAAATGCTGATCGACTCTCGCATCGAAGCCATTATCGCGCGATATGAAGCGAAACTGTTACTCGGCGGCTCGTTGAAATAGAGATCGAGATACGAACGCCGACTCTGTGTCAACGCAAACGTGTGTTTTATCGGCCGCATGCGTTTCCTTGCATGATTGCTTTCTCGCCGCAAGCTTCCTTAGATCGTTATCTGAAATTAAAGCCGGACCTTGAGGAAAGCGGACCTTGCGCGGCGCGTAGATCTTTCGACATTGACGTGCCGCTGATAAAGCTCGGCAAGCGATAATATTGTAATTATAATTTCATCATGCGCCATGTACGTCATGTAATTTCATCTCTGCGCCGTGCGAGAATGAGAATTCTGCTTGCTTTCTTCTTCCATTCGGCTGACAACTTGACGAGAAAATGGATCGAGACGGAACAACGTCACGAGCGAACTTTTACCTTTGACCTTGGCGGAGGGATCTCATCCGGCCGGGAAGGCCACTTTGCGTGAGGAGAACCGCTTCGCGAGCAAAATCATCAACAGTTTATATAAAAGCAATGCCCGAGTCGTCCGGTCTCCTGTTAAAAGAGAGTCATTTTGCTTATCGGCACGCGCGCGCACACACACACACACTTTCCTGCTATTAATAGATTGTCATGAGTACCTTTTTTATCGCGTGCCTTGTTTGCCGCTTCATGTCGCAACGTGATCGCTGCGCTCCGCGATATCAAAGCAGCAGTTTTCAATTTCGAGGTACGTATCTCGGGGGTCTCGCTGTCAGTGCGAGATGAGAATTAAATGAGAAAGTAAGCTACTGGAAAGTATTTCCTCGCGTCTTGCGAGAAAGGGGGATCTCGGGTCAGGGAATACATTTAGAATACTTGAAAGGCATACTTTCGCCGAGGTCGAAGCCTCGTTTGAATCTCTTTGCGAAAGATGCGCCGTTGTTAATTCAAAATTGCGACAAAGGACCGGAACATAAATCACAGGAAATTCCTCCTCCCGAGCTAGGAGCCCGGGCTAGAACCTGAAATAAAACGGTCCGGCGAGGGCGGGGACGGGCGGCTAGGTGGTTTTCGGCCTTCGGAAAGCCTTTTTTCTCTACATTATTTCAACTGCCCGGCCAACTCCCATCCTCCTGAGGCCTCTTTCGCTCGACTGCGCATTCCTTTTAACGATTTCGTCCCTCTTGGCCGCGACATCCGCTTTCGTTTCACGTTCTTTCCTCGTTCCTCAAGCCCCCGACCGCCCTCGCCCTGCAATCACCCCGGCACTCCTCCCTCGCGCTCCCTTTCGGGGATCCTCTCGCGAGTCATGAGAGAGAGATAGATAGAAAGAGAGAGAGACAGAGAGATATTGTTCGGGAAAATGGGAGCTGAAGACGCGAGAATATTAGCTTCGACGAACCGATCGAGTATCGTAGCTCTGGCAATCGTCTTGCATCGCGTCAGGATCGCCGAGAGGCTTCGACGTGAGAAATCAAGCTTCCGTCCATGTTGTTGACCCTTCTTCGACCCTTGTTCGAGTAGCCGCTCTCAGGTTGTTCTCTGATTCTCGTCAGACGCGTATTCTCGTCGCGTCGCGATCGAGAGAGAGAGAAAGAGAGAGAGAGAGAGAGAGAGAGGCACTTAAAGTTCCAGAGCAGACGACAACGCGTGACTCCATTAAAAGTCGTTACAGGCGTTCGCGTTCGATTATAATAGTAATCCTGGTCGGCGACCGGCTCGGTCGAATTCCGCCGTCTAACCTCCCTCCGCCGGAAACGCCGGAAGCTTCGGAGCTAACGTTATCTTCGGCGGAGTACAGTGCGTCGCGGTACGTTTGAAAAGTTTGCGGAAACTTTCGGAGAGCCTGTCATTCAGCCTCTTCGGTTTGGCGGCCGGATAAAGGCCCGGCTTACAAATCCCCGCGCTTCGTCGACGCATCTGATTGAAATTTCTGATAAACAGAACGCGCCAGAATGAGCTTTCGACGAGAGCCCGCGCCGCTCGGCCGGAATCGCGGCGCGGGCGGATTTAAAAAAAATTTGCATATATATATATTTCTCTCCCCCTCTCCCCCCCCCTCYCTCTCTCTCTCTCTCTCTCTCTCTCCCCCTTGCTCTCTCATAGACGCTTTGAAGCGACGCCGTTCATTAAAGCGCCGCGCCGTAGAACGGAGATCAAGCTTTATTATAAAGGCCGCGAGGGAAAACCGTCGGCAGCGCGGCTAAATTTCCCGGACGCATTGTGTCACGGAAAAGCCGACTCACTCATCAGCGCGCCCTTTCAGGCGCGACGAAAAACACGAGGCTGAAAGTCCCGCGGTGCCGTAATTAACGATTAACGGGCAAACTAATTAGAAAATGAAGTCGGCGGCGGAACGGGCAGGCGCCGGTTCGAACGTTAATAACGTCTTTCCATTATTCGGCGATCCGCGCGCTTCCGTCACCGTTATTTATGTTTTCTCCCGGCGGGGGGGAGGGGGAGGAGGAGGGGGGCGGGGGGACCCGGCCACCGCAATATCCAGAATCAATGCGGCGGGGAGTGCGGAGGGAGTGAAACGGAACAATATTTTACCTGTCGGAACGGACCCCCCGGACTGGGGKCCGGGKGGGGGKGGGGGGKGGGGGGGGGACTAGTTCCGCGAAGCGCCGCGGCTGCGAACTTCGACTCAATACGTCAGCAAACTTAAAATGGAAAGTTGACAACCCGCGGGCACGCCAGACATCCCGCCTCTGTCGCCCGGTTTGATTTGAATAAACCCAGGCGAGAAAGGACCGCGAACCGGTCCTCGATTCTTCGTGGCGAGCACCGCGGGCGAATCGCGTCCCCCTCGGACTTATTCAAATTGCGCCCGCCCCCGCGGCGCCATCCGCGTTCACTGTTGGAGGAATCAAGCGCGGAAGCGACTATCGGGCGCTATCGGGCGCCGCCGAATTACTCTAAGCCGCCGTATTGGCGATTCAGCTACGCCTGGAGAGCCGCTAATAATTTACAATGCAAGTTGCAAGCTCGTAATAACTCGCGCGCGGAGTTGGCCGCTCCGGCTGCTAACGGTCATAATTAAATTAAGCAGCCCGACGCGCGGCACGAGACACGGTCGCTTTCTGTTTGCTTTAATAATAACGTAACTTTTCGCAGCCGCGGCAAAACAAAATGTACGTAATACGCATGACGGAGCGCAAGTTGTCTTGTCATCTCCTGTCTCTCTCTTTCTTTTTTTTCTTTTTCGATCGTCGATGGGAAGGCATCGCCATTCCTGCGTGTGTCCTGTCGCGCGGAGACCTTCTTCTTTCTTTCTTTCTTTCTTTCTTTCCCTTTCGCCTCGATGATCGAAACCGACCTTGGGGGCTGGATAAATTCGAAAACAAACTTCAGAGATCCCAGCGCGAAATCGCGCTCGCGAACGCGAAAGCAGACAATTGTCGCGCCGAAAAAACGTCTCGAGGTCGCTTCGAAGCTTCACCACGCATACTTGTAAGCTCTACTGTAGGATATATATATATATATATATATATATATATATATATATATATAATGATTTATATATATTCCTTATGTGAACGAGTTCTCGACGTTTGGTTGATAAAACAAGGAGTAACAGGATTCTTTATTATATTTAACACTAATACAACTCTTATTGATAGGCCGATTGATCTTTCAGTCTTGCTGGTCCAGATTCTTCTGCCGCTCGTTCATAGTCAGTTCGTCGTTCGTCTGTCTTTCGTATGTCTTTCGTTTATCTATCGATTACAAAGCTTTTTGATAAATCCCGTCAATAATTCTATTTATTATACCACACTACGCCTCGCTGTTTGTTCCTTGCGGAAAACGCGCGAACAATTTCCGAGCATGTGGCATGCGGAAACCATCGTTGCGCGATGATCAGCGGATATGTAGATGAGGAAAAGACGCGGCGAGCGATTTGAAGGAGAGCGAGGGGCGCGATGCAACTCGCGCTCGCCGCACCTTCGGAGAGGAATGGAAAATTATGAACGCGAATGATGATCTTACGGTACAACAAATACGGGATACATCGCGAGATGTATGCACATAGGCGTATTGCTGTACGTGATTATCAAAATTATGCAACGGCATAATTACGTTTCTTATTGTCGCAAATACCGCGATATGAAAATTAATTTTTTGCTTTAGATTTCAAGCATCGATGACTTTATCGAAGCGAAAGTTTCTACCGTCAGTCGTTTCTGGCCGACGAAGGTAATCGAGATTGACCATCTCATCGACCATCAAATCAAAATCTGTCTATGAATAAATTTTTAAGTCTGTACGAAAAAGGAAGAAATCAATCAGCCTAACATGTTGGAGCGATCCCTAACGAAAGCTCGATTTATCGTATCGTAATCCATCGCGATTATTCGAGTCATTTCGAATATTACAGGTCGTTGATATTCGTAATTGCAATTAATCAAGTCACATTCGATGACGTTTCGCATCGGTCGGTTCGGTAATCGCTAAATTCCTCGATGGGGCTGAAATCAAGATGGCAACTGGACAACAGTGACGCGCATTGTGATTAATTAACAGAGCGGAGTTTTGCGCGATGTTCAGAGATTTTTCCTGCCGCACGCAAGATGTTTTTCTGTCGCGTCACTTTCGGTTTCCTCGCGCGAGATTGAAAAAGCTCGGTCGGCGACGTGATCCGCCACCGGCAACGAAACATGATAAATTGCAGTGTGCTCGTGCATAAACCGCGCTTTCCCGCGGCCGTAAATATTTGATGCGCGCGTGATTAATTGCGGTCGCCTAATTACCAACTGGCTGGTTGGCTGGCTCAAAACTGCGTCTGCATGCGCGCAGGTGGCACCGAGACCGCACTCTGCCGCGGCTTCTTTCCGAGTTTCGCGATTATTCGCGGCGATCGATCGCCCGATCGATTCCTCGATACTCGTTTGCGACTCGCCATCGACTCGAGTTTCGAGTCTCATTTCTCCTCGAGCATTTCTCGGCGAGTGATCGCGCGAAAGGGGCGACCGTTGCACGGAATATCCGCTCCGAGTGTTGTCTCCGAGACAATCGAAGCTGCAGCTGCCTTAATGCATCTTGTTATTACGTTCAACGCGACGCAACAATGCTCGCTCACGCTCGAGCGAGCTGAAATGCGCTCCGCGTCGCCGCTCTAAAACGCCAGCAGATGAATCGATTGTTTGGTCTCTCGCGTCGCTGGCCCCGTGTCCTCGGCAAATTGCGCGCAAGCCGTTATCAATAACGTCGCGCGTAAGGGCGTGTTGAGGTTAGGGCGGACCGAGCTACTCGCTTCTGGTTGCCGCGTCGCAGGGGCTCGAGACTCGACACCGAAATTATCCGCGAGCGTTCACCCTTTCCTCGTTCTGCGAAGACATTTAATATCCGCGTCTAGTTCTCTCGCGGATCTTCAGCATATATTCTCGCTGCATTCCACGGATCATTTCGCGAGAGGAGCGAGTCGAGCGGTGCCTAATGACATCGTTATCATCGCGCGGGATATACTTCTCGGAGCACGCGCTTGACGTGTTACTCGACTCGCGAGGGAAGCAACTTGCTTCCCCAAACGTGGACTCTTCAGGAGCGACTCTGGCATCTGCCGGATTCGCGCCTTGTCGGCGCGAACAATTTTCATCCGTCATTGAAGATCGTCGACCGTAATTAGCGCGACGTTTTACGTCGCGAGATGCTAATCGCAGGAATAGCCCGATTAATGATAACTTGAGCGACATAAATTGCCTGTTATTAGATCTTTTTATGCCCAGAGAGCCGAAAGGAGACGGAGGCAGACGGGAGAGGGACTCACGCTCGGGCAAAATTAAATTCTACGTACGTCGGGCGCTCGAGTTTTAATATTCGACATTAATAACACGTCGTATCCGGCGAAGATATGCGATAATGTCGATAGGCGCGGCATTATGAAAACCGAACGTAAGCAGGACGAGTGACATTATTTCTCGTGCATTATTTCGCGCGTGTTTCTCGACGCGATTATTAATGCGATATTAATCGTTCTCCTTATATAAACCAGCAGGCCAGAAGATCCGCTAACGTTTCGTTCACGACGACGAAGCGCCGTGATATTTTATTCGATGTGAAACTATAAGATTTAATCCGGCGATATGAGAAATACGGCGATCGGATATCTGATTTAATCGCCGTAACGTGACACGCGGCGCGTTTCGATACGTGTCGATATAAATGGGCCGCGAATTCCCGGAATATTGGGCTATATTAATTAGCTAAACATATATTTACAAGCTCAGCTTCTCGCTTCAGCATCTCGCGTTCCCGTGTCCGACAAACAGCGCGTTCGCAAGAAGCGCGGGCGCGGGGCGCGCAGAATGCGCATCCGTGTCGCGGAGAGGGTGTTTCGCGCTTAAATTTGGCATCTTAAATCGAATTTCGGTCCCTCGGTTAACCTTTGGGATGAGAAGATCGCGGCGAAAGTCGTTCGAATCGCTCGCAATTACGAGACGACCCGCAAGCCATCGATCTAGACGCGTTATCGGTCGCGTGCAATTTTCGCGGCCGTCATTCGTTAGACGGCGGCACGGAATTTAATATTAATACGGGACGCTCGAGTTTCGAGAATACCGCCCGTGATGTCGGATGACCGATCCAATTCCTGCGTCAACGCCAGGACAGCGACGGACTGCATCCCGTAGGAATTTCACTTCCCGGGGTTGCAGCGTGCACGTGGACGAGGTCGGGACGAGGAATGCTCGCGCTGACACGCGAACGAATACGCGGGGGGGGCGGGTGGCCTGTTACTGTTTCAATTTTTAATTAGTTCTACATCGCGGCGAAACGCTATTACGGCGGTTATCGCGAAGAATTCCCCACTCCGGGTCCAATTTCCATTAATTAATTCCCCTTGTTTTAATTAATTAATTAATTAATTCGCCCCGCTATCTCCCCGCATTCGTTTACCCTCTCTTTACCGTCTCTCGGAGCACGACCGGAGCGCGCGGGGCGCGAAGAGGGTAGGAGGGCTCGGAGGGCGGGAGGCTGGGGAAGGAAAATCAGCGAAAGGGGAAGAGCGTTACCGATGACGTGGCATGACGAATCCGCACGGCCCAACGGGGAAATCACGTCGACGCGGTCGACGTTGCTCGCGCGCCACCGCCGTAATAAGCTCGCACGCCGGCGTGTCTTCCGGTGCGCCGCGCGCGAATATTTCGGACCGCGCGCTCCGGCGTGCATCTCGACGCGGCCGCGGCGCATAAATTTCGGACGTGCCGGCTATGGTTTATACCGGCGGGATTAAATAACTTGACCCACTAGCAACATATCACGATGCGCGCGCGCGCTGACGAGGGATGCTCCGCGCCTCGGGGAGGGAGTATTCCGCGAGTCGATTTCCGTTCTCGCGCGGCGCGAGCTCCGTTTATTCTTTCGTTAACTCGCGCGTTTATCCTCGCTGCCGTTGCCGTTATCGCGATTCCCGCGGCGCTCAGAGTTCGCGACCCGGGCTGCGTGTCCCGTGAAGCGCGTTCCTCTGGGGAGGGGGGCGGGGGGAGGCAAGCAGCATTCGACCCGTCTCAGACTTTCCGGCGAGAACCGACAGATCTCCGACCACTTCCGCTGGGATGTCCGGTGTTCCGCAGCTGGCTGTAGTCTGATTAGCCGGGTGTGCGAGGGCGTGTCAAGGGCCGAAGCGAATCGGCCCTTATTTCTGTGCGAGGACCTCACAGCGATAAGCCGAGAGTCAAGTTTGTCAATTTTGATGCTTTCCAAGGGGCCGAGCGCATCGGAATCGAGGCGAGGCTCGAAAGAGGGTGCAACGAGGGTGCAACCTAGCCGGCTTTCGGCTTTGTTTGACGAGCGGATTGCAATTACCGCTGACGAATCACAGCCGCGATGCTCGCGACGAGGAATAAACGGCCCGAGATTAATGGATCGTCAGTTTTTCCTCTTATTGTCGCAGTGCGCCGCCAAGTGTCCGTGTCTTGTGTAATTGAACGATATTACGATCGACGTGCTAGAATTTCTTCGCAGCCGACGCAGTCGCTCTGTCCGCCAGACTGCTAGACAAACCTTTGCTCAATTAATTAGCGGTAATTGCAATTTAGTCGGCGAACGTGGAAACAAGAACAGTAACTGCAAGTTTCTCTGTCGCTATGTGTGCGGAGTTCGCTCCTACTCAGATATTACTCGCTTCCTAGGGCATGTGCCGCTCCCGGGGTGGGGGGAGGGGGGGGTGGGGGAGAATGGAATTGGTCGACAGCTGTATGATAAAATTAATCCTTCATTCCCGCAAAAATAAGCTTGCGATGTGCCATCGCGAAACATTGCTTACCTCTTCGCGGGTTAAGCCCGCCGAATTATCGCCGTAAAGTTTTATCCGCGCTAAATTGGAATAATATTATCTACCGGATTGATCCAATCCAACAAGGTCACGCGAGGGATTGATTTTGACTTTTACTACCCGTAACGAACTTTGTTACCGGTACATTGTACACGTTCTCCGCGAGCGGATTATACGAATGTACAAATATTTTGAGATCAGAGAAAATATTTGCCAGAATCGTTATTTTTCTGCTTCCCTCGATAGATCATCCCGCGAGCGGAATTATTATTTTATCGTCCGTATACGGGATAAGGGGGTGGATTCCTTTGCAAAATGGATTCGGTATCTATGAAGCAACGTCGCGCGGCAGGCAAACACCGACAAGGACCATTTCCTCTCTCTCTCTCTCTCTCTCTCTCATGAGCTGTCTCTCGCCGATCGCCAATTTCATTTTTATTATGATTCAATCGTTCGTATCCTTCGTGAACCGTGGCACTTGGCGATATGAGCGGCATCGTCTCTCGACAAATGGGAGGATTCTCGCGAAGACGGCGATTGAAATGAAATCTTTATGGCTTATTGAACCGAGCGATATCCGGTTGTCGTCTTTCGGAGCAGCAAGAGTTATCTGTGAGGCGGCATCCTTGATCTTTCTTGAGATGGAAACGTGCATCGCGTATCAGGACGCTGTTTTAGAAACACCGTTTTAGAGATCACTGATTCTCGTATCTAATTAAACGGCCGTTCTATGAAGCCGTTTCATCATGGAGGATAATCGCTGAGCATACACGCAATGATCGTCGAGCGTTGCGCTATTAGCGCTTTGATCATGAAACGTGTCACGAACAGTCAGCGGTAATTGTACAGGCATAGCCGATAATTATTATAGTTATCGGGCAATATCACAATTATAAGATTACCCTTGGACGAGCGACGAATGTCGAAAGGAGTGTTGAATATTTTTCAAGTACGAATCAACCGACGAATGTAAGACGATTGTCATTGAACCGTCTCGGCTTGACCCTGATCTCCGATCAACTTAAAAATCGGATCCTGACAAAAGTTTCGAGCTAACTATTCTCTCGCTCGTAAAAGTTGGCGGACATAAAAATTTACATACGCATAAAGCGGGAAGGCAGTCGGTAGTTGGTTCGGTTCCAAAGCCAATAATGTCCCGTTAACGGGACAAAGTGTTCTGTTATTGTACTCTCCTTACTGCAGATATGCGAAACGCACATAATGCGATATAGGTTAGCGATACAGGTTGGCGGTACCGCTTGCAGACAACGTTCGACAAATCTTCAAACGTGTCACTCGCGGTTGTGCTTCACGCGGCTGTTTGTCAGACACTGTTGTTGTTCTTTCCAGATAGATTCGTACCCTGCGCAGCGAGTAGAATAAAGTTATTTATAAAGTCGAGAGATTATTTTTATCAGTTAAAGAAGTCAACTGGTATCTAGCAGCCAAATGGCTGCGATACGAAGAAAAAGGAATATTCAGCCTCGCAGCGCGCAGACATTATTGCTTTTACTTTGGAAGCAAAGTTTGACACGTGTGATTTATGTTTTAGGACTCTCGTTGGGCGGCGGGCTGATACTTTTGGTATCGGCGTTGTCGGACGCATCGCTCGAGCTACCGGGAAAATATAGTTTGTCGTCGGCGACCAGCATGCAAATGGACGATAACGGTCTACCTCGGTACCACTATGGCTGGTGCCTTCAGCTATCGGGATTAGCACTGATGCTCGCGGAGGTGGCAGCCGTATTAACGATGTCCGGCTACATGGCGCGCTTCTCCACAGTCGAGGAGATGGTGAAGTTGTCGATTAAAACTCTCGTCGCGAATTATTCCGCTTGGCTTTAGCTACGAGTCCATTTGGCGCGAGTCCATTAGTTACACGCGGAACAACTGTCCGCCAGTGCGAGCGCCAGTGGACTCGTAGCTTCATCGCGGCACGTTTCGTTCGCTCGGTTCGCCAAGAATATTTATACCTTCCGTTTTCCCTTTCAGGTGAGGGTGATGGTCCCGGGTGCTGAGAGAAAGCTAAGAGAACAGAGGGGTCTCAGCTCGGAGTACCTCGTTAGGGCGCATCAGAAATCGCCGGGGCCGCCGCAGGCTCGGCCGTTCGGTCAGCCAACCAAAAGTGGGTGAACTTATCGCGCTAGAGAGGGTGTCCCGCGTGTGATGATGGTGCGGCGTGTATTATCATGTAATCAATGTAAAGCTCGAGGCCAATCGTTGCCCATAGAAATCCCATTTCGGGGGTATGCCGAGATTATGAGATCCGACGAAATGACGCAATGACGCAAAGCTTCAGAGTGCTGCGGGACACCCTGTACAATGTAAACGCGCTCTCTCATGGCTCATGGAGGAAAGTAAGTCCGCACTTGTGTGTCCTAGCACCTCAAAAAATAGCCGAAGAGGGAACCTCGTTGCTCTGCAAGTCCGCGCCCGATATCTGCGCCTCGAACCCGCAGGCCATCAGTTACGTCGATAAGGCAGATCTCTCGCACGTCTTGCCGGCCTATCCAGATAACAAGAACGACGTCGACCCACGGTACAACTTTGACAAATCGGAGGGTAGCGTTATAGACTCCCAGCTGAGCGGCTTCACCGATAAGGAAGGCTTCATCGATTCCCGGATTCTGTCCGATTCTAGGCAGAACATGATCGCATTCACGGACAAGGAGCAGCCCGGTCTTGAGCAGCGATACGCTGACTTCTCCGGCAGAAACGTCGACCAGAACGTCCTGGATTCTAGACTGAGCGGTTTTGCCGACAAGGAAGGCCTCCTTGATTCCAGATTGAGTGGCTACGTTGACAACAACGAGTCACTGCTGGACACGCCGTTCGGTTATGACACGAGATTCAACAGTTTAGCCGGCCAGACCGTTCCGATCGTGCTGAAGAATCAAAACACATCGGTGTCGGCGATTCAGTCGCAATACATATACCAAAATTTCGGAACGATACATTCTGGCATCCTCAAAGTATCGGAACCGGGCACCAGCTCCAGTTCCAATTCGAGTCAGCGCAGCATGACCCTGCAGAATCCGAAACGCAAGTCGCAGATCGCACACAACACCTTCAGCACGATGGAGTGCGAGAGGAAGAAACGAGCCTCCGGATTGACCGGCAAGACGAGTTTTTACACCGGAAGTGCCGTATGACCACCACCCCCGCCTCCAACCCCGAGGTAACTCCAAGAGGAAGAGACCCCCTTATAGTCGTGACCGCTTGGTGTGACCTTCCAAACGGATTGGAGGATCTGTATTACCGACTGCCCAACTATGAGACGAGGGGAACATTTTTTACCAGCGAAACATAGTTGTACCGTACCATATTACGATTGTACGCTTTATTGATGTATATGACGAAGAACAGAAATGCATCCTTATCAATTCTCGATAGTACAAGCTCCCTGCCAGTGGATCTTGAGAATGTGCCAAAGGGTACAGGGTGTACCGAGAGGTACACCGTGCTGGCGTGTTGATCGAGCGATTTCAGGATTCGATGACGCGATCTGGATTACTCCGACTGAGTATGCCCGAAATATCAAGCGGAATATGAAGCGAAATCCCTCCCCGCTCTGTTTGGAATCAACATGTCATCACATTCCAATTGCGTAATCATTCAGACAAATTGTACGCGCAAATATTGGTATAGTCAACACGTTGTAATATATTTGATGGTCGATGTAGTCAAAATATTCATCTGGGCGCTATTTCGTATGCTCGATCGATAACAAGGAACCATGAAAATATTAAGGTCGCTTTCATCAAGTTCTCTTTCTTCTTTCATTAAGAATTTCTCTAATTTCTTTAGCGAGACGCGCGCAAACGCACTAATTGTAACGTTGATCAACGACATATCAAAAATAAAAGCGTTTTCGTTGATGATGTCATGTGTCGAAAAGTTTCATCCTTGGTCAGATCTTGTCTAGCCCAATTGATATCTATTCTTTATGTAAAACAAGGCAGGAAACAAGCGCCTGTATAAATACGTGCATCAATATGTTGTAACAAGAAGGGTAGTTGAATGTAATAAAATATTTCTTTTCTAAATATTTCTTTTCTAATATATACTATTTCTTTCTGTTCTTTTCCTCTCCACATTCGTCCTTAATCTTGACATTGCCTTGCATACATATGTTATAAATGTTAAATATTTGTGTCGATATAGTAAATTACATCAATTAATTTGCTATTATAATTTACATGAATTTACAGCATAAGCCTTAGTCTACAAATTTCCTCGATGAAGATTACGAATTAGTTGCATGCGATCGATAAATAATAATTATGTTATAATTTTGCGACATTGGTCTTGCGGCATTTGTCGAAATTCTGAAGTCATCTACGCTATCATTATTTGATAACATGTTCCTCTCCGCATTTACTGTATCAATGGACGCGGTTTAGGTTATGCGAGTACAAAAGATCGATTACGACGACTGATGCACCTGCGATCGATGAAAAGCTTTTCAAAAGTTTTATCCAACAAGCTTTTAGCGCCAATATGAACTCTTATTCAATTTATCAAGCGAGTGATCGACCGATGGTACATTTACGTAAATCACAGATAATCGCCAGGGAGTGCAAGTAATATGAACCGCCCTTGACAGATGACAGCATTTTGAGACAGACTCTGCTCGAACTGAAAGGGAACTCAGTAGATGGCGCGATCGTGCTTGCATTAGCAAGTACCGCTTCTAATGTTTAATTAACGCCGCATAATTGGTCGACCAATTAGCGCACACCGTTTAATATTAATCTGCAATTTGAATTCATTTCAATGCGTTTAAAATTTATTGAATACATAATTAATGCAACGTGTTGCAAATGCAGATGTGACGCACGAGGCGGATCGCTCGTTTATCGTGCTAAATTCTCAAATTCGAAACGCGGCCGCTTCTGCGGCAAGCGCTCTTATCTCGATTCGTGTAATTATAACTTTGCATAAGAAAACAGTGGATTCGATTGTTCGTCCAAATCGCGGAGTAATGTTACGGTCACAGGCGCGATGCAAGCGCGATGCAAGCGCGCTTCAAGCGCCGAAACACTTTCCACGGGGAACAAGTGAGGTTACGATAAAGAAATTAATTCCGTCATTTCCGGGAATTCTTCCTTCCGGACGGATCAGTGGAACCGGCCTGGAAAAAGGAACAGGCAGTTGTCCATCTTTGTCATTTACCTGAGCCCGCCATTCGCCCCCGCTCCACTGCAAAATATCCCGCAACCCCTTCCTGCAATCTCGCACCCTCGAAACGAGCCACCTTCCCCTCGGTCGCTCTACCCGTCTCACTCTAATCCAATTAAAAACGTCGGACGATCGCGCGAAACAGCGGCGCATCGACCACGAGAATTTTAATTGATGTTACAGGTACGAGAGAGGGTAGCTACCCCCCGGGAAAGGGATCGTTATTGCACACATACTCTCGAATGAGATCCGTGCCAAGATTCTGTTCCGTTATAACATTATAATATTTATGCCTTATTATGTTTCATTTACCCTGTAAAAATAAGGTGCACGCAGAGTGCAGCGAGAAAATAAAATGAGATTTCTGTGTCGAAATAATTAATCTATTTCTCTTTCCAACATTCATTTCTCTTGCGTGTTGCGTGATGTAAGTAATTTCGCACAATCCATCTTCCAGTTTATTAAAGAAGCAAGCAGAGATTGTAAAAGTCGAAAGTTGAGATTCAAAAACGAGCAAATAAAAACGACTTTAACGAGGTGAGACTTTGTTCTATAATTGGAGACGTTTTCGCACCATTTTCTTTTTCTCTCTTTCTCTCTCTCCCTCTCTCTTTCTGTGGCAATCTTTGCCTCGATCCTCGCCCCGATCCAACTTGTAATATTGTCCCTGTTTTCGAATTCGACTTTGAAAATTTATTATCGCATTATCTGTGAAAACGTGCAAGCTTACCGCTTTGCTTCCCTCAAGAAAAGTTCTCCCCTTTCGTTTCCTCTCTTTTTCTCGACAGTCGGATAGAGTTAGACCGAATAAAGCTGCATTAATTTTCATTCGGCATTTTCATTTTCGTTCGAGCGACGGAGAGGATGCAAGAGTGGAAGTTGCAACAAAAATAAATTCCGTAGATAAAAAGAGGAAATGAAAGGGGTGAGAGAGAAAATGGCAACCAGACAGCCCGCTGGCGACTAGGAATCGTTGCCAAATGAAATTACCCCTCGGTAATACCGACGATCTCGAGGGTTAATCTCGCGACGAGGTTGTCTCACTTTCCAGCATCTTTTCCGTCTGTTGCATCAGCATCGCCGGAGCCTCCGGCCAAGCAAAATTTCATGCATGATACGCCTCTTCCACCGTTGATAAAAACACTTGGCATCAACGCAGGGAAGCACGCAGCGAGCGTCAATCGTTCGAGGATATCCTACGAGAGAATCTCGCAAACTCCAATAACGAAACGGGCCATCAGATTTCATCATTAATTTCAACCGAGGGATTCCCCTTCAGATCTCTCTCGTTCGCTTCGTTTCGCACCGGCTTCCGGCCGTCCGGACGGACGGATATCCGTCGCGACCTCCTCCCGAAATACGATCGGAATTGTCGCAGTTGGCAATTGGCACTTTAATCTGTATTCAATGACCGACACGCGACAACGGAACGAACTTTTTACGGGGGATTTAGCGCGGCGCGGAACGATCGCTCGTATCGGCCGTTTGCGGCGCGAAAACGCACGTTCCGGTTCGTGCGCGTGGAACAAGTTGGAGAGGCCGGCGTTTGCTACGGTTGCCATGGCGACGGGGCTGTCTAAATCCGCGAAGCACCCTTCGCTCGGTGATGTGGAGTGGGGTAGAAACGTAGGGAAACGGGAAAGGGCTGTCAGGGGTGACAATGGGGGCGCTAAGTCTGGAGATTTGCAGGGAGCACGCCGGTTGGTCGGTTCATTGTTTCAACGCCAGCTTCCGTTGGAAAACGTATCGCCTAACCTCACCGTCGTGGAAAAACTCTGCCGACATGAAAGTTACGCGGAGACGAACGACCGGCGTCGACGGCGAATATAAATCGCGACAGTGTCGCGATAACCGTTCGACCCTAAGAGCACTCTCAAGTTATTTGAAGTTTGGGGAAAAAGGGGAAACACGAGAACATTGTGCGGGAATATTGTGCGGGGACATTAATAAGACACTATAAATCGATCCGGAGGAAACGTGTCTGGAGGTACCGGTGCAATGAGCTTGATAATCACCGCAACAAAGTCGCCATATATTTCCGTTGCTGCGAGCGATTCTCTCAAGAGTCGGCCTTCCAGGTCGGCCAAGACGAGCCGATAAAAGAATGAGCGGATAAGAAGTAGACGAAGAAGAAGAAGAAGAAGAAGAAGAAGAAGAAGAAGAAGAAGAAGAAGAAGTAGTAGTAGTAGGAATAGGATGGAAAAGGAGACGAAGAAGCGCGGCAGCTGTTGGCCAAATTAAGTGATCATCTCGTCATCATCAGTGAAGCCGCCGCGAGGGGGGAACGAGCCGCGTTGCTGCCACGTTGCTGCCACGTTGCTGCCGAAGCAATAGACTTTGCGAGCCGCGTGAAATTAGCATCGGCGAGGCCCGAGGGGCAAGAGGGACCGCGAGCATATCCGTGCCGCTGATTGGAAGACCGCCGCGTCGAGAGGGCTACAGTGAAAGAAGAAGGGCAGAAGATGCGTCCGCGGGCCCGCGGGGACATGGGTGGATACAAAGGGAGGAGGGGAGGGGAGGGGAGGGGAGGAGAGGCCCGAGCCCGGGCCTGGGCCTGGACGGATTTAATAAGCGCAAACGATGATCGCCGTATTTACGAGCAAAGCCAGAAGTCCATGGCTCGAAATTAAATTATTGTCACAATAAAGATTGCCGCGGAGCCGTGATGCGTTGTGATATTTGTTGGATCGTGCCTAAGCCGACGATGATGTACTTTTTGTTTTGTAGGAGGAGAGGAGATTCCATTCCGACATATTGAATATTACTTTTCTGGACTTGATTTTATTGGAATCAAGTTGACTTGGCGACTCACCCCACTTTGACGCAAGTCCGATCGACAACGGGGCTCGACTCGGGATTCGAAGAGAAGGAAGAGCGCGATCCGATGTACATTTCCTCTTGAGAAGGAAGGGGCAAGGGTTGAGGATAAATAAAAACGGCAAAAGATGTACGATGATGAAGCTTCATGAAGCTAGTTTTTGCCGTTTTTACCTATTAATTTTAATTACGTTTAATTACTTTTCATCCAACCATGGAGGAATTATAACGCATACAAATGAGGGAAACTTGAAAAGGATTAGAAAAGAAAGAGATAGCTGCCGGTGATTTGAATATGTTATGTATCTCTTTCCTCGAAGCGGGTCTTCAAAGGGAGGCTGAATTTCCGGAGCTAATACACAGATTCCACAGAGTGCCGCCTCTTCTTAATCCGGGGACGATTATTTATGAACATAAGAGGCCTGTAACCATCGTCTAAATAAAGCGTGGGTCGCGCACACCTATACCGTAAGTCCGTTATTAAATTATTATATGAGGGTAAGATTTACTGAGCCTTTCGTCATCACGGACCACCGGATCCCAATGACTTTATGCTTCGTTAGACTCTGTGTTCACGGCCAAGAAATTGGAACGACGATAGCGGAACGACAGTTAAAAGTAAAAGGAGAAGTGAATCGCAGAGCGACAAGTAACCGACCGACCTTTCTCCTCCGCTAAGGTACGTCCAACTGTTTACGATACAATTTTTTCCCCAAACATCAATTTACATACCCTCGATCGATATAATTTCTTGCAAACGCGAGAAACGTTTCGTTGATTCAGCGATTATGTCACTTGAATACAAACGATCCGCTATCAGTGGAATTTATTGTGCTGTATGGAAGGCGGATCTACGCTAAAGAGGATCCATGCGGTACAGATCAAGATCGGTGTACACCGTAATCCTGCTCGGCAGCTCCTCTAAATCCCCATAAAGTTCATAAATTTATCGTGCGGCACGTCTGTCCTCCGCCGACCCATGTCTCTGCACTTTCCTCTTCGTGCGCATCGTCCTCTCCCTCTCTCTCTCTCTCTCTCTCTCTCTCCCCCCTCCCATCCGCCATATAACTCAAAAATTCAAATTATGTATTCTATTAGGTGTGAGCGGTGCCGCGCTCGCGCCAAGGCGGCTGTCGGAGCAGAGAAAGGGAGATGGGCGAGAGGTGAGTGGCGCGGTGGACGGAGAAGGGCTTGCTCTCTCGTCGGAGAGGGCACAAAAGGAAGGGTCCGGTAGGTGCGCCGCGGACGCGGGGCGAAAGGTCCGGGAAAGAAATGAGAAAGAGTGTAATAAATTGGCGGTGAGATTATTCTCGACGTGCATTAAGACGTCAAGCGGCGCGACGGACGACCTGGAAAGTATTGCCCGACACTTTCTGCGCCCCACCATTGGACTGCTCTCCTCTCTCCGCGAACGTCGTTCGCCCCCCACTACGGCGCGGCGGACCGCGCCTGGGCCCATCAGGCCCAGCCTACGTTCCTGCGGACGCACGAACGCGAGGAGAGCCGCGATCTTCGCGAAGCGAAGGTGCAAACGCGTCCATTTGAATTCGCTAACGGGTTTCACCGCGTGACTCTTTGACACTGGCCTAATCCCCTAGCAGGTTTCTCATTATTCCGCGCTATTCGTCCGGACAATCTGGGGCAGGGGCAGTTAATCTTGTTTACAAATCAAAGTGCACGCTGAAATATTGTAAAAACGGCCAATTGAGATCATTGTAATCCGCACGTGACAATGTAAAGTACATAATATGAAATCGTCGCCTATGGACAGAGTGGACAGAAGATACATAAGAGGCAATTGGTTGGTTGTACCAAATAACGAGCGCTTGTCCGGCACGAGAATGGAAAACAGCTGCGCAAAATGTAATGAAAAGAATGAACCTCGTGATAAGAAACCGCAGCGTTTAATCCAGCGAAACAAATCAGTTTCGCTGGATCTATTAAAAGAAGACAGGAACGATGGGTCACAATCTCGCCGGGCAATCTCCGCGGGGGTGAAGTTAACATCGGTGGTTGTGTCGGAGGGTGTTAACGAGTCACGATCGTCTCGACCGAAGGGAGGCGGCCTTTGTGTGGTTGTCCGCGCGCGGTTCCAGGTGTTGCTCACGTAATGTATTACTTAACACTCTTCTAGAAGATGGCCACGGGGGGTCCGTGGGGCCCTTAATTCATCTGGTCGCGTCATCCTCCCACCGCTATCAAACCGTCATCAATTCGGTTGCACGAGAAAAAGAATTATTGCCCATCAAGCGATTTCGTTTCTGTGGAATTGATTAGCCCCGACCGATCGCGAGGAGCGATCCTTTAATCAATATCGCTCGACTTGCCGATAATCTCGACAGGCAAGAACAGAGACGCGCACGCAAACGTGAACAAGTAGTCTGGCGAAGCGCGAAGCTTCGCGTAACAGCGACACGGATCATCTCCCTCTAATCTGAGATCACTCTCGATCATTCTCGTGCTGCGTCGACGTTAAATTCGCGATATTCCCGCAAAAGTTGGCAAAAAGTTAGTTACCTAACGATTTGTATTGCCGCGATCGTAGCGGGAATCGCGCTGCTTGGAAACGAGCTCAACTCGAGGAATTTAGTGACCAGTCTCCTCGGAGTCGGACAACCAATCATCCCGACGAGGCCGAGGCAACGAGAACGAAGAAGCGGTGGGGGAGGGGGAGAGAGGAGGACAGGCCGGGGAACGTAATCTTACGTATCAATTAGCCCCACGGTCCGAGACGGCCTTACCCCCCGCGGGCCTTTGACCGCGCGCCGCACCGTCTTCGAGGTGTGAGAACCGAGACACGGAGTATGCGTTCGTTTTACAACGTCTTCATCGGCCGATACCTTCCCTCCCTCATGAAGAGGGGAGGGGAGGCTGCACCTGGGAAAGACGTATTTATACTCGAAAGCGGATGATTCATTGATGTAGCGGCGGCGGGRGGGGGGRGGGGGGAGGGTTGCAAGATTCTTGGTAGCTGTTCGGGAAGAGCAGGATGACGCGACCGAGATTAGGTTAGGAATCGAGCGTAGGTTGCCGTAATGGAGTCACGTACTCGCAGTTCGATCATATGAATTATTTAATTATATGGTCCGCGACTACGACTGATCCCGAGCGTGTCGATATATCTATATATATATATATCTATAGGCGAAGCGCAGAGCCGTGCGCGCCGGAAGAAAATATCCCATAACAGGCTCGACAGTGATATGGATCCCGTATAACGGTGCTGATTGCTGTGAACAAATTGAGGAAGTATGCACAATTAGCGCTAATAATCTTGGGTCTTAGGAGCTACGTAATATCCATTGGCCATGCAACACGGTACAGAGTAGCGGAGGAAGCTCGTGACATAAACTGATCGGCGATGAGTTGGGAACGCGTGACAAGGGAACAGGTATATAACTGTTAACTCGTGGCTCACTACCATTCCCGACTTACAGAAGAACCTGTTCGTCCCGGCCGTAAGTAAGGTGAGAGCCTATCAAATTTTATTAGCGATATTCGCCGGACCAGATCTACGGTCCGCGGATAGAATTTGGGAATCTCGGATCTGTGCAGGGAGCCAAACGACCGGCAACGACCAGGAGTTCTCGGGAGTTGCGGGAGAAGCGAATCGCTGGAAGGTTCGGGGGATTCGATGATCGAGAAATCCCCCATTCTCGGCATCTCCGATTTAACGGAACGTCTCTGAGAAGAATCCCGAGGAATCAGCGTCCAAGGAAGACAACGTCGCGATTGTTTAAGCGTTACGTCATTCCTCGCGTCGAGCCACAATCGGGAGAGATAAACAGTGCTGACGCTTTCGTTGGCACGAACGAACAACCGAGGGCTCGACTCTACGAATTTAGCGCATGTTCCTTTAACGTCGTGGATCCTGTACGAGCCTCCCATTTATGAGCCTCTTCCATTATGTATCTGCCGGTCTCACCGGTTAGCGCAGCCATTATCCACTAATTATATAAATGCTAAATGCGACTGCTGTCGCCCGACTACGTAATCAGATAATCGCAATTAGCCCCGTTATTTGAAGCAAAGCGGTCCCCATTTTAATTTAACACCTAGTACGACCACCAAGGACAAACACGGAGCGCGGAGGAAAGTAGCTTCGCGAAGTTGAACGAGCAGTCCCGTTTCTGGCTTGTCTTCTTTCGATCCGGCAAACGATCATCACGCGGTAGCTCTTCTCGCGTCGATCGAGATGATAACTCGTTGATAAACGTGGAATCAACGGGCGGAAATTGCAAAACGGCGAGCGGCCTCGCGGATGCTGCCGGAAGTCATCCCATAATTAGTACGATCGTTTGAAAGGAGGCGGGGATTTAATCGCGATTCTCCCGAGGAGCCTGAAAAGGACCATCGCGAAACATCGCGAGCTAATTAAGATTCAATATCGACCGAACTCTATATTTGTCAGGCGCGTCGATTGGCTGATAAGCGCGATTGCAGCAGTTATCGCGATTCGCATCATCGTCGCTTTTCCCGCGACGAACGCCAACGCGGCAGCAGTGATAGAAGTGATACAGGTGACAAAACGGATGCGAGCTCGTTTACCGTTCATCATCATAAAATAGAAGCTTCATGCTCGGTTCATCCGATTACGATTGATCAGCCGAGAACGGTACCGGCTGGTCCAAGGATACGGTCGTCCAAGGACAACGGATGGAACCGAAAGTTTGAGAGGCGTCAATGGGATCGAAAACATCGTTCGAGTCGCATCGAAATTGCATCATCAACGATGAAGTAAGCAAGCCTTCGTCGCCAACTGGATCGGAGAATCCACGGTGACTCCTCCCGTCTGTCGCGAGGGTCTCGTGCAAGAATTCCTCCGTCTCGAAGATCCCGCGGGTGAACGAAGAGGAGCAAGAATAGGAGAGAGAGAGAGAGAGAGAGAGAGAGAGAGAGAGAGAGAGAGAGAGAGAGAGAGAGAGACAGGATGGGGCGTGGTTGCGGGATGATTTAACGTCGAAGGTGCGTGTCTCTATCCTGCCGGACTGCAAAGGAACACGTTGAGCGCTGCTTCCACCGGCAACAACAGCAACAACGGCCGAACAACAGCCAGTGTCCGTGGCGCGTTTTGGGGCCAGCAGTTTTACAGCCGTTTAGTGTTTTACGGTCGTTTTATGAACGCTGCGGCTCTCGTGGAAGGACGGGGAATCCGCCGGTGTATCCGCCAGCGTAGGGAGAGAGATTGGGCGTAAAAGGGGCAGGAAAAGAGAAGAGAACGGATCTGGATGCGGCAGCGCAGATTTTCACTCGCGATCAGCTGAACTGATGATTTGAACGAGACGTGAGCGCGCGTCATAATTTTCGCTGGACGTTTCGAGGCGTTTCGAGGGAAGAAAAGAAAGGAGAGGAAAAGAAGAAACGATCGAAGCAGCAAATGAAATCGCGCCTCCGCGCGACTGGACTGGCATCCCTTTGAACCTCCCCTCGCTATAAATTCGCGCGCATCCAATCACAAGAGCGGCAAATCGGAGCCGGAGCCTGCTTTGCGAGAAAACGAGCGGGAACGTTGCTCGATCGGCCGGCCGGCCGGCCGGCCGGCCAGCCGATGTTTGACGCGAATATTTCGCGCCTGGCCCGGGCCCGGGCTCGGGCTCGGGCTTTAATTAAAAATTAATCGACGCAAATTAATTTAAATGCAAAAAGTGGGGCCAGGGTCTACGGAGGTGGAGTCGCCGTTTGTTGGGGGCGGGCCCACTAAGTTAGGCGATCGTTACGGTGCCCGGTACCGGGCGATAATCGAAAAGCCCGAGACGATCCGAGACAAAAGACTCGGCCGGAGAGTGGATGAAGAGAGAAGGAGGAAAGGAAAGAGAGATAGGATGGGATGGCCTCGGCCGATCGGCTAAACGTGAGCCTCGTCCGTGAACAACCTTCCTTCGAACTGGTTCGGCTCTGATCGTTAATACCTCGTTATCGCTCGGGTCAGCCAGGATCGGTCCGTATTGATCACTTTTTGATCGCGAGGCGGATAAATACGGCCGCGCCGCCGATCCGCTCCGCTGGTTCTTTCGCGGCTTGTAATCTGTCAACCGGCCGCACTTAACGGAATTAAAGAAGCGAGTCGGCGTGTTTAGCCGAGCGATTCTTTGCCCGACAAAGATTATGGTTTGTACCGACAAACTCTCGACTATCATCGCCACCTGATCGACATGGGAGAAATTAAATCTCCGCGTAGACTTGATACGTAATTACATCCCGCTCGCGCTAGGATCTTTATTGCTCGTCCCGGATGAGCCCTCGCGTTTCATCGCGTTCATCGGAGCGAGGAATCGCGATCCGATCTGAAGAATCCCGAAAAGCAGCAGCAGAGGCAGCAGAGAGACGCCGATAAATCCGAATCGGCCAAAATAATTCCGTGATGGAGGAGACGGCCAACGGAAGCACCGCATGCTTCCCTCGGATCGTTCTACGGTCATCGCGGCCGCTTTCGAAAAGAAAAGGAGACGAAGTTAGGCGAGGCGAGGTTAGGTGAGACAAGACGAGGCGAGGCGAGGCGAGGCGAGGCGAGGCGAGGCGAGGCGAGGCGAGGCGAGATGACGGCGGCAGGAATTCCCGCCTACCCATAACGATATTTTAATTAAACCGAGGCGCTGGCCGAGCTGAGGAGAAATTCAATCTCGAGATAATAAATGATCACGGCCCAACACCTTCCTGACTGCTGACGAGCCGACACCTCGGCAACTTAAGGAGTTCACACCTTTTCCCGTGCGGCCATCGAAAAAATGGCGAGCGCCAAGGATACTCGCCTTCTTTTGCCCTTTCTATTCTCTTTATTGTTTGTCCTCTTTATCGTAGGTACCGGCCGGATAGATATCGCAACAACCTCGCCCTTATCATTAGTCTCGCTTACATGAAGTCGTTCCGCGCGAGATTAAAGCGCGCGGCACTGGCTACCGTGGCTTCGAATCGCCGTAATATCTCATCCGATCGATTCTTCGGCATGCCGTCATGTCGCGCTTCCGGGAAACGGACGTTGCGTCTAGTAAAATACTAGAAATATCGCGAGAAAAAGGAACACTCGCGATGAGTAAACACGTGTGCGATTGAGCCGATGAAACATGACGCAATTAACTCGACATTGAAAATCAACGTGTAAAATGTGCGTGTTCTAAATGGATCTTTTTCCTCAAGAACGCGAGAAGCCGAGGAATTTTCCTCCAGACGCGTCGTCGCTCGCGTAACGCGAGTTTAATGCCTCTGCACTCGCGCATCCGAAAGTGCGCTTGCCTCGCGGAGGGGATGTATTTCCTGATCGTTCCCAGAAGGATTCGTAATTAAACGCGGAGATCGCGTTTCGATACACCTGGTCATATCTCTTTGCGCGCGCGCGCGCGAGGACGATCAGTGCGAATTCGCATGAACGATCTCAATGTGTGCGCGCGCACGCGCGCGCGCCTCATGGCGAAAAGTATGGCGAGCAAGGGTGGGCAAGCTCGTCGTAAAGCGCTTTCAAGCTGCGACTTTGATTTCATTTTTAATCCCGCGTAAAACGTAAAAACTCCTCATTGGGTATCGCTCTTTAACCCCTCTGATCTTTAAATCTGATCTTTCTCACAGCTTTATCCCAGATATTTAACAGGAGCGTCACGCGTTTCGATGCTCGACACACCTGCTTTCGCAACGAAAAGGAGCGTTCCTCCCGAGGAACGCTCATGAAAGCGATTGGATATTCGATAGTATTTTGGCTCATATTTGAGAGCGCGAATCGCCGCCGATAACAGATGAGAGATATTCGCTTTGTCAACCGTAATGGACCTTGGGTGTATTCTTTATACTCCGCGCTTCATAGACGCGATTGGTCTTGGCTTCGCCATTAGTCTCGCCTGTCTACGGGTGAGTCGTTAACGCTAAATTAAAACGTAAATCACCTACCGAAATGTTACAAAAGCCGTTTTTGCACGGCAACACCTCGTTGGAATCCGAATGGAGTACAATCGCTACTTGCCTGCGTTCCACGATCGAGATTCCTTTGGGCCCGACTGGGTCGACCAAGCCCGAAAGTAATGTATTTTGTATTTGGGAAACGCTCAAGGTTTGACCAAGCAACGGAAGGTTATTAATGATTATAAGGATATCAAGGAGGATAACAATAAGCCCGCCAATTTCGCAGTCTGGCATAAATCATTCGATAATGGGTTATCCGGTAGATTAATCGCACAAATGAGCGAGTAATATTTTTCATAAATTCATTATCGAACCCTCTCTCGCGTGACCGATTGCTCTAACCTATACGTGATAGATAAGATATGAGAAGCTCCGAGTGAAACGATGGCGGGCGATTAGAGTATGCATAAATTTCGCGGATGCTATTGCTTGATTAATTTGACAAAAACAAATGGACGTGACGGTCGCGATCGTCCGTATGATTAATGAAGTAATGAAATCTCGAGTAACCTTTTAATGAGCTGGCGCGCAGAAACATGGCCGCCGCCATGGCGGTCATGAGTAACCGATCGGCGCGAATCGGCAGTAGCTTCTTGCTCGGACGTCGGAAAAATCAATTTAGTTAATCACAATTAATCACGAGCGTTTCGTTGGAATTGCTTGAGTTATGCCGCCGATTAAAAATGTAGATTGCCCGGCTCCGCCGGCTTCGTTTCGCTTTATTTTCGGTTAAACGCGCTCGTTTAAGCTGCCTGACGCGCGCGCATCCTTCGCTTGATGAGTCTATTATAAAATTAATAACTATAAATCTCGATGGAAGGTGGAAGAGCGACAGGGGAGGGGGGATGGGTGGGTGAAGGAGGAGGGGGAGGAGGCGACGGTAGCACGTGGCGAACCGTTTTTCATACTCCGGTTAATTATAAGCGACTGCAAATTGAGCGCGACGACGAACGAGCGATTGCTTCTTGTTTCTCCCTTTCTCTCTCTCTCTCTCTCTCTCTCTCTCTCTCTCTCTCTCCCTTCTCACGCCTTTCCTTTTCTCTTATTCCTGAAAATGTCGCGTTGGAACATTGCGATCCTCTTACCTTATCCTCGTCCTCGAGAGATTAAACTGAGAAAAATTCCACCCTCCCCCGTAATTCCATCCGTTTCTCATAAATCCTTAGGAATTTAATCGCAAGGGGTGTGCGCAGCCCCTTGCGCTCCCCGGCGTATTTGATGGATGCCTTTCCAGGCATCCTTATCCAGGCTGCTTTCGCGAGATTATCCGTGGCAAATCATCGAATGATTAGCAGAGCGATTGTTTGGCCGGATAACGTAGACCTTTCGTGGATTCCTCGTGTTTATTAGAGGGACGAGAGGGGATGGAGAGGGGTCTTTCGGCATCTACGCGTCCCACTCTCACGTGATCTCTCGCTCTCTCGCGTGCCTCGCGGGCATTACGAGGAACGCACACGGCAGCCAGTTTGAATTTCGGAGCGTCGGGGGGTAATTCCATCGGCGGGGTGTTCTAATTGGCCTCTCATTATCGATGCTCGGCTTGTTTCGGACCGAGGCGAGGCGAGGCGAGGGTCCCAGCAGCGTCGAAACTAACCGGTGGCTCTGGCCGATTATTACCAGTTATTATCTACCGCGGGATCGTTCGATTTAATGGTCGATTGTTTCGAGCGCCGTGCCGTTAATAGAAATTTACAGAGGACTGCCCGATCCCGAATCCTCTTCCGCTATGCTAGTGACGCAACCGAATGATAGCTGAAAATATCTGAAAATACCAGGTTACCTGGACAAACTGAAAAGATCTATCGCGAACGGAGATTGCATTGGAGACATTTGTCAAAAAAACATGCAATTTTTCCGTCCTCCTTCCAAGCAACGTTCTTGCAAACCAACGCAAGGGGGATGAAATTGGGGGAAAGTAGAGAGATTTATCTACCCCGACAGAATAAATTGGCATTATCCCTTTATACATTTACCGCGAAAGAAACAATGCTACGGAAGGAGGATATCTCTTTTCCAGCGCAGGTCAAGGTCAATTTCATTTCGGTCACAGACGAAAACAAACGACGAAATCTGAAGTGAATTTTCGAGCGCCCCAAATTTTCATGTTCTTCGGCTTGAGATCCGAATCACTTGAACGTCGCATTATTATTAACGTTCAGAAACCAGCTCTGCCAGTAACCTAACAATGATAACTCTTTGACGAAACGATTGAAATTTACAAGATTTACAAGATTTACAGATTTATTTACGAGAAGACGTACGCGGAGATGAGGCATGTCGTTTGCAATGCAAACTTGGCCCAAGGCGCTCTTATCGCGCATAAAGTACGCGTGAGAAATGTGATCCGCAAAGATGGACGCAAGATTGCGAGCGGGGCATATATTCCTTCGAAAGATGCGTAGAAATTCATGTAAATACGTTGCCTGGCGATGATTACCACGGATACAATGTTCAATTTTTTAAAGTTAGATTCCAGATTATGGATATATCGAATCGCTCACTAACATCTGAGCAATCGCAGATTGCTGCGTGGAAAAAAAGCGGAGAGGAGATAACGCGTCGCAACGAAACGGAAAGAATCTCTGGTTAAATTTTTTAATTTTTAACCAGAGATAAAAGATTGGTGCGTAATGATGAATAATCGACATTGATATTTTTGTCGACGGATATACAACTGCACAAGCAGATAAGATATCCCTCGTTGGCAATATCTTTTGAACGCGATGTTGCGAATTTCTCAGACCGATTCGTTCTCCTTTCCGTTCTTCACGCGAGAACACATTTTAAAATGTGTTTCCATTCCGGAGCCTAAAGTGCACGTCAGTTTCACTGTCTTGCACTTTTTAAATTCCAACGCGTGTCCCGGTATCGTTAGGCATACCTTCTAGTCCATCTAGACGATAAGCAGCGTGTCTGTTTGCCTGCGTGAATATCGAGTTGCAAACATCTTCTTTCAACTTTGAACTCACGCGTTCGCCATTTTGAATACGTGTATTATTACGTTAATTATACATATATACGCTAAAGAGCAACGTCGCTATCAACGCTTGGCCACGGGTCAATTATCCCCGTGGTAATCTTCTTGATATCTCTTGCTCGGGACCCTTGAAGCCGAAAGCTTGAGATCGGTAATTTCGTAACAAAATGGCGGAACTGATTTCAGCGATGCACCGCGCGTAATTGGTCACAGCGATTCGACAGGACTCTCATTAGCCAGGCCTAATGGAAACTGGCAGAAGAATCATCTGCATTTCTGTATTCTGCATATGCGTATATAATTACGCGAATTCCATTCGAATTCCGCCCTCCGGAACTCCCGTGCTACTCGGATCTAGTTGGATCCGGTTGCCGATTAAAGGAATCAAAAAAAGGGCCCGCTTTGAAATAATTTCTCGCGCTGTCCTATCCACAAGAATCATTACCCTGATCATTTACGTGAGCAGCAGGACTTGAAGGGACGCTTTGAGGGTTGCTTTGCAATGTCCCTCAGAATTCGAGAGGATCGATCGCGATCACCGTACGCGGATACGCGCGAGCTCTTGCCGTTTGATGATTACAAATAATGACCGTGTTTGCCGTCCATCGAGGAACCGAATTAGAAATGGGACATACGTCAAGCCCGATTGATGAATCGACGAAGGCCCATCGGTGATTACATCGTAGGGCCCGTTCGACAGCTGTCGGTTGCACTGCGGGCCCATTTTAATTGAAAAAAAATCGTCGCAGCGGGGACGGAGGGGGCATCAATTTGCTGCATTATCTCGTGCGGGTTGGACGAACGCGACAGCAGAGGAAGAGAGAGAGAGAGAGAGAGAGAGAGAGAGAGGGTGAGAGGGAAAGGGGAGGGAGGGTGGGTCGGTCTGGCAGGTCGGTCCCCAGGCTCGGGATAGAAAACCTACTATAGATTATCAGGCCTGTTATTACGACGGGGAGCGGAGGTTTTTTCGGGACTAAAAATTGGTTTTTAATGCGGGGTTCGTCGCTTTCTTGTGGCCGCGGGGCCCCCTGTCGGTAATAACTATATTATCGGGCCCTGTGACCACGCGCTGAGGCGCGCCATAGTCGTCTCGCGCTCGATGCGAGCAACGCCGCGGAATATCGGACGCTTGCGAGCTGGAGGAGAGGCTTATCGTGTTGGCGCGGCGAATGGCACAAAGCGCGGCTTGCGACATTACACATCTCGGGGGCCCGGCAGAGTCGCGCGGCTCGAGATCCGACGCGGCGGTGCTCCTTGGCAAGAGGAAAGAATCGCGATCCCTCACGGAGTAAGGGATAAAGAGATCCGCTAGAGAGTCTACCGATCTCCCGACTGTTGCTGCGATGCAGCAACGGTAACGCCTTTCGCAAGAGCGGTCTCGCGATCTGGGTCGACCCGTTGTTGCCCTCTTCTTCCGAAGCCTTCTCCCTTGCCGTGTTCTCTACCTCTCCCAACCCTTCGATCCTCCTTTTGGTCGGTGATGCCTTTGTATGTGGAGCGGGCGTCAGTTGTTCCAAGCGATTTATTATGAGAATTATGAGGGGCTCGCGCTCTCGCGGTGCCCCGTGGAACTCGGGGTAGTGCTCGAGGAGGTGCTAGTAAGAGGCGGTACTGCCTCGTAAACCTTAGATTTACTTCTGGCTGGCCGCCATCAAAGCACCGTGCACCACTACGTAGATCGTTCCTTGTGTTTCGCGGACTCGGCCCGAGATACTTATCGCGATATTGCCGCGAAGAGAGTCGATCTCATCGAGAGTGAGAGAGAGAGAGAGAGAGAGAGAGAGAGAGAGAGAGAGAGAGAAACGGCGAAAACACCTGGGCCGATTATATTCCTCTTTTGACTTTCGCTTTCCCCGCGATGAAAAACCCCGGAGCAATCTCCGGGGCACGAATCAAACAATTTCCTCTCCCCAAATTGTTCCGGTTGGTCGAGAGGCAGTGTCGCAGAATTACTCCTCGAAGGGAACAACAAGTTTGACACGTTCCTGATCAATCGGTCAAACATGCCTGCAGACATTTCCGTCTCTCACGGAGAGCGCGTCTTTTCTCAACAAGCTTGTCAACCCAATCGATCCCTCATCGAGCAAACCGAGAAAGAAACGGTACGAGTAAAGCTGAAGATCAAACGAGCCTCGCCGAATCGTGGCGATGGCGATTAATGGCAGTTCCCTTATTGGCAGCGTGCAGAAAATTTCCATTTCCAAGAAGGAGGGCATGTGCGTCAGCAGGTGCTTGATAAAAGGCGATGCTGGCGGATGATCCTGTCGGAGGACACCCCGGCTAAACGGCCTTCCTCCACGCGGACCGGTTCTTTTCTCCCGATAACGGAAAGTTTCAGCCGTGGCATGACGCATCCGCGTCTCTCTATCCTACATGCAACATTGTTGGGTGGCCGGGCGGGGGGGGAGGAGGGGGGAAGGGAGGGGTTTGCACGACTATTCGCATTAGCATAATACTCAATTTCATTCTTTGGCCGGCCGTCAGCGCTGACACACTCGCGCATTAGCAGGTGTCGAGCGAAATTGCCGATGCGGGATGATTGCGCCTTGCAGCATGACGCTTCGTGGAAATTGTGCGAATTAACTGGGAAAGGAAACTCACCGCGTAATGGAACCCCCCTCCCCCCTCCCCCCCYCCCCTCCCTCCGTAAGACCTGTTACTCTCTGAGAACTCTCTCTCTCTCTCTCTCTCTCTCTCTCTTGCGCGCGCGCGCGCGCGCGCGCAAACCTCTCCCCGCTCTGCGAATCCCCATGATGATGAACGAAAAATCCAACGGATTCGTCCGCTCGTTCTCACACTTTAGCGCGGCCGCGCTTCGAACCCAGGAATCCCGGAATGACGAGCGCGAGATGTGAGAAGATGGCGGAGAGAAGGGTGAGAGAGGCCTGTTATCGTTCTTTGACTTCCTTGACCGACCTTTGGATGAAACTCGCTCGAGCGAGTGGGAAAAGCGAAATCTGCAAGGGGTCCGAATCGCGGCGAGTTTGCGGAGGTTGCGCGCTCGGCCCGAGGGCGCTCGAAGATCGGGAATCGATTTTGGCAGAAAAGTGAATCCAACGAGCGTGGCGACCGCCCGCGAGGCAGCCGCGATATCTCGATCCCACGAGAGCGAAGACTCGTGCACTCGTGCACACGCTCGTCCGAGTCGGCTCGCGGACTGCGGTTCGCGGCTGGCGAACGATATCTGGCATCTCGGCGCGTACAGGCGGAGGAAAATTTGGTAATAAAATTTGTTCCCGCCAGTTAGGCCGAGCCCATAGCCAAAAGCGGCTATTAATACTTTATCTGGCATCCTCGATCTCCTGCCAAGTCCGCCGATCCGCCTCCGGATTCGCCGTAGATGGATGCTTTTCAATATCCGGCGGGATTGCTCCTCATTCGGCCGGCTATCAAAAAGGAAGCGTAAGATGGGCGATCGATCAACACTTGAAAATTAATAAGCCCGCTCGTCTGGAGCGATGGGCGCTGCTTAATCATCCCGAAAGTCCGAAACGAACGAGGTAAAGTCGAAATTCGAGTATCGGTTAGCCGACCCGCGAGCACAGCCCGCGCAAACAAACAGTTTAGCATTCCGGAAAGCTCATTAGCGGGCGTCGGCTCATTGCGCTCTCGCGAGACCGATCGTCCATTTTTCCGAGATGCCGTTGCGCCCAGGAGAGCAGCGTCCCTTCGTGTACGGCACAGCGAGAAACGACTTAATACGCAGGTAGACGGTATTCCCATATATGGCGGGCTGTGTACCGGCTCTGCACACCGATTTATGTACATGCATAATGGCGATCGCCGGGCCAAGTTGCCGGCATTTTATGGGACGAGCCGTGAGCCTGGCCGCCAGCCTGCGTGCAGTGGTCGTCGACTCGTCGCTGACGTCGCGGACGTCAGATTCGCGATGCGCGATACGCGACACGCTGTTGCTCCGCATTTTGCATTTTAGAGTAAACAGGATATCGCGGATCGCTCGTCGTAATCGCTCCCCGTGTCTCGGACACCGGAGTCAAGCTCAGCACTTTTCAGCATTTCGGATTTGCTTCTCTCTCTCTCTCTCTCTCTCTCTCTCTCTCTCTCTCGGCAGGCACGCGATATTAATTTGCGGGAAATTATTGAGCTTATCGCAAGCTTATCGACTCATCGACTCAAAGAAGGATAGTCGGATACGCAAACACGGACGAGGAGAGGGGGGAGCGCGAGAGGGACGGCAAGGGAAGGGAAGGCTGAGAGATATTTAATCTGGTGCGGAGTGGGTAAGGCTCATCTAGACAAGGAGAGCGGGCCTTGTCGAAGAAAGATGCAGCGGCGAGATAGCCGCTACCTCTGGGAAATATCGGTATCGATAGGTGATCAGAGTTAAATGGTTTATGCGAGCGATCAACCTCCGACCCCTTGTAATAACCGGCAAGGAATCTGCCGCCTGATCTATTGCATCGAATTCGATCGGGTCAGAGAGAGAGAGAGAGAGAGAGAGAGAGAGAGAGAGCTAGTTTGCATTCCCCTCTGGCAGACCTGAAACGGGGACTGACCGATCCTTCCGATCGTCGGGAATGCCGCGGAGAGAAATGTCTCGCAAGTGGCGGAATCCGCGCTCATGGGGTGACAAACTAAGGCGAACGCGCGGATGCCGATGAAGCTCGTCGGTAGGTAGCTCGTCCTGATGAGACTCGAGCAGCTGGAGCTGCAAGCGGGATGAGTTTAAACGAGAAGAGAGGCCGAGATATCCCGCTCTCGCGATTAGTTGGGCACAGGCGGCGATACATGTTATCCGATCGACAATGAAGGCGTCTTGCTAATGAAGGAAGGAAAGCATCGAGAGAAAGAGAGAGAGAGAGAGAGAGAGAGAGAGAGAGAGAGAGAGAGAGAGAGCGGGGATTCCTTAAATCCTGGTATTATTAATACCAGGCGATCTCGGCGCGCGAATGCGGCAGGTGGCCTTAATCGGCTTCTAATCGCGATCCTGGGATAATTTACACTCATAATTCTCGGCAAGCATCGAACCACGAGCGGTATTCGTCTCCGCGAGCGGGACGACAAGGAGCTCGCTCTCGACGAGCAGCCGCGATAATCGAAATCGCTTGAGGAATCCGCGAGGATCGACAAGCGATCCGTTTTGAATCCGCGAGTGCGATCTAGGTCTGGAGAAATCCACGAGCTCCAGTCACTCTGCCTCGTTCCCGAGGAGCGTGCAGAGACAAAGACAAAGACAAAGTCTGGTTGTCGAACAAGGTTGTCGATCGTATCGGCTGGGCATCGAAAAGTTGGAGTTTCGACGGAGGCACGAGAAGGCAAGAGAAGAAAGAAGAAAAATTGAGAAACGTTGATGCGGAAGAGACGAAAGAGACGAAAGGTACGCGCAACTTACCACATCTTCCGACTCTCGCCGTCTGGAATGAAGACATCAGCGTCGTGGCTTCGATCAGGAAGCCGCTTTGGGCTTTGCCGTTGACCGTAATGCCGTTCGTGCCCGGTGACAATAGACGGCTCGCCGAACGAGGAAGAGAAGGGCCCAGCGCCCAGCGCGGGGATTGACCGGTAATAGAGTCCTCAGGCGAGGGCGAGGGCAGAAAGCATCGGCCGTTTAAGCGCAGCTCCTCGTGGACGGCTAATAATATTAACCGCCGCGTCGCGATCGTACAATGGTCCTTTGTGGAAGCGAGCGGTCGCGCGCCCGTAAATGCTCGTAACATAAATCGCGAGCGGCGACGCGCTTTATTGTCTCGGCGCGACGCGTATTACCCTCCGCCACGTCTTCCACGTCTGCTCGCTCGTTTCTTCGTGGCTCCGTCCACGATTTCCATTCAGCGGCGGACGCTGGCAAACGCCATTTTGCAGCGAGGCATGGTCGCGCTACCGCGGAAATCTGCCGCGTCGCGTTTCTCTGTTCTCTCGGTCGGCCGAACCAATGAATCCGGCCGCTTCCATAAAGCGTAAATCTCAATATCAGCGTGCCGCATTCAGCGGCCTTTTTCATCGGTCGCGACCGTGAGAAACGTCCCTCTCCCTCGGAGGATTCGTGGATTCGTCGTCCGAGTTCCGCGAATCGCGACGACTCGCTCGCTCGACCAAGGTCGCGAAAGTCACGCGGCTCAGGCGCGATTTCGAGTGAGAAATCGGCAGGGATTAGCGATATTTGCAGCACACGGTGTAATGTAAATAGCCCCGCGAGTGCGGCATAACGGTGGAAGCGACGTTAAATGAGCGATGTCTATGATTTATGCGCGGCTCATTGTTCGCCGCGCGACGTCGACAGCGGCCGCATTGTCGCGTATCGTTATTATTCCTCCGCCATTCCTCTTCTTCCCTTAACGTCTCGATATTAGGCGAACAAAAGCTCTCGAACTTTGACAGCGGGACAAATTCGCGGCGGGCATAAATCGCGGATCCGCGCGGACCGCTCGCCGTTTTCTCGCGATTTATCTCTCGCGATCAGTTTTTCGAGTTGAATGCCCGCGAGTTGAATGTCAGCTTCGCTTTCGATATCGACGTCTGTCCGATTGACGACTGTCGGTGTTCGGAGGCTACGATCGCGTAGCCTCGTCCGATCCTCCGCGAATCAGCCCGTTCACCGGCTCAACGCACTTTCCGCTTGCTCTCGCTCCAAGGGGGGAAGGGGATGCAATGACTGAATGCCGACTGAATGATCTGGAGAATAAATTAATATATTTTTGATGGATATATGATAAGTACCGCTTTCGCATCCATCCCGGATCGTCGTATGGCAACTCTCGATCACCCCGCGACCATAAACGAGTTCGTAGCTTGTCAAGCTTGCTTACGGGGGTGGAGGAGCAAGTCTTTGTACCGCGGCTGTGTTCACGCTCGCTTAACACGTTTAGATCGTTATATACAACGTCAAGCAAAATGCTATGTCGCAAAGGTCCTCGAGCTCCTTTCGTTTTCCTTGCGGCCGACGATAAGGAAGAACCGTCCGCCGATTGAGAGAGAGCACGAGACTCTCGCGGAGAGTTCGAATCACGCCGGCTGATGCTTCGGACACTCTCAGATTCGAGTTCGAGAGTTCGACGATGCTCGCGCGTCGTCGCCGAGAGTCTCGAGAACCTCTGCTTCTATTGCTTCAAATAATATCCGCACGAACACTGGGGTATCGACTATTAAAATTAAATAAAACGGACATTCCTCCCGCTATTTACATCAAATATACACGTATGCGTTCTTCGTCTTTCTCTTATTCTATTCCTCTCTCTCTCTCTCTCTCTCTCTCTCTCTCTCTCTCTCTCTCTCTCTCTCTCTCCCCTTTCGTTCTGCCGATATCTCGAAGACGCGCTGGACGTGATACCTGGCCAGCTGGCAGGCGCGTCCGCGTTTATTGCACATATTTTCCATTCGCCTCTCCGGTTGGAGATACAATGGACGAAAATCAAACGCACTCCATTTATCGATGGCCACGCATGCATCCGATATGTCTGCAAACTGATATCAGTCCAGTCCGTGTCGATGATGCGCTCGCTAGATCCTCGAATGTCCCTAGACTCGAAGAGCTTCGAAATGAATTCGTATTACCGCAACAAGTTAGGACTTGCCAGTCGACTCTTCTCTCTCTCTCTCTCTCTCTCTCTCTCTCTCTCTCTCTCTCTCTCTCTCATCTTCGTTCCAGAGAGCTCAATCCTTGCCCCTTTTGTGAATTTCCTTAAATCCCAAATTTGTACTCTTGGAGGAACCATCAAGAATCTAGACGCATCCAGACGGAGGACGTGAGTAGATGTCTACAAGTACGCGAGGGTTATCCATGAACTTATCGACTTCAGACTTGGAAGCGGGTGCGCTTAGAAAGCTGGCGCGATTGGCGCGAGTCAAGTCCGAGCAGGGTCAGCTCGGATTCGAGTATCAGCCTTTGCTCTTTGCCCGCCGTGAGAGCGAGAGTCCCAACGCGCGGCTCTCTCTTCAACGATGCGGCTGTCGCACTCGAGGCTGTCACCTCGCCTGTTCACTACGTCGTGGAGGGCGAGGTGCAGGCCGAGGAGATGGGCGACGTCGGCGAGGTCGGAGTCACCGGCCTGCGCTCGGACGCCGCGCTGGGCGTTCGATTGTTCCCCAGCAAGCTGTCGATGGAGAACGGGTTTAACCTCTTCCTCTCCTCTCTGCCCTTCACCGAGAGATCGATGCTGCCGCTCTGGACTTCCTCCTCGCTGGCGGCCTGCCTCATGAGGTTCCTGGCGCCGTTGCCGCTCGGCTGGCGACCCGCGCCGACCAGCTCGCGTCGCCGCTCCAGCAAGCTCAAGCCCCAGTGATGTATGCCTGGCTGATGGTTCAGGTGCTCCATCGGCGGCGTCGACACCGGCTGGCTCAACTGGCCCTTCCGCAGCTCGCTTCCGGTCTCGTTCGCGCCGCCGCCGCCGCTCATCACCGCAGGATAACACTCGCCGTCCACGGAGCCGTCAGCCGCGGAGTCCAGCCGCTCGCTGCCGCTCTCGCTGCAGGAATCCAGTCCGCCGACCACGTCGATCTCCTCGTTCGCGTCGTTGCCGGACGCCATGTTGTTGCCCTCGCTGTTCAGGCCCAGTTGACCGAACGAGCTGCTGAGCGGTCCGCTTCCGGGGCCGCGTCCCGACGCCGCCTCGCTGCGCGACTCCCACTCGGCGCGCAGCGTCGACAGGTCCACCGTTATACCCTGAAATCGGCGAAACGACCAAACGCTTAATATCGATCCCCATTTGCGACCGACCGGCGATCATTCCGGAATGCCGGAATTCAACCTAGCTAAGCTCACCTTGGCGGCGAGCTTCCGCTGCTGTCTCTCCAGCGCCTTCAGCAACTTCTTCTGTCGCCTCTCGCGCTCTTTCCGTCTCAGCTCTTCGGGTGGGATCGGCTCGCCGCTGCAGCTTTGGGGATGAGCGTTGTGTGCCGGCCTACCCGGTCCCTTCTTCGTGTGTTCCTTCTTCCGCCACTTTGCCCGTCGGTTTTGAAACCACACCTGCGATAGCAAGGATCGAAACGCAGAGATTAAGCAAGAGTCTGGGCGCGTTCACGCGCTGATATCGCTGATTCGCTCATGCGCTCCCGTTTGTCAAAAGTGAAAGAAATCGCCTCCGTTGTACCTGACAAGCGCCGATCGCGGATCCTTCGGGCTTCGCCCGGGCGAGCCACGTAAATCTCAAGATTCTCCCCCCCCCCCCCCCCGCTCCTCCTCCTCCTCCTCCTCCTCCCTTGTACGACGTGAAATTTCCTCGTGAGCTATTTAAATCAGCGCCGGCGCCGGCGTCGCGGCGCTGAATCAGAAGCGACACAAAGGGCGAATGCATTAAGTTCCGAAATTACAGGAAGAGACTCCTGTCTCGGAACGAAGGACCAACGACCCTCCCGGGTGTCCTGATTCATTGAGGACGACAACCCTTTGCTCGCGTGAACGCTCGTGGCATGAACAACGATTTAGGGCTAGCGTGAGCCGCAGCGCGACCGGCGGAGGGTAGGAACGGGGGTGGCGGAGAGGTGGCGAGAGGGTGAGATGAAGACATTAGTTGTACGGCCCGGCCGGCGAGCGGCGCTGAATTCACGCGAACCGAAGATCAATAGATCCCCTCCCCGCGGCTCCCCGAGACATGGGCTTCCCGAAGGTTAGGAGCGCGGCTTTATGACTCCCGGCCGACTTTGACTCCGCGAGCGAAGCCGCGACGCTGACCGACCGCCTCCCATCCCTCGAGTTTCCGCTGCTCGCGATTAAATCCCGGGAAGGGCGATTAATTAATTCGAATTTCCTCCATTACATGGAAGGCCCCAACCTTCTTCCTCGCTCCTCCTTTCCTCGCTCTTCAGCGGCCACGAAGAGAACGAAGACATCGTCGCTGTCGCGACGATGGAACGATCGATGCTTGGTCGTCGGACGACGCGCTGATCGATCTTTATTCTGGCTCTAAGCTGGCTGAAATCCGGCAAAGCTCACGAGGCCAGGCACCCCGTGGTCTCTCCACAGCTGTAACGCATCACGTTGTCGCGACGCGTGGGAAACGTGAGTCGAGCATTGGCTGGGCTCCCTGTCCTCTATCGGGAATTATCGACGACCGATAGCGTTTAACAAGCTGCTGTTTCATCCGATTACGTGGCGGCTGCGTGTCCGGGCTGCGTGAACGGGACCAAGTTTTTCTCGTCGTGCCGCGCAAGGTGCAGGCATTACATTGTAAGCGGACGACAAGCGGGCTAACATGCATAAAGGCGGCTATCTTTATGGCGGCAAAAACTCGAAGAAGCGACGTCGCGCCGACGATAACCGTACGCGCTCGTACGCGGCCCGTCGCGACCACGATAACGCATTCTAATGTAATTACGTTTCCGCCAATTAATAATAAGCCAATTAACAATAAGTTTTCCAACCAGGAAAACCCCCGGATCCGAACGGCGCATCCCTTCCGGACGGAGAGGAACGGGACGGGGGGGRGAGGGGGGAGAGGGGGGAGGGGGAGGGAGAGCGGCTCGGTCGCTCAAAAGATTTCGTAGCGCGGTTGACCCCTCTCCCGCTCTCCTCTTCCCTTTACGCCTTGACCGGCGGCGAGTCGAGAGACTCGATCGCGACCCCCCACGTGGGACGCCCGTCGCGGAAACCGCGCTCGCGATCGCAAACCCCCCGCGACTCCCCCGCCGGGGGATGGGGGCAATTAATCGAGAGTTGCGTAAGAATTTTTTTCAATTCTAAAAATACCGCCGCTCGTCACGGAGCCAGAGCCGTCTCGATAACGGCAGCGGCGATAAGCGCGCGCACGGTCCGCGCATTTTATTCGCACGTCTCCATCGATTCGCGGACACTCCACGCTCTCGCAATCTCGCGGACTTCCCGGAGATGCTCGAGATCTGGATCCTCGAGATCTCTCCTCGGAGATCCTCGGAGATCCGAGAAATCGGATTTCGCTGAGAGAGACAGAGAGAGAGAGGGGGGGGGGGGGGGGAGAGAGGGAGAGAGATGGCGGAGATGATAACCCGGCCGAGTGGTGACACAATATGACACGATGTCGCACAGCCGGTACCTCACCCCTCGGAGAGGCTCCCCCGCGGCAGGGAACAGGCAACCTAGATTAGATAACATCGATCACCACGTACGATAACCCCCGTGAACGTATGCGCTGCTCCTGCGGGCCATCTCCTCGAAATATCACAACAGCCAGATGAGCGGCGGCTGCTGCTGATCGATGTTATCGACTCGCATGTTGTATACCGAAAGGCGCCTTCGCGAATATCAACGAGCGCAGCTCGTTTCGGTTGATCTCGCAATCGCGCGATTCTTTCTGACGAGATTTCCTGGTAAACGTCGTTCGCTTTAGCGGACGCGTGCAGTCTCTCGTGCGTATGTAAACTAGGCGAAAGTTATTTGCACAATACGCAGAATAGTGCAGAATCTTGTTCGTTGTTCGTTCGCTCAGCTCGTTGCGTAATGCGGTAGCATTACGATCGTCGAGGCCGCGCTCTTCAAGTTTGACCCGATTCCGCGATACGTGACAGCGATTTATTCCACGATAACAGTCATCAAAGATCGACGAGCCGATAGGCAGGAATTTAAAGTGACTTTGGGATCGAGTTTTTCGAGGGTCGACAGACGCCGGGGGTTGCTTGCTCGGTCCGCTCCAGCCTCGGACCTTTGCCCTCTCGCTCCGTCTCCCGGGGGTAGTTAGTCCATCTGGTCCGTTACCTTCGAGATCCGCTCGGAGGGTGCAAAATTGACGCAACTTTATCCACTCAGCGATCGTCCATTTGAATAACAGCGGCGCCGATAAGACGCTATTGCCTCTCGATTTGCCTCTTGGCGAGGTTATGTTTGTGCGCCCTCTCTCTCTCTCTCTCTCTCTCTCTCTCTCTCTGTGTGTGTGTGTGCGTGTGTGCTTTATCAGCGCACCTTGATACATTGCTGAGAAATTTAATTTCTTCTTCTATCAGCAGGCATATCGAAGCGAGCGAGCGAGCGATCCATCTCGCGATAAGAAACGCCATGACGGATTTACTCTTAATGGCAATACGGACGCGAGTCCGTACTCGTTACTCGCAGTCATTAGACTGAAATTTGTCTCACGTGGTCAGGCTTCTTCCGGATCGCTCGCACCCACGAATTCGACGAATGCCGAATCTTTCGAACCACGAAGGGTGGCCTCTCAATTTCACGGCCGGGCGAACATATGGTCACCCTTGGGTCCTCCAAACGGACGTTTATATTTATCCGCTTAGACACGGGCATTAGGCCCCGCAAATAGCGCATGTTTCCGCCTGCACCCCTCCCGTGGCGCCGATGCACCTTTCCGATTCTCCTGATGTCTCCCCGGATGTCGCCTCGGATCTTACCTTCGCCCTTCGCATCCCCCATTACATCCCGCAAACAAGCCGGCGCGTCAGCGCGCGATTCTGTATTCGCGATACCGTAATTGTTTCCCGTACGCCATTGTCGCGGCGTACCGTTACCGAAAAAGCATCGCGCCCGCCCTTTCATCGGCTGCGACGTGAAGCAGCGGCCACGTGAATGAGAAGCAAGATGGAAGCAGAAACTCACCGCCACGCGGCTCTCTTTCAGTTCGAGTCTCACAGCCAGAGCTTCTCGCATAAAGACGTCGGGATAATGACTCGACAAGAAAGCCCGCTCCAATTCCTCCAACTGCCAACTGTTGAAGTTGGTCCGGCTCCTTCGCCTCTTATTGCCGCCCTCGTCCGACTCGCCGTCGCAACCTGCAACGAACAGATAGAGGCGCACTTTAGCAGGCAGCTGAATCAATTCAGGCGGCTGAAAAACGCGCGAATTTCTGCGCGCTGCGCCCGCATACAAATTAATCTCTTGCTTTCCTCATTCGCCGACCTTGACAATCCGTCTCAAGTCCGTCCCGGTGACGCGTCTTTGAGCGAACTAATGTCCGCGCTCGCTCGAAACTTTGCGCTCATTTCGCGGCCGTAATTTCCAAGAATCCAGAGAACGAGCATACGCGATGGCCTCCGATAACGGAACACACTCGGCCCTGCATTCTTCTCCAGGTTCCAACCTGGAGAAAGAACGCCGCTCGAATGGTCAAGTCGTGCTCTCGCAGCGTGCAGGTGCAGCGAGTCACGCGACTTTTGCACGAGAATTGGCACGAGAGATTTCGCTCGATGGAAGCATCAACCGTCGAGGAAAACGGAGAAGGCTAACCTCAAAGAAAGACTCGGCAACCGCCGAGACATCTCGAGATTCAAAATTCAAACTTTAGCTCGAACTTGAAGAAACCCCATCTAGCTCGCACCTAGCGAGTTGCGCTGTCCTCCTACCCTCGCTATCTCGCTTTTACGAGTACGAGCTCCGAGCGAAAGCAAGGAATTAATTTGTATACCCGAATCACACCATCCTAAGCCGCAAAATGGCAGAGCTGTGGAGTGTCCTGGAGTTCCCGAGAAAACCGGAGACCCGGAGAATCGAAGACTCAAACGAGGATGGAAAAGAGAGGGRGGGGGRGGGGGAGGGGGAGAAGGGTCTCGTTGCAGCGATGATCGAAGGGACGAGCCTCGCGAAGCACTCGCGCGGGACGGCGACGATAACGGCGACACACGGCCCAACACCCGCAATTACTTAATCGGCACGGGCCATTGTTGGCCATTGCGCGCCACGTAAACGCAAGCGAAAACAAATGCAGTAGTGGTTACGCTAACCGCCGAGCGATGATGCGGCCCGTTGTTGTCGTAACAGCCGACGAACGCGCGTTCCGATAATGAAGTTAACCACGTAGTAAAGTGTGCAACTCCTCTTCAATCTTCTCCTCCGATCGTGCAGCTGCGCGAGCTTTCGTGCCCGCCACTTTGCCGATGTAAATCGATGAGTTCGCGCGCGCGCTCACTCTGCGGGCCGATCCGTTCCTTTTGTTCGTCGTGGTGTCAAGCCGAGCGTGGCCGAGAGAGTAACCGACAGAGAGAGAGAGAGATAGCGGCAATCATCATTGTTGGACGTAATCTAACGACATAATTCCTAGCCCGAGCCCTTGGTACCTGTATAATTCCGGAATTTCGCTCTTATCTCTAGGGAAACGCGCAGGCGGGGTGGCGTGGGGGGGGGGGGGGGGGCGGACGAGCCGAGATAGATTCCGAAGATGGAATTTTCAACAGTACCCTCTCGCGCATCCGTGCACGCGCGGACTGATGCTCGACGCGAGGCTCTAATCTCTCGATCGCGTTACCTCTCCTGATGCGCCGAGTTCCCGCCCGCCCCCCGCTTTCTCTCTCTCTCTCTCACTCTCTCTCTTTCTCTCTCTGTCCTCGAACGGTACTGGGAGAGGGGAGATCTCGCTAATTGTGAGCCGCGCGACGTGCTTAACATTCTTACATCCCCCCCGACTTACTGCCGGCGAGTTTGCTCCGCATACATTTTGAGCGAGGAATGACTTTATCATTGCTCATTAATATTAATATCGTGGCAAAAAGATGACGATCACGCGCGGGCGATAAGAAGGTGTTGCTCCTTTTTCTCTTTCTCTCCTTCTTTTCTTTTCTTTTCCTTTTCTTTCTCCTTTTTTTTTTTCATTTCGATGCATTCCTTGATCGATGATCGGGCCGCATCCGGATGACGAAACGTTATAATTTGCCATTATCTCGCGTGTGATCGGTATCGATGTCGAATTAAGTGGCGTATACTTTGGTCGGGAATTATCATGTTTGTGCGACACAAACGGGGAGGGGGATGACGTCGATGCGGGACGAACGCGAATTTATCTTAATTTCGTGCCATTTGTAAATACGGCGCAAGGTAAATATCCCGCCGAGTGAATCTCACTCGGCTAAACGTGCTGTTAAACGCACGCGCGCATGCGCGCGCGCGGCGTAAGAGAATGAGCTGGGAAAACGGAGCGCGCGGTGCATCGCGGTTAGACGGATGACTGTTCGACTGACATTGACTAAAATGGCGTCGATTCCGCAGAATCCGCGGAGCAATATCCTGCGTGCGCGGAGGAGAATCGCTCCTCGTGTTATCGGGGCACGCGCGAGATAAGACGCCGATGCCGGCATCGGCGACCCAGCATATTGAATAAACATAGACTCCAGTGATTTTACGAGGACAATTCGCTACCCTCCGCGATATCTCGGGCGGGGATCGGCGGTTCCATGCTGCGCGCATGCATGCTAATAGCCGGAATTGAATAAAAGATCGAGAATTATGATTGACCGAGCAATAGCGGAACCCTCCGCGGTTATCTCGATCTCGCGCGAAATGAAACGAGATGGAAATGTTCGATCGCGGTGTCGTGTCCGTCGCTCTCGGGATCGGCTCTCGGAATGGTTTCGCTTCGCGGGGCGGCCGCCGCCGTCGTCGAAACGTGAAAGTTGGGTTAGGTTAGCTGCTCGAGTCGAGCTTGGAAACGTCCAAACGAGCGCGAACTTGGAACTGCGAATTCGCGATAAACGAGCAACGAGCTTCCCCGAAGCAGACCGAAACTCGCCCGCCTGCCCTCCCCCCCTCCCCTCCCTCCCYCCCYCCGATCAATTTCGCGAAATTGATCTCCCCTTTCCCCCGTCGTGACGTGACGCAGGGACTGAAAATGGCGGAATCGGCGAGTCGGGCGAGTCGGGGACCCTCGATTGAGGAGAGAAACGAGAGTTACTCGCGTCGCGCGAGTAGTTCCATGAAGGAGCGAACCGATTAAGATCCACGTAGGATCCGCATAGACACTGTTTGCGAATCCGCTGTGCGGATCGGTCGCCGAGGTGGCCGGGGGCAATGAAAAATCGCAGGGCCGGGCATTAATCAGCGTAATTAGGTGCTATTTATCCGCTCGGCGGACTCGCTCGGCCCCGGCGTCTTGCGCTCATTATTGATAATCTATAATCCGTAATAAGCGCTCGGCCGCAGTGGCAAGTTGAGGGATCGTTGGTGGACGATAATACCTTTATCGTGTCAATAGCGGCCAATCACCGGCGCTCACTTGTACCAAATTTTATAATGGAATAAGCGGCGGCAATTAATAATACCGGACGGATGGCCGGTTTTCGCGATCAAGGCGCCGATGCGTGCGCGGAATAGCCGATGAGGCGAATCGAGCGCGAAAGTATCGGGAACGCTAACTATCGGGATTCGGGTTTCGCTTCGACAATTCGTGAAAGGGACACCCTTCTCCTCCCCCTCTCACGCGCGCACGCGCGGTGAGATTCCGACATTGCCGGCTTGAAGCGTGTCGCGGCCGTATCGCGAAATTAGCCGGCTCATTATCGTCGCGTCAGGTTCATTATGCGGCCATGGTGTGCGTTACGTCGCGGACGAGACGTACGCTTCCCTCGTTAGAAGAAAACGCAATTCCGTTGCCAGGCGAGGCGAGGCGAGCGTAACGCAGCGAAAATAGATTAACACGATAGATCGTCCGCGATCAAACCGGACGTGAAAATTGTTTAACTCGTTCCCTCATAAATTATTTAGCGCGCCGCCCGCTATCATCTATCAAGTTTGATAGCTACGCCCGATAATAGTCCCCGCCCGACCGCCGCCCTCCCCCACCACCTTCCTCTCCTCCTCCTCCTACACCTCCCGCCCCTTCCCTGCTCTCCCGCGCCCCCGCTTCCCCTGACCGCCGCCGCCGCCGCCGCCGCCGTCGGCTGGCGGGGCTGACTCGAGCGCGCGTAAACACGTTTCGAATCGCGTGAACGTTAATAAAGGCGACGAGCGCGCGAGTTATCCGGCGATTTTGGGGTCAATTCGCGCGGCCGAGAATTGCGCAATCCCCGAATTAATGGGGACTCCGAGATTACGAGCTCTATCGAGCGCGAGCGTTTCGTTGAAGCTGTCGCGCTAACGGATGGGATAATCTTCCGAAGCGGAGTTTCGTTTTGTATTCGTTTCGTTGAACGCCGCGCGACTGCAGCGCGCCTCGCGCTCGCAGAGACATTCGCCGCGCGAACGTCTGGAATTCAGGCCAGACTACATGTACACGCGTCGTTCGATTATCGGGGAGTCCCCCCGATCATTCGGCGTTGTCAATGGTCGGCCGATTGCGGCCGGACACGCGGCATCGAGTCGCGGCGGCGACCCTCGCGATCGGAGAATTAAGGAATCCCTTAGCGCTCGAGGGCACAGGGCACAGGGCTCGCTTTAGCCCCCTCTCCCGCCCTCCTCGCGGAGATTATTTCCAGACCGTAACCGCATCCTCGAGTTCACTTCAGACGCGGATTTTGTAGGTTATCTCGAGCTGGTAGCGGAGAGATCGGATTCGACGAGAGTCGCCGCCCGGCGCGAGCAGCGCCACGCGCGCCGCATGTTCGATACTTTCCGCTACGATGCAGCAGCGGCCCGTCGCGACAAATACCGGTTAACCAGCGGCTCGACCCGTGACCGTGGCGTCGTGAAACAGCGCCTGCCTAAGCGCGACTCTTGTCTCCGATTCCAATGATAATGATCCAATTAGCGGCCGTTTGCTCGGCCGTTCCACTCTGATTGCGACGCGCGGTTCAGCCGTTCTTTCAGCGCGCCGACGAGTGACGCGGCTCGCCGCTATTCGAGATGCATCCTTAATGCCGGACTAAGGAGTTAATAAGGTGCCGAACGCGTCGTGCGACGCCGCGCGTAATTAAGCCGATGAGTCCGATGAGTGGAAACGCGGCATCCGACCGGCGCGCACGCTTCTCGATTCCGCAAATCCTGCAAAGCCGATCGCAACGGCCGCCATCGTGCGGATCGCGAGTTTTCGCGGCGCGTTGAAAGAGCGGCTTAAAGTCGCGAACGTTCCCGGTCCATCGGCGCGATCGATGGGAGCTGTCCAGATCGGCGAAACATCTCGCAATCAATTACGGGCCGAACGAGCCGTTTTTATGGACGATTGCGCGTCGGTGTGCGTTTAATACGCGTTGACGTGGCACGTTTTTAGCGCGGTGTAATCGCATGATGATACGTTACTGGCGTCCAACGGCGCACGCGACCCTTCGTGGCAATTCCCCTTCACGCGGACGTCTCACTCTGGGAAAATGACCGGGGAAAATGCAGAGAGAAGAGAAAGAGGCAGAGTGCGCGCACGCTTTCCTTCTCGTTTGCGCTCCTCGCTCGCGTTGAACTCGTCCGCATCTTTGCGGACGAGTCCGGCCGGCAAATTGAATTTGCCAGCGCGCGAGATTTCGGGACCCAGAGATTAATTATCCGATCAGCATCCCGCGAGGGATGCACTACCGTGAGAGGATCGAGATCCGCGGATGGTTTCCCAAGGACGAGCGGGCGACCATCTCTCTCCGAGCGATTCGCAGGTCAGGCAGGCAGGCAGGCAGGCAGGCAGGCAGGCAGGCAGGCAGGCAGGCAAGCAGGCAGGCAGGCAGGCAGGCAGGCAAGCGAGGAGAGACGAGTGAACGCGTCAGCATGGAAGCAAAGTGCGGGACGGCGGCGCAGCCCCGAAGGCGTTTAATAAGCCTCGCCTTAGCTCGCACGCACACGCGTGTGCACCGTCCGAAATAACGTGCAATTAAATTGAAATTACAGCCGCGCCGTCCCGGGAAACACTTTTGCATATTATGTTCCATTGCCGGCTGGTGTCGGCGCGAACAGTCGCCGATGCGTCGGCTCGCGTGCACCTTACGTTAATTATCCGCGACGATAAACAGTCACACCGCGCGGATTCTCCGCCGCGACACGGCAATGATCGAGCGATCAGGCCGCCGTCTATCGCGTGTACTCGCCTCGTTGCTTGCCGTTGCTCGCTGTTGCTTCAACAGGGACGACTGTCCAGACCACGCAAGGCCGCTCTTACGCGACCTTTACGCGCGTGATGCAATTCGGACGCGAGCTCGAGCGGACGCGAGTAATCGCCGAACCGCTCTCAGGACGCAAGCCCCCATTTAGAGGGTAGTCTCTTGCTAAGTGAGAGCCAACGACGTCATTAGCGTTAGGAACGACATCCCGGCACCCAGGAGACACCCCCACCCCACCAATCCTGGCAGGCGACGCCGGTCTGCAGGTGAAGAGCGGCAAGCCGGGACTTCCCCGTTTCGGCGGTCATCGCGCGTTCGCGTTCGCGTTGTCTTCAAAGTCCGCGAAAACTTCTACTATTCGACTCGGCTGGCCAGCTCTCGCGTTCAGCCTTTCGAATTTTCATTTCACCGGCGCGCTCTCGCTCGCCGAATAAATTTCATGCTAAACGAATAAACGTCGCTGTAAATTGCATCGGCGATCTGCAGCGGCGCTAATACGAGCTCAATACGACGCCGTCGACGCGATATTTAGTCCGAGCCCGATCCTCGATCGGCCGCCTTAATCCCGCGAGATCGGGAAGCTTGAGAGAATAATATCGGGGAAAGAGGTGGGGGAGGGGGGTTAATAAAGTAATTTAGTCTGGTGCGCGAGAAAGCCTGATAAAGGACAACGCGCGCGCGCGCGCGCGCGAAAGAGAGAGAGAGAGAGAACAAGATTATTAAGCTGTAAGGCGTTAACTGGCATAAGGCGTCGGTAGGTGGATACGTTGCTTGCGTGCCAGACTGACTGCATTTGCATCTAGACGCCATCAATCCTCCTGACGCCCGCTTACCTCTCCCCTACCCCCCTCCCCCTCCCCCCGCTCCCGCGCTTCCCCGAGTCGCCGGGCGGAGCAGGGAAAGGTTTCGACTCGCAGCGCTTCGTATCTGACTCGCGCGAGGTGCGAGAGAGTCCTCGCGCGAGGACTCGCCGCAACATCTCGAGCGGATGCTCTCCGACCTCGTCCGCGACGAGAACAGCGTTGTCCCGAAGAACGGAACTCGCTCGAATTCGGCTTTCGGAGGCGAAACGCGACTTGACGCGACGCGACCGGTTCATTAAGCGCCGCCGAATCGTACGAACGTGGAGGACGCAAATGTTGAAGGCTTGAAGTTCCCGATCGGCGCTGATTGCGCAACGCGCAGCGATGCGGAACGAATTAATTAGGCAAAACGACGTGGCTCCGGCGCTCGTGATATTAATCCGGCGCGTTTGTCATATTTAAGAGGGGAAGGGAGAGAAAAAGTCGCCGCGACCGGCAACGTTCAAACGTTCAACGTTCCAGAGCTCGGAGAGCTCGATCTCCAATTCGATGCAGTAGAATTCGATCGCAGTCCGCCATCGATTATTCGATTATTCAACTTTGCGCGCATTCCTGAGGATGCCAATGGATTCGAATGGACGGGGACTCCAGGCTGGAGTTGTCCGTTGGCGAGGCATCTTCAGGCATGAGGGGAATTACTCGGAAGGTCGCGTGGACCGATCGCGCCGGCCGATACGATAATACGCGCGTTAACGTCCGCGGCGAGTCTGAGATATTAAGCCGCGTTTGCAAATGTATGCAAATCTTGATCTCGATTGAGCGCGATGACCAAAGCGGGCGGCCTAATTAAGGCGAGAGGGTGTTAAGAGAGGAGGGCGGGGGGAGTGGGGGGGCCGGGCCGAAAAACCTCGCTGGAGACTTACGAGTAACGAGCGTATTCGATATCGCGATTCGCGATTCGCGATGGATCGCTGAATCGCTGAATCGCAGAAGACGCAGACGGAGTGCGTCGGGTCAGCTTTGACCCGTTCGCGGACTCTGCCGACCTCGCCAGGGCTGCCACGCATTACGCGCCGACAGGGTCGGCTGCGGGGACTGCCAACCGCAAGGGACTGCCATCCGATACGATCGGTGCGGTTTCGGTCGGCGGATCTGCGACGTGATCGAGGAACACGTCAACCGCGACAATGCGTGGCAGCACGCGAGCGCGAAGGACGGAACGAGCGAGGCTGTCGAAGGGCCGCGTGGAGGATCCTTCCATAATACGGTAGGCCGGCGCATCGGTGGGCCTCGATAAGGAGGCTCATCTGAGATACGATCTACAAGCGGCCCGGTTAATTATACATTAATACCTTCGCGTGCGATCCTTGACCGCGTGTAACCGGCGTCGAGAGGAGGCTGGCGAGATGAGGGAGGAGGAGAGGCGAGCTGGGCGATCGGCCGAGCCGACTACTCGAATCCTACATTTTCAGGGAAGCTGGAACCTGAATGAAAACGAGTTAGTCGGAGGATCCGGCTTGGAGGATTCCGAGGAGGGGGCGGCCTTTAATCGTGGCCGGATGAAAGTCACGCCGGCCGGTCTAACGATAAATCCGATCCGGAGGTTTCCCGTGGCGTCGAAAAATATTCAGGACTCGAAACTGGACTGGAAACGGTACCAGAGCGCGCGCGCGCGCGCGCGAGCGAGCGCAGCGTGCGCGCCGACAAGCGCGAGATATATGGCCGCGCGGCTGGCGTATCTCTTAATTCCCGGTAAATACTGGGGAATTTAACCAGTCGGCAATAAATAGCCGCATTTAAATCCCACGCGTCCGCCGCGAGTCCTGAACTTGTTTCTGCGACGTGCGAGGTAATTGCAAGTTTATGCGCTCATTCCGCACGTGCGCGCGCGCGAGCGCTTCCTCCTTTTTATTGGCCGTCCCGCCGCCCCGCCAGCTTAATTAGCCGTCGTGTTTATTTAACGTGTCAATTAGAAAAATTACAACACAACAGCGGGAGAAATAGCCCCGCGGCGGGGCTCCCGGTGATCCTTCAAAGCTGAAATTGCCAGTGCTTCGCGACCGGCGGCTCGCCCCTCCTCCTCCTCCTCCTCCTCCTCCTCCTCCTCTCCCCCTCCCGAGAGTCCGATCCCCGCGTTGTCCTCCTTGCACGCACTTGCGCGCGCGCGGGATTGAGGAGGATTGCGGAGAAATCGCAAAAGGAGGACGCGACATCTAATCGTCCGAGCAACGCGGGCAACGCGCGATCTATCGCGATTGTTAACGCGAGCGCGTGTGCGGAAGGTCAATAACGCGGGGCGCGCGCGAGATAGGGGGCGCTCTCGTGCGGCCGATCGCCGCGAAAAGGAGAAGTTGCGTGCCGGACCGGCGGCGTTGGCTCGCACTACCCCCAGCCGCTAACCGCGGATTGTTACCCTCGTGGCGTGTCATTTGCCGGGTCGCGGTATTATATCGCCCGGCGTCGCGTGAGATCTCGAGCAGCGAACGAGCGAGCCGATTGTTTTAAATGACCAATCGCCACCGTTCATTATCAGTCGCCGGCTGATAAGACTCATCGGCCATGTTGCGCTGGCGAAGCCAGCGAAGCGGGCTGACGATCGTCATGATTGCATCGTGAATTTCTTTGAGCCAAATTCTCATCTCTCTCGTGCTTCTCCAAGCTTGTCCAAGTCCGGGCTAGTTGTCGCGATTAGTATCAACGGAGGTTCGGAAGCCAACGCGACGAACGCGAAGGAGGATCGTTTGCCGGACGAGTGGACTCGACTTTAGATGTGCGTCTCGAAAGCGACTCTCGATTATCACTTGCGACTTGTTGGAGACTTGCCTTTAATCCCGTCCGTTCGGCGGCCGGTAGCAAATAATAGAATGTAGCGAGCTGCTGAAAATGTTAATTCCCGCGTTCGCGCGCTCGTAAAATCGCAGATTTATCATCGAGGGGCCGTCGATTAATCGAATGCAAACGGCTGCGTTATCCGGACGCGGATGTGGGCGTGCCTCGTGCGATAAATTCACAGATCCGAGCGAGCCGGTAGCTCGCTTTCTTTCGCCGGCCCGCTCGTTTCCCTTCTTCGCGATGGAAACTCTTCAGCCGAATTCTCACATTACCCTCGCGCGCCCGTTAGACAGAGAGAGGGAGAAAGATAGAGAGAGAGAGAGAGAGAGAGAGAGAGAGGGGGAGGAGAGGGAGGGGGGGAGAGAAAGAGAATCTTACAAAGTGCTCCCGCATCGCGGCGGTTGCGCATTACATCGCCGGATCGTGTTTATGAAATCAATTAATGCGAGCGAGCGAGCGAGCGAGCCTACCGCGGCTCGAGATAAACCGCTATCTCTCTCTCTCTCTCTCTCTTTCTCCGTCGAAGAAGCCGCTTCTCCCAGGCGGAAGAGCAGCGGCGCGGCGCGCGCGGCGTTCCGGCGCCGGGATAAATCATTCGGAAAGTATGTCTCGCGCAAGTTACATTTCCGGTTACATCACACTTCCGTTGTTGAGCTGCTGCTCTCGGGGGTTTCGCGGGTCGTTGGAAGGCGCTCAGCATCGCACGAGCGAGCGAGAGGGATTCCGCGAAAGGACGAGATCTGGCCGGAGAGGTGGCAGGCATCGTGGCCCGATAAGAGCGGCGAGTCGATGCATTTCAAGTAATGCCCGCGACGATATCGTCGGCGCGCCGATGTTTCTCCATTTTTGTCGCGGAGGGTCGCGCAATGAAAAGTTCGCTGATAAACGAGCTCGTGCGCGATCTCGGTAGCGTCACACGACTGACGCGACCGACTTAACCGCCGCGGCGGTTTTACGGAGGATCCGCGATCCGCGATCCGCTACGGTCTCCAGAGCGAAGACGAGACTTGTTTCCGCGACACGGACAAGAGGCACGTCGACGAGGCAATTTCGCCCCTTCCGATTTGCCCGGATCTTCGTCAACTCGCGACGAGGATTCTGCGTTCCCGAAATAAAGATGCGCCCGTCCGGACCGTTTCACCAGCTCGCAGACCGGGAGATCGCATTAAGACAAGGCCCACGCGGGGACAGGAGTAGGGAGAGGAGACGGGGGCTGGGGGGGGGAGGGTGTTCGCGAAATTGGCCAAGTAACTCAGAAAGTAATAAAAGGGAGATTGTTATCGTCAGAGACAATTAGCGGGGCATATAAATATGACGTATTTATAGTCTGTCAGCCGTATCTCCCCACTATATGAATCCGCTCTCTACCCCGCCGCACCCCGCCATAACTCAAACTATTTAATTAATGTTTCTTCCCTCTCCCCCTCCCCTCCCCCCTCCCCCCCCTCTCTCGCTCTCTCTCTCTCTCTCTCTCTCGCTTTGCTCGCAGAAAAAACCGACGGTAACCTCGCAGACGCGGCTCTTGGCCGCTCCGCGAGCCTGGCCGAGCTCCCTCGTGATCGCGTGATCCTACGCGCTCGATGTATCGACGACGATGTATCGATGTATCGGGGGAGATTCCGCTCGAGGTGGGAAAAGTCGCAGAGTGCGCCTTAATGTCTACGGACGAGCGAGCGGGGGGTCTCCGTCCTCTCTGTTAGCGATATTCAATCGGCGCCGATCGCGATGATCGGCAATCAGCCACCCGCGGAAGACGGGGACGTGAAATGTAAAAGACCACGATACGGGATTGCACCTTCCGCAGCTCGAGTTCCCATAGGGGCGGGATGGATGCCCGGCGCAAGAGTTGCGCCACCAGTGCACACCGGCGATGCTCGATTCTCATGGGGCGACCGGAAACCTACGGCGAGGTGGAACGCGGGCGTTTCTACGAAAAAAAGAAGGGAAGGAAAAAAAGGAGGAAAGGGAAGGAAGGGCAAAAGAAGAAAGGGAAGGGAGAGAGAGGGAGGGAATGTCGAGCGGGGGCAGCGGGGTTCTGCGGCATTCCGGCGAGGTGGCCAGCAGTCGAAAGACGAGGACGATTCAATTTGCCGGTCGCGCCGCGCCGCACCGCGCCGCACCGCACCGCACCGCGCCGCGCCGCGCCGCGCGAGTATTTCCTCGGAGGGGCCCGTGGCTATGTTCACGACACGCAAGCCACGCTCGAAAATTAGCTCGTGACCGAGCGCTGGTAGCTCGCCGGCCGCGGCGAGGAGGGAAGGAGGAGAGAGAGAGGAGAGGCGGAGGGGCGGAGGAACGGCGGAGGAGAGAAAGAAAGGAGTTTTGAAAAGGGACTAACGACCGGCAGTTAACGGCGGCACTGAAATTGCCGGTTGCCGGCGCATCTTCCACGGCCGACCCAGGCCGGGAGAATTATTAAACTGTAGTTTAGTTTAAATTAAGTTATTACCCGGAGCCGCGCGCGGCTTTTGCCTGCCTGTTTTCTCGGCGCGGAACCCGCGCGAGAGCTTTCCTCCCGCGTCCTCTTGCGCGAGTCCGGGCGATGTCAAGGGACTCGTCGAGGGCGAGTCCGAGGGCGAGTGCCTGTCCTCGAGGAAGGTCCCGTGAAGAGGACTTTTCTTGGCGATTCCGGCGGACCGGCCGTCGAAGGATCGACTTGTAATCGAGGTTATGTTCTCACGAGGCTCGTCGACGCTCCCATTCGCGATTCCGCGAGGCGCGAGCGCGCCGTTGACGTTTGGCGTTTGCCATTCCGGCGAGCGAATCTTGCGCGAGTTGCGCGAATTGCGCCGAGCGGCCACTCGTCATCTCGTGATCGCTAGAGGGCGCTGCGGAATCATCGCGTTAGCGAATACGTTAAATCCGTGTCATCACGAGCGGGCGCCCTCGCGCGTGATGCGTCTTCGCGTATTACCGCGGCGGTCTGCGAGATCTTTGTAATCTCGTATAGGTTAGAATTGCCGCTCGTTATGTCCGACAATGATCGCGACATCAGGACCGGCGTGCGAAGGCGTGTTAACGTTCATGTTGTTGTTGGATTTGCGGAGGAGGCTCGCCACCTCCGACGGGGATTTCCCCGTCCTCCCCGGTCGAGCGCAGCCCCTCCTCCCTACTCCTATGTCGGGGACCGGTCGTTCTTTTTTGTCAACTACCCTAATGCCTGCCGCTTCGCTCTAATCGTGAAATAATGGCAGGATGCCGCGATAACGTGACCACTTACCAAAGAAACCCGACTCGTTCGGTCTCACCTGTGTGTGTCCCCCCCCCCTCCCCCCCCCGTCCCCGGCACCGGTACCGCCGAGTGCATCGCGTACCTTTCGGAGACGGAGACTGTTATTTCGTTTCCCTATAATCGGGAGGATGGCTCGCAACCCTCGGGTGGCCGGGAGAACTGGGCCCCGAACTGGCTCCCCGAACAATCCCCTTTTCCGGAAGAGTTTCGAGGAGGCGAGGAGGACTCGATCGAGCGATCGAGGGGAAACGTTTCGTTGGAAAGCCGACTCTCGGCCGGGCCGCTGGATTCGGCCTGGAAACGAGCAGGTACGCGCGAGCGGGCAGAGAAGGGGCAGAGACGAAGAGAGGCAACGGATAAATGACACGCGACACGCGAGTGAAATACGACGAGAGGGACGGGGGGAGGGTCGTACGGGCGGCGCGTCACGTCGCGGAATGAGATTCGCGGGATCGCGAGGCAATTTGCGGCGCGGAGCGTCGACGAGACAATAATCGCGGCAGCAGGCATTCCGCCTGCTAGCTCGAGCCGCGGCTCGTCGCGAGGAGCGGACACGTCTTAATCTATCCTGCTCGGCTGACGATCTTCATTCACGGCGGAGAATCGGGAGATCTGACGCCGCGAGCGGCGACGGGACGCAATTTCGCGGCGACGCTAAGCGCTTGCCTTAACGATCGCGCTAATGTGGAAAAAGTTTAACGATCGCGCGCGCGCACGCGAGCCGAGCCGAGCCGAGCCGAGCCGGCTGATTACGTAAACGGGAGCTTCGCTTTCTCGAGAGCGAGATGCGAGAGGGAAATGGCGCAGCATCCGATCGCCAGATGAGATCGCGCGGCGGGCTTGTAATCAAGACGATAATTAATAATCACGTTGATCCGCGACTGCGACGCGCCCTCCGCTGGATGTCCAATGATGTCCCCGAGAGTGGCGGGGAGAGMGAAAGACACGGGATCATCGAGCGGATCTCCGACGCCTCGCGTGTCACTCGCGTCGAACGCCAAAGGATGAAGAGCCGCGACGCGCTGCGAGCCGAGCCGCATAAAGGACCTTCGGCTGACGTCCGATCGTCGACTAGACTCGCAATTACCGGCACCGGATAATAAAACTATTTATCATGACGGGGGATGGGTGCTTTCATAAATCCTGAAATAACCGGCGGCTCGCGTGCTCGAGCGAATACCTCTCCTCGACGTGGAAATCGCCAACCAAGTGAGATTACGGCGGAAACGAACCGCCGAATATAGGATCAGGGATCCCATCAGGGATCGAGCAACAACGAGTCGAATCGTCGGAAAGAGGGCAGCCGGAATAGAGGCGACTCTTCCGTCTCTCGATGCGAGAGACTTTCTCTTGTAAATTAAGCAACGACCGCCTCTCGGCGGTCGTTACTTACCTTCGCCAATGCTAGAATTAGCATTCCCATTCTCAATGAGAAGCTAAACGCGGCGATTCATCGCGATCGCAGCGCGCGTTGTTCGCGGGAGCTGGCAAAATCATAGAATCCCGTTTCCCTCGCGGGTGAAGGTCATTCCGCTTGTTCGATTGCTTGTCGTGCGTCGAAATGCGAAAATGGGATGCGCGAGGTTTGGAGAAGTTGACGCCGATCCGCGATAAATTCCCGCCAGCTGAAACAATCGGGGGGGAGGGCGAATTAAATGGCTCTCCCTTCGAGGCATAAACAAGCGTTAGGGGCGTGAATGGGATCACGTAAAAAACAGATTTCTACCCTCGGCAACGCTGACGTTTCCGTACGATACGTACGATTTTAGACGCGGCAGACCGCCGGCAGGGGCGGGAAAAGGGGATCGCTAACGTCGTAAGCGATCCCAGGGGCTCGTCAGGAACGATCTTATGATTGACCGTGTTACGCCACTCCCTGAAGACCGTTTTTCAAAAGCTATCGCGGCTAACGCCGCGAGCGACCGCGTTCAGCGCACCATCACGAGACGTTCCTCCAATCCCCCGCCCGAATGAAATTTTAATCTAGCCCGAGCCTAATTAACGAACCTCCCACGGAAGATAAATCTCGGAAAGCGGAAACGAGAGACAGAGAAACAGAGAGAGAGAGAGAGAGAGAGAGAGAGAGGGAGGGAGGGAGGGAGGACATTACGTTCCTCCGTAATTATCCGATTCTAATTATCGGACATGTTTCGCTTCAAAGGACTCCGTCCCTCGAGGGACGTGACATCGTAATCTCGGAGCGACTGAGCAGAGCAGCAAGATGATCCGGCTTGCGATCCGACGACGCGACATCGACCTCTCACAATAGGACGCAACGTTCGTTATCAAGCTACGTTATCATCTACTGACCCTTCTTCTCATCGTCCTCGTCCCCGTGGTCCGTCGCGTGATGCAGATGATGCACGCTGGAGTGGTGGCCGGTGATGGCCGGCACGAGGGTGTGATTGCTCAGCGAGGGGTGCGGGTGATGCGGATGATGATGACTGAGGAACCGGACCGCCGCGGCAGCGGCCTGATGCTGAGCCTGCATGCTCTGTTGTACCTGGCTCTGCACCTGGCCCAGGACCGGATGATGCGGCGGCCATCCCGTCAAGTGGAACGGAAACACAGGCGTCGCCCTCTGGAACAGTCGCGTCGGGGCTAGCAGGGACCCTCCGGAGGCGCTGGATCCGCTGCCGGGTGGCAACGGAAACGACAGGCCGCCTCCAGGCTCCAGGACCATCTTCGGTACCAACTCGCCGGCGTTCTCCCTCCGACAGCGATCAATCCGCTCGCATCAACCCTCGGATCAGCCTTCAGATCAGCGCGAGGCCCGATCACCAGGCAGAAAGGGGATCGCCCGGTCACTGATGCGCCGGGATCATCTGCGCGAGGATGACGACGGATGACCGGAAGACTGCTGTGAGATCTGTCTCTCTGCTCTCTGTCTCTTGGATCAACGCGCGTTTACATCTTCCGTTCTGGGTCTCCTGGAGCGATCACTCGGCGATGACTCGGTGGATCATGTTCTCGAATCTCAAAGGACATCAAGATCGTGAGAGCTTGTCAAAGTCCACTAGTCTCGCTGTCCCCGCTTTCTTCAAACCTCTAGGTTTAATTGTAAATTGGGACACGAGTTCATCTTGATCGATGATCTTCTCGATCTTCGACTCGCTCCGAGATCGATGCCGAGTACGCGTACGCGATATCCGTTGCTCGAGTTGTTTCGATCTTGACCGATCCAGCTGCAGCGCGCAAGCGAGATCGGTGGAAATCCGCCAGCCGTCGGTCGGCTTCGGGTCGGCTTCAGGTCGGCTTCAGGTCGGCTACCGTCCTAACTTCCGAGCGAGTTTTCCGAGCAGGTACGATATCACGAATCGAATTGCGTGCACATTGAGCAGGTATCTTCCGTGTTCAACAACTCCAACTGTCACTTTCACTGTCCATGCGTAAAATCTCTTTGGCACTTGCTGGATTGCCGATTGCAGCCTCGCTTCCAACTTCCGATGGCGACGATCTTCCTCCAAGAGTCCATCGTAGTCCCGAGATTTCAGATGGCGGAGAATCTCGCGGTTTCTTCGCGGAGATGACTCTCTTCCAGACTCGTCGATCGCGATCGAACGAGCGGATCAGCGACACTTGCCCGATCGCGTCATCATCGCGTCCCGGAAGTTCCGGGTCCTCGCGTCCTCCGGGTTCGTGCGCGTGACAGGCGGGTCTCCGAAATTTCTTTAGCAAGGACCTGCTGCTATCAGGACCACTACGGCATGAGCCAACGGCACAATACTATCTGCCCGGAGACTCGAGTCAACGACTCCCCTCTGTTGAACAATCTGAAACTGGTTTCGGGACCCGCCCAGCGGCTCGCGATTGGCCGCGCGGCCGGCGGGCTCGTGGGTAATATGGAATGTGGAACCAATCCGGCCGCGGGGATTACGCGAACGGCTACGCCCACCGGACGATTTTTTCATCCTGGAATTGAATTGACGCTTGCTCGCGCTGCTTGGTGGGGGTGAATCAATTGGTGGCTACCCCGAAACAGGCCGCAAGATGGCTCCTCCCTTCCCACAGCCGTTGCGAGACACCCTTGCCGATCTCATCGGCCGAAGCACTCGGATTCGATCCGAGTTTGATTTGTTGCAATGAACGGCCAAAGTACGCGTCAGCGAATCATGCGGCCGTTAATTGTTCAGCATTGTTGCCGGCTCGGTTGTTTGGTCGGTCGGTCTCTTCTTTCCGATGAGAAATTTCCAACGCGGGAATTCAGCGAGCTTTGCTCTATCCGATTCGAAAGTCATGTCTAACCTCACACGTCGCGCAACACCGGTAAACGCGAGCGCCGCTGAACCCGAGTCTGTAATTTGAAAACAAAAGCAATTCATCCAATGACCGTCCAATGACCGCGTCATATATCTCGCGAGGAGTGAGGATCGAAGGAACGTTCAATCCTCAAAGCGTGCACATTCCGCGACAACTCTTCTTCCTTCTGATAATCATACGGCACGCTCGATTGATAAGATTAGTGAAACAGGGAGACTGTCCTCGGCCAAACGGGACCGAGAGAGACGGAGAGAATGAGAGAGAGAGAGGGAGGGTGAGCGAGAAGCTTTGCGGGAAAGAGACACCCCCGTGATCACCATCGCACCACCACCACCACCACCACCACCACCACCACCACCGCCACCACTGCCACCACCACTACCGCCGCCGCCGCTGCCGCCGCCGCCGCCGTCGCGCCAATCCCCACCTCGAGCTCCTTCCACCCCTCCAGCCCCCGAGGGCGCGATCCTCTTTTAATAAAAGGAGCTCGGAGGCGTTAAGTAATTACATCTATTCTCTGCTGGGGAGGAAATTACCTGCGCCGCGTCGGTGTGGGAAAAATTGGGAAATTAAAATTAACCCCCCACCACCAGCGGCACAGAGTCGCGCGCTCGCGCTGCCCTCTTTCTCGGATTGAGCGCTGGGCCGGAACACTCCGTTCTCGAATTTAGGAGGAGCCGGCGGCCATTACCGCTTACGTAATCTTTTTTTGCACAGCGGCGGCGTCGGCGGCGGCAGCGGCGGCGGCGGCGGCGACGGCAGCTTGTTAGCGAAGTTATTTAGCACGCGATTCGCTCGCTCGCGAGTCGACGAGAGCTGAGGAGCCAGCACATCTATCACTCGCGGATATTGTTGCCGGAATAATTGGACGATACACGTGCCGACCACAATATTATCCGATCAATTTGCATGGGGATTTGCAAGTCTGCTAGATCAGAGTCAAGCTGCTGATGACGTTTGTTGTTCGTATCGTTCGTATCCGAGAACGCAACTTTCGCGCGAGTAATTGAATCATTTATCGAGCGTTTCTCGATTAGCGATGGAAAGCTCCGACTCGCTCGTTCCGCCGAGGAGGAATAAGAAGGGTAAAGCGGAAAGGGGTAAAGCGGATCATGAAAAATTGATCGGCCACGATATCTCATGTTTAGGTGCATCTCGGCGGAGGAAGCGGAACACGCGCGGGCCATACATCAAATACGGGAAGGTTCCGAGCGCGCGCGAGCTCCCACCATACTTTAATATAAAACTTAAATAACGACAGAGAGAGAGAGAGAGAGAGAGAGAGAGAGAGAGGGAGGGAGGGAGAGAGAGAGAGAGAGAGGAGCGGACGCCATGACGAAAATGGCGGGTAATCTTATGAATAAGTTCGCCTCGCCCGGCTTTGGCTACGAATACCAAAGCCGCGCGAGTATCCGCGCCATTACGTCTCGAGACGCTTCTCGTCGATTCGAACTTTCAAGCTTACGTCAAGGTTCAAAGATATCAGCGCCGGATATCAGGAGATTTACAGAAAGAAGCGTGTCTTTCTATTTTGATGATGATTTCCGTTGATTATCGTGCAAGTCCCTTCGCGCGCGAAGGGACTAATAAAACATCCTCACGAATTTCCCGTTTGCTCCACGCAACAAATCATCGTGACGGACGCAGGCCCCGTATTTTATCATCGATATAAGGAGAGAAAGAGAGGGAGAGGGAGAGACGGAGGGAGAGATCTTCTTTAATCAAGGTCAAATTCTCATTTGGCACGTCCTCGCTCGCGCCATCAAATATAATCACACAGAGGCACACCATCTTCCTTTTTTTCCCTCCTCCGCTTTCGCTCCTCCTCCCCCTCCTCTTCCACCCGTAACCCCAACCCCCCCCCTTCCTCCCGCCGCCCGCGTTCCACCCCTCTCCCCTTTCGTCTCCGGGATTCGTTCTCGCTCTTTCGAATTGAATCTCCGGGAGAGAAGGGAGGGCGAGAAGACGAAGGAGAAGGTTGCCTTGGCAACGACAGAGGGTTTCTCGATGTGGTTGCCGGGGCAACGTGTAACCAGCGACCCCTAAATATGCGCCAGAAACCGGAAGCGGTGGGGGGGGGGGTTGAGGAGGGAAGAGCGGAGAAAAGTGAGAAAGGGAGACATTTAATATCGAGTTAAATAAAATCCCCCCGCAAGGAGGAATAACGAGAGGAATTAGACCGGGACAAGGAGCGAGATAGCGAATTACATGCTTGATAACGCGCTTGATATTTCGCGTGTTCCGCGACGATCCAGCGGAATTGTCCAGCAAATTGAATACGTATATGTAAGCGATACGTAGGAATGCGCAGCACTTTTTACACCGTATCAAAACGAAATCGAAGGCAGCACCGCTGCGACGCTGGCGATCGTATCAATCTCCTCCAAGAGGGTTGATTCCCTCCAGCGAGCGGTTCGCTGGACGCGCGCGATTACGTAAAAGTCGGCGTTTGCCAGAAATTAGAGTGACGCTCGTCCCGGGAGAGCGAGCGTACATAATGCGGGCGCGGGAAGGACGAGCGAAGAGGAAACCGGTGAGTCCGTAATTTACACAGCCGCCGCATCCACGAAGCCCTTTCCGGCCCAGACGGAACTTCGCCGGCGATTAAAACGCTTTAGTAATTAACTGGGTCTCCTCACCTTCCGCGACTAGCAGTTACCACCGCCACCGCCGGGAGCAACCCCGAGCAGCTCCGTCTTCTTCTTTCCCTCCCTCCCCGCCGGTCTGCATTATTTAACCCTCTGCCCTCTGCGGCGGGCAACTGCCGGCCTGGTAGTTGAAGAAATGGAGCAAACTGGGGACTTGAGTACGAGTACGAGTACGTATCGCGATCGTATCGCTAAATGAAAACAGCGTCGTCGTCGATCTGCCGATCTGCGAAACGTCGAAAATAAATTCGACAGTTATCCGTCCGACGACTTTGTCCTGCAAAATCTGATTGTCCATACGTGACAATCTGTCGCTGGGATCATTTTCAACGGATGACGCCGCCAAGTGCGCCCGTCGACCTCATCTCCATCTAATCCTCCTTGGTTTTCACCGATAAATCGCCCCGGCCCTCCTTCCCGCCAGCCTCTTCCGGCAGGAATCCCTCTCTCCCCCCCTGCCTCCCACTCTGCCCCCCTTTTCGCCTCTTTCAACCCTGCTTTTCCCCACTTTTCGCGCACCTACACTACTTACTTAGCCGCTCAGCCGGCTCGCCGAGGTCGGCGTGGAGGCGGCGGAACGACGGCGATAAAGTCTCGAAGTAATTAGCTCGATGTTTACACAGTTTAACGTTTCCCTCGTATCTTCAGCTTCACTCCTACGCGCAGCATCTCAATTAACTTACGGCGTACTTAATTAGCCGGCCTCCTCCGCGGAGGAGCGCATCGGCCTTGTCGATCGCGCCATCGGGATATTAACGGGTCGCCCTTATCGTTCGTTCCCAACGCGCGATCGTGCGGGAAATCGTGCCTCGATATTCTCTCGGAGGAACGCCTCCGTACGAATTCCGTACGGAAGAGACCTAGAAGAGACAACGTCGAGCGAACGATTCGGCGGGAGCGGCCTTCGATCGAGCCGCACCGAGACTCTATCACGTTTCGACATCACAATCGAAATGTTGAGAATTGTGTTAAGAAATGCTCGCGAACACGCTTCCTGAAGATCCTGAACACGCTCGCGGTGAAAGATGGTATCGCGATGCGATCCAACTAAAACTCGTGGACGAAGATCACCGAGCGATCGTCGATCGCTGATGAAAGCGATTCATCTTTCGCGGCTCTCGTTTGAAGAAAGGAAATACTACTAGACGCGAGCCAAGTCTCGAGAAAATGAAAAGCCAAGAGGGGTAAACTGATACGGGTCATTGAACGTGGCACTTGGCTCCGGCTATTGTCCGAGATTATCAAGTGTACAAATAAATGTCTTGCTTTCGATTTGGAGCATTGATGACTTGATGGACTGAAAACCGCCGAGTTGCCACCGCAGACCCGATAAACGGTGATCATTGGAAACGAATGAAAATCTTTCTCGTCTCGTTTTCTAAGAAAGAAATGTTAAACTTTACGCAACAAGCAAGAAATTAAAATTGGAAACACGTAACGTGCATCGCCATCAGTCATGTCGTCGATCGATCGAGTAATCTTGTTAAAACGTTTCAGAAATACGTTGCTCCAGTTGCTCTTAGTTATTCATCCTCTCGTCAAGTTTGTATCGAGTACAGTCGTGGCGTACAGGCAGCCGGAAAAGCGCGACGACCGAATCATTATTATTACGTTATTGTGGCGCGGCTGGTCGGACGTAAACAGGGAGCCTGCGGTATGAGTATCGATATCGACAAATTGAATTGTTCGTTATCGACGTTCGACTCGTCGACCTTATTGGACGTTGCGTAACGTTGCGATGATATTTCTGGGATCAATGGATCAAGCCAGTTCGCTCGACCTTACGAATTGAAATTTCTCAATGCAACTTCTCCCGTCCCGAGTCTGCGCTATCGGATGACGTCCGCGGGCCTTATCGCGCTCCGCGCGATTCTGATTCAACTGTCGGTTTTCTCTCGTTTTGCCTCAGAGCGAACAGAGAATGGGGTGGCTGATGATTAAATCGCGCGAGCGTTGCCGTGACTTTTCGGCGGGCGTGAAGAACGCGATTCGGCTGCACTCGAAGCGCACGCACGCAATATTTAGTGGCGCAAAATCTCCGGGAGACGAGAAGCCGGAAATCTCGGAGCCGCCACGCCGCTCGGCGCGGCTTCCTTGTGAATTTATTTAGTGGAGGGGCCGGCGCATGCCGCGCCGGTGCTAAATAAATTCCCATAAAGCGGCGCTGCTAGTCTTCCGGCCAAAATGCACACACACACACACACACACACACAAATATATATATATATATATATCCTCGCTGCTTGGGTATTCGCGGCACGAGGACCCGGCAGCGGTACGTCATTCGCTCTGTCGCTAATCAGAACTAACCGCCGACGCGTGACCCGCATCTTTTATCGGCGAAACAAAGAGGAAGGAGCCGCGCGCGCCGCCAAGGGCCGAGAGAGAACATCCGCGGCCATCTTCGTGGCTTTCCCCGCTCGTTTTACGAGCGCTTCCTGCCGGGCTCGCCAATCGGCGACTGTCGGATACTGCCTATCGACAGTGGCAGGCATTGAGATAAATGTTTTCGAATCGATGACGCCGTTCGCGGAACGTCACGCGGAACATCACGACGCTTCTAATTCCAACGTCGAGATTTCATCCCCGCGTCGCGTCGCGTCGCGTCTTAAACGTCCGAGCAAAATATAGAGAACCGCTCGCTGCGGAAGCGGCCCGAGCGGGCTCCCCTAAATCACCAGGAGGATGATTGGCCTCTTGGCTCCGACTCGGAGGGTGTCTCTCTCTCTGCTTCTTCGAGTACTCGAATCGCCCTTATCGAGCGATCGATCTACCGAGCCCCGGTGCCGTACCGTTTTCCTCGGCCGAACGGCCGCTCGGACGCGCACGAACGCGCGCGGGCCGCTGGATAATACAGTCGCCAGTTGATTTATGGGTTAATAGTTAACCGGCCGTAAATAATGCTAATCACACTCTTATTATACGTTCCATCGCCCCGTGGCTGGAAATGTTTTGTCCGGGCTGCTCGTGTCGGAGGAGCGGTCGTAAGAAAGCGAGCGGGATCGGCACGGCGCATCGCGTCGCGTTCTCGATGTCGGATCATCGTTTCGCGACGATGAGGAGAACGATCCGAGTATCGATCGGGGAACGAGTATCGATACATTCCCCCGACGACGGAATGTAAGTACTGGCGTACTTACTTTAGCGTTAGGTAATCGTGACAATTGGAACAAGCGTAACAAGATGACGCGCGAGATCGCGCCATCTCGCGATTCTTTCATCTCACCCCTCGCGTTCGCGGATGATCCCATGTCCAATGTATTCGGCATTCGTAAGGAAGGGGACGATGGCCGGCAGCGCGGAGCGTCTACACGAGCGTGGAGGGATGATTCGTCGCTATTGGGCGCGAGGAGCGCCCAAGAATCGAGTTCGCGTGCGGGCACCCTCCGAAAATCGAGGAATCAGGTCCTGCCGGACCCGGACGCGGCCGGGGACGGACGATAAAATGCCCGATACATTTTATTTGGTCCGCGCGAATGGCACCATCGGCGCGCTGACGCTGCGTTTTCCGCCCCGGACGAGCCAACGCCAAGGGAAGAGGCGCATCGAACGAGCGATCCCTGGATCTCCGCGTTGGCGGAGACGTCGCGTTGGCCGAACGGCCGAGGATTTAGCTCGCTGAGGAATCCGCCATCGGATTGGATTGTATCTCGAAGCACACCTATACCCCTCACCGCGCGCCTTTTGCTTACAATAGAGCGAAAAGTCCGATTACACCGTGGAAGATTTTCACGTCACGCTCCCGTCCGTCGATCGGAATGATGGGCGAATCCTTGGAAACGCAATTTCGCGTCGATCTGCACGGACTGCTATGCGATAAGCCTGAAAAACTGTCAAAATATATATATATATATACATATCTAGATATAAGATGTACCTATCATTCCTATCATTTCCTGTCCTTGAGAATTTCGTTTCAAGAACAATAAATAATAGTAAACGCGCATCAGCGTTATAATTTACGTTATAATATAACGTAAATGTACATGAATCATATAAATGTGTGTCGTCGAGCCTGGAGAATCGATAGAATCTCGCGATAGCATTCGCGCGCTATTATCTCTCATAAGAACCGATCTTTATCTCCAGAATGTGCTGATACAATTGTCCCTAATGGCAATCTTACATCGGAGAAAGAAATCGATCCGCAGTTTTCTCCCTTCGCCTCTCTCTCTCTCTCTCTCTCTCTCTCTCTCTCTCTCTCTCTCTCTCTTCGACCGAGCGAGGCAACGATCCTGTGCGACCTGTATTTTAATAAAGGATAGCCGTAAAGCCGAGACGACGCGAGACGATGCACGCGTTCGCGCGCGTACGGGCGCGCGTACATGCGAGCGACGCGGAGATATTGATATAAACAGGGGGCAGGGTCGAGCCGTAGCGTGCTTTGTAATCAGGGCCCCATTAACATCGAAGGTGGTCAATCATCTGCGTGACCACGCTGGCCGGGGATCAGCCGTCGCTTCCACTCGCTATCGGCGACTTTTCGCGCGCTTTCCGCCCCCTCCTCGTCCCCTCCCGCTCCCCCCCCCCCCCCCCCCCCCCCCCCCCCCCCGGCGGGATGATCGATACAATGCACGCGGTGCGCGGCGGTTACGTCGAACGTCGAATTATGCTAAACGCAATATCCGATACTCGGATACGCGGATCGGATACTCGGATACTCGGCGCGAGT
>JAHMML010000021.1:298684-512089 GCA_020341155.1 Eciton burchellii
GGGGGGGGAGGACGGGGACGTAATCTCGATATTGCCGAAGCGCCGAGGCATCGGTACCGTCGTCGGGCCCCGTGAACGCTAAGTATACATTTTATCCGTAACGCGTTCGCCATTACCCTACGATACCCAGGCCATGAGCCGAGTAACGGGCCGTGAGGCCCCGGGAACGGCCACATAATGCGATGTGTGTGCAGCATAAGTGGCCATCAGCCAACATAAACAATCGCCGTGGTAAGTATACGGTGCGCGACGATGCCCGTTTCCCCCTCCCGCCCTCCCCCTGCGCGCGCTCTACCTGCGCGAGGGGAGGGGGGAGAGGGCGGGGAGGGGATGGGGCCCGATGTGGGGACGGATGTGGGGACGACGTGCCGCAGCACGCCGCGGCGTAATGGAGCCATTATCGCTGGATAACTTCATCATCGGCATTGGCGTATATGTCGGCGGGGGAAAACAGCGCAATCTTCCGATCCGAGTGGGTGGGTGGGTGGGAGGGAGGGGAGGGGGAGGAGGAGGAGGAGGCAGCGGCGGCGCGATAGGAACGACGTTCGGCGCTGCGAGAGTATCTCGGCTATTTCGGGGACGTTCGTCGGTGACGAGCTTCGTGTGAATTTCTCGAGAAAGATGATCCTAGATGATTCCTCGTTCCCTCGTTTAAAATGAAAAAAATGACGCTAGCGTTCACGGAGTCGCACGCGTCGCCCAGCGGAAACGGTTTGTCAATCTGTTCGGGAATCTGGCCGGTTTCCAATCGCTCGCTAACGGACGTATCGACTGGCCGACTTGGATGCTCGAGACTGGCGGGACTGGCGAAGAAAGCGAGGAGGAGGATGGCGGAGTGAGAGCACGCGGCGGGAGATAAGGCCTTTGAAGATAGCCGCAAGGTCAACGTGGAACTGACCCCAGCATCCTGCCCGACTGAATTCGAGTTTAATGAATAACTATTGAATCCCGCCTCTATCGTCGCCAATAAGAGCAAAGAGGCGGCGCGCCGCCGTCGCTCGGAACAGGAAATCGCCCGGTGCCTATTTATGAAGCGATGCTCTCGCGTGATCGAACGTCGAGAATCGATCGAGTCCATCGCTCTCGCGGCTCGCGATTTCGCGAATAAAGAATAACGATCCGCGATATGGCAGCTAAGGATTAATCGGCGCGGGGGCAAGCGCGCCTGCCGGGTTGCATCGTCACGGGAGGGGCAGAAAAGTCGCGCGATTGCACGCGTCGGCTTAATTAGCTGTAACCAATCGGCGCGCGGCGTATTGAGACTATTTTCACGGCGATTGGAATTGGAGCGAGCCGCCGAAGCACCGACCCGTTGGGGCCCGTTCCCATGACGTGGAAACGAAGCGTACGTAATCGTGTGTACCGTGAATTCGACGTGGTCGAAGGCTAGCAAGATGGCTAAATTATTTGGGAACGTCCCGGCCGCGCGCGGTTCGCTCCCATAATTCTCCATTGCCTCCATTGCCGAGGGTGTCCGATAGAAATTCGGAAGAAAAAGCCGCTCGCAAAAAGTGAATACATTTTTATCGGAAGTTAGGTTAGGTTGAGGTAATAAATTTAAGATATCGCGTGGTTTTTCTGGCCCCCGAGTCATCATGATTGATAACCATTCGAATTTCCTGGCTGCACGACGGCGGCACAGCCCGCCGAGATAAAAAGCCACGCTATTACTTCTCTTCTCGGAAGGCTTCTCTGCCATAAAAACAGTTGGTAAGTAAGCGACTCCTGTTCCTCCTTTACGTTACGTTTACCTCGCTTTTTCATTTCCATTTATCTGCGCGTTCTCCAGCCTCTTCTGCGTCCTCCTTCTATTCCCTAGAAGGAATCTCTCGGACTTGTCTCATCGTTGCGGCTCCGAACTCGGCTCGCTCGGCCAGCCAGTCCTAGCGGAAAGCGAACTTTTCCGGAAGGGATGCTCGTTAGGGATCGGCAATTAAGTCGGCCGCGGGAAAGCCGCGTCCAGATGCGTCGCGCGGGGTGTATCGAATTCCCCCATGGGCCGTCACGGGTCCGCATTCCCATATTAACATAGAGATACGGTCACCCCCTAAGCTTTGCGACCCTCTCCTACTCTCTCTCTCTCTCTCTCTCTCTCTCTCTCTCTCTCTCTCTCTCTCTCTCTCTCTCTCTCGGCGTACGACGTGTGCACACTTTGCGTTAAAGGTGCGCGAGTCGCTCTCTAATGGAGGCCCGCACGCGGCGCCACGTGGCTCCGGGTTAAGCAAACTATCGATTATGGGATTTCACGCTAAGCACCTATAGGATTACACCGGCGATGGCCGATAAAGCCACTGGATTTGTTGCTCTTTTCGCGATCCCGCTGCAACACCGTACGCCACTCTATCTGATCTGTCTCTCCGCGCCCCCTCCCTCGCCCCCGGCCCCGGCCCCGGCCCCTATCGTCCGCCGCCGCCTCTCCCTCTCCCTCTCCCTCTCCCGCCCCTTTTACGCCCAACGCCCTCTTTATCAGCCTCTCCCCTATCTCGCGAGTTCTCCCGCACCCCTCCCGCAGCCGTTCGGCCCGCGGAACGGTCCTAGAGCGGTCCTAGATTCCGAGATTTCGTTCTCGTTCCGTTCGTTCCGCCGATTCGGCATTTTGCATCCTCCGCAGGTTATCGAGTCTCGCCTCGCCGAGATCCAAAGGAGGAATAAAGTTGGCGCGGCGCGCCCCAATGAGATCTCGCGCACTTGGTTCGCGCGTTCCCACGTGATCGGGGCGCGCGCTTCAAACGCGCTTCAAACCGCCGAGCGAAGCGAAGCGACGGAGCGAAGAGATCGCCTACTGTCGGGCGAGCTTTCAGCGGGCGGAGCTCGCGTCGGAAAATTACAAACCGATATCGATTAGCGCGGCGCGTCACTGCCAGCCGGGCAAACTAGGCCGCGGACTCTCCGCTCTAGGAGGAAACATAAATCACTGGAGAGTGGAGAGTCGTGAATTCGCGATTCCGATCCCGATTTAAAGTTCCGCGCGGCGATCTATTTCCGTCCTATCAATCGGCACACTTGTTCCTCGCACTAGGAAGCGGCGGCCGGCTATCTGCCGGCCAATTAACGGATCGGTTGCTCGCGCGCGGTCATTATCGCCCGGCATAATTAATATCGCGGGAGCGGGAGCGGGAGCGTTGGGGGAGGGGCAGCGGGGATCAAGGGGAGGACGAAAGGGGAGGAGATACCGGAGCGCGCAGCCGGCTCTGACCGTGACAGACTTTAAGACGCTGCTATCAAAGGAAGTGAGGTCGACCCCGGGAATGGTTAACGGTCGCGCGAGTATGGGACGCGTTTTCAACGAAATCATGCGGAAACAATTCGACAACGGGCAATTCGACAACGGGCGATCGGTTTTCGAGTGGACCTGCGTGCGGCGTCGCCATTTGAAAACGTGAAACCGGAGACGGCCGAGACGATTAAGTATCTGCGCTCTTCTGGAAGTAGCACTTGGTCCTACTCCGGTCGCTCAAGGTCGCAGGGCCGGTTTACAACGCCGTTTACAAATCATCGTCGACGTAGCGAAGGATGGAACGAACCCGAGGACATAAGACGAGAAGAGCTTGCTTCATCGGAACGAAAGCTGCAGAGTTAAATCTCGCGTTGGGAACGCGTCGACTTCAAACGCGTTTCCAGAGGATGATCGCGGAACGGAATCTCCGACGACCTGCTCGTCGATCAACGGACGTTCCTTGGAGCGCGCACGTGACTTCGTCAACGTTTCGACAACGTTTAGCGGACCGGCTTTTCCTCCCTTCGGCGGCCCTTTTAAAGGGATGATGGATGCCCGGCACGCGACTCGCCTCAACACCCCGAAAAGAGGCTCGATGGATATTTAGGACAATTCGCGCGCGTGCATTCTCGCGCCAAACAATTCATATATCACTTGGGCGACGTTGCGAGATAATAGGGAAATGAATTCGCGCGAAAGATGGAAATCGCACGCGACCTAATCGACACGCGACGCTTAATGAACGCGACGTCATCGCTGTAGCAAGGATCGTTTTCATCGGCGCAGGCATGCTCGCGGGATGCTTGCGGATTCGATTCGTGTGCAATTCGAGGGATTCCTCGTCCGCGCTTGTATCCTTTTCCGTTAATAAGGAACGAGGAACTCTGAAGAGACATCCGCGCGATAGCTGGTCGAAAAGAGATTTGCTGCTTCCATTCCAGTCGCTGCTCGATTTGATCGGGTCTCGATTGTCTCTCGAGAGTAAAACTGACACTCCGAGTTCGATGTCCCACATTCATAGAGAATCTTCTCTATGAGAGGATTTAATTAATTTAATTAAGTTAAGCCTGTCCAAATAATATCGAGATAAATAACTCGCGGCAATTTTCGGGCTAATCACGTGCCGATAAATAATAAGCGAGCGTCGAGGAGAATGTGGCGAAACGGAGCGCGAAACCCCGAAGCGATTCCGCGGCCATAAAAGTCAAGTTTATTTCGGGGCGATAATGCTCATGATCCAAATATAATTTTTGTCAGAGGGGTTGCAGCGGCGGTTAAAATCACCCCGTTTCACGGACGCGTCTCGACGGTTTGCCCGTGTCGGTGTTTTCGTCCTGAAATCGCAGGAAGGGCCACCCCTTGTTACGACCGTGCTTTACATCCCCCGCAAACTTAATACGGACTAGCTGGCACCCCCGTACTTAGGGACGGTCTATCGCGGTTACCCTGAACTTTGTCCCGCGTGGAACTTATTTCGCCATTGACTCTGTGTTTCGGATTATATGGCGGGATTATGCAATAATGCCGAACTCTCCGCCTCCCTCGCCGGAAACCTCGCCGATTCGTCCGATCAATCCGGCGTTTCTACCTGCTAACGGATATTACCGATATTAATGAAGAATCCCCTGCCGAAAAATCGCGAATCATTTGATGCGCGAATCATGGATCCATAACGAGCCACGCGTAATGAATCACGACGGTCGGATACTCGTGATTTGAAGCTGCGTGTCGCGAGGAGCTTGCTTGTCTTTTGGCAAATCGTTATTCCGTTAATCGTTGAAGGCTTTCGAAATTTTAAACCGCTCTGGCGTTAAGTGGTGACCAGCCAGTGGTCAACGTCTGGCGGCGCGACTGACGGCCGAATAAAGGGCAAATAAATTAAGTTAATGCTCTCCGCACTCGTCCAGCAAGCGCGATCCCCCTCTCGTTCCCGCGTTAACGGTCCTTCCTCCGCTCGCGCCATTGTTCGATGGAATTTGTAATTTAGATTGATACCGGGGCCCGACTCCGATCCCTCGCGAGCGACGCTTTCGAGAAATCGTCCCGCGAAACGCGCCGCCATCGCGCGCCACGAATAATTCATCGCGGCCGGCGATGAAATTTATGGCATCGCGATGGCGATGGCGAAACGCTTCGCGGAACGCGTTCCAATAAAGTCAATGAGCTCTTGCACGTACAATAGGCAAGCCGCCGAGCGCGATAATAAAATCGCTTAAAATCTCCGCGGCTGAAGCTCTCCGCGGCGGACGAGGTTACGGGAGGAGAGCGGGAGGAGAGTGGGAGAAAGCGAAAAGTCCGGCAAGCCGCGGAGGGGTGGTGGGGGGGACGGGGCGATCCCTCGCGGCCGCAACGGCGCGAGCGCTGTTCGCTCCCTCTCAGCTTTTGGGCTTTCGAATTCGCTCTCGCTTCTCGCGAGTATCCGAATCCTCGCAGGTGACTGCGGGCGCATATCGCGTCCGTTGCCTGCGTCGCGCAACGGAGGAAAGCCGGTTTGCGGTTTCTCGCGAAATTTATGATGATTAAACGTTCGGTTCGGCCGGAGGTACGACGGCTTCATTGACCTACCCGCATCCATCGCGGTGTCTTCGGACAAATTGGATTATAATTTTACGTCGAGTCGCGACTATGCGGACGACCGCGCTGATTACCAATCGCAAGCGACAAAGGGAGAGAGAGAGAGGGGGGGGCGGAGGAGGCGGCGTGCCAACGAGAACGCGTATATCCGTCCGCTTGCGGCGTCGCGGCTACCGATCGATCAGAGATCGGAGGAGCTATGGCATGCAAGCATGTCGACTTTCGATTTTCAGCCCGAGAAAATCCCTCTTCCCCCTCCCCGTTCTTTGTTTGTCGCCCTAACCTCGAAGCGGCGGGGTCGCGCAGGAAGGCGCAGAGACGCGCCCGCGCGGCGTAATGGCGTAACTGATAGCGGCGGCGGACTAGAACGCCGACTATTTCTCTTGCTATTCGCCCGCTCCTGCCGCTTCCCGTCCACTAATTTTCGGTTTCCCGGGACTATCGTCGCTGACCGAGGAGACGGTCTCCCCGAGGCCGGCCGTTTCGCGAGCTGTTTGTCGTCGTTCGAAGAAAAGATCACACCGGACCGGGGATGGGATTCACTTTGGTGATAAAATTTAGATTTAGAGCGTCGGACTCGGCGGATGTAGAGCGGCAAGTAGAGAATAATGCAGAGAAATCGTGGCAGCGCGACAATCGACGATCTCCTCTCGCGATCGATCGATCGATCGATCGAATACGGTCGTCCGAAGGACCCGCGCCTCCGTAATCTCGTTTCCTTCTTTCCTTCTTTTTTCCTCTTTTCTCTCCCTCTTTCTTTTTACTCTCCCTCGCGCGAAATCCTCGATTATGCGGACGCTACGAAAGTACGCTCCCCTCGCACCCCCCCCCCTCCCCCTCCCCGGCCAACCAGCCTGCCTGCCAGCCAGCCAGCCAGCCAGCCAGCCAGCCAGCCGCCTTCTCGGAGCAACCGTCTTTTTACGACGCCGTGCCGAACCCTTTTTTCCGCTCGCCCTTCGCAGGGGCGAACGAACGCGCGCGCGAGTGTATATGCGTGCACGATCGCACGGTACAGAAAAATAACAAGGATACTCGCCATAATGAAGAGCTCAGGGCGCCGCGCCTCGGCGATAATTACAGGGAGCCAACCTTACAACCTTCTAAGGGCTTAAATGTTAAATGTTATACATCTCGACACCACCACGGTAGCTTTTACCGTAACGTGCGCGCGCGCGCGCGCGCGCGCAGCGTTTGCCCCGTCCTCGTGCCCCCCTGCCCCCCTGCCCCCCTGGCCCCCTCCCTCCGCGCAGGTTCTCTCGTCAGTCCCGAGGATGATCCCGGAGCATCGAGATAAACAGCGGGCTCCACGCAGGAGCTAACGAGAGCCGAGCTTGGCACAGAGCTCTGAGCGGGATCGATGAAATGAAATTTCGATAGAGACGTTGCGCGAGATGAACGCGCGAGATGAAACACTGACGCGTGATGACGCGTCCGGGAGCCTCCCAGTTTCAGAGGCGAGACGAGATGCGGGACGAATGATAAAACGCGCTGCCGATGATTAGTTGGGTCAGGCGACAGCCGGTGGTTCTAAATCTCGCGGAGCCCCAACGACGATCGCCTTAATGGCGATCGGGGGAAACTTCCATCATTTTTTTGTCCGCGTAACGGGCGCCGTAAAGCGGACAATAAAAAGGACCGCGAAATTTCACGGTGCGCGAGCCGCGCTGAAGGGCGAGCGGCTTCGTCGGGGCTTCGCGGCGCGAGCCCGTCAATTTGAAGTTACAAATTCGGCCGTAAAAGGAACGCCGTGAAGGCAGCCCGCCGGTTTTAAAAAGCGAAGCGGGGAAGGAGCGGAAGCGGGAGTGGAAGAACAAAGGGAACGACGAGGTAGATCGAGAGAGATGCGCGGTATCCTGGAAAGGCTTCATCCGGATGAGCGATGTACAATGAGAGTACCAAGATGTATCAAGCGGTGTGCGGCCGGAACGATAAACAATAGAACGGAGAAGCGCGGTTGGACACCACGAGAGACCTACCGGTCGAATCGAGATGGCGAGAGCAGCACTGGCGGATCGGATTATCGAATCTATCATCGACCGAATCTCTAAACCATTGCGTGGTCCAGCCGCGACTCCAACGACGACCAATACGTAATCGATAATCGAGGCGCTATCCTGTGGACCTCGCCTTATCAATTCCCCGGACAGCAACCGTATCAGCAATCGTCCGTCCGATTAATCGCCTCCTGCGGAATCCCGCGCGCGCGCGATACAATCTCCGCGCGGCCTCATAAAGTAATAATCGCGCGCTCGAAATTCAGCCCGGCCGGGCCATTACAAGCCCGCGAGACCGCCCTCGAACGAACGGACGGACGAGCGAGCGAACATGTGGCATCGCCCGGGGTTGTTTCGCGCTCGCGCGCACTCGGGGTGGCGCCCGGGTCCATCCGGAGCCAGGAGCGACCTCGCGGCGGCAGCGGCGGTGGCGACCGGTGAATCAGTACCCAAGGTGGCCGTAAATCTGTCCCCCAGAGGCACCCCGACAGAGGAAGACCCGGAGGTAGGCACCCCCGTCGCCTCCCCCGCGGCGCAGCATCCCGACCGCGCGTAGGCTGCGTGGAGGGATCGTAACGCACCGCGGACAAGTGTTATGATATGGCTTATAAGTGAATGCCACCCTCTAATCGGGATATACGAGCTCGATTGTCGCGAGGGTGAAGAGGGTGAAGGGCTCGCCCTCCCCCCGGCCCCACCCGCGAACTGCCACCCGATCTCCCGCGACGACCGAGCGTCTCTCCTCCTCCGCCTCCACCCTCCTCTTGCTTGTTCCATTTCTCTGTCTCGCTTCATTCGGTATTCCGCTCCTGCGCTCATATTCGTACGCATGTTTAATCCAGATCTCCCACCCTTGCCGCGATATTACGCTTCTTCCCGCCTCTCACTTGCCGCGGCCTGCCCGCGTTTCCTCCCGCGTAATGTTCACCTGTAATGTCTCTGTACTCTTGTATCTCGCCGGTTTGCATGTGTAAAAAAAATTCTGTAATCTTTCTCCCTGCGCGCCCTAAGGGATTTTACCCCTGAGTAAAATAAATTTCTCTCCTTCTTGTCCTCCTTCCGCGGACTCTCCCCTCTCTCTCTCTCTCTCTCTCTCTCTCTCTCTCTCTCTCTCTCTCTCTCTCTCTATTTCTGTCTCTTTATTCTCTTCGTTTTCCTTCTGTCAATTTTTTATGTTTTCTCCGACTGCGACCGCGATGCTATTTTTGTAAATCCAATTGCCCCCCTTCTCTCTCTCTCTCTCTCTCTCTCTCTCTCTCTCTCTCTCTCTCTCTCTTTCTCTCTCTCTCTGTCTCTCTCTCTGTCTCTTTCTCTCTCCTTCGGATATTTATTTCGGTTCAAGTCAAACTTGTGTTCTAAATTATCCGATTTATTTTCGGCATCGAGCGAATCGCGTTAGGAGGACTCACGTTAGGAGGAGCGCGAGGCTCGCGCGTGAAAGAACATCCCCAAATTATTCTCAATTCTCAAACATCCTAATTCCCGGCGCGCGGCGGCAGCAGCCGGGAATCGTGACAGCGGCTGCAATTTATCTCGGTAATAGCGCAGCGAAGTGCGTCGAATCGGAGCTCAAGAACCTGTGATCCGCGTATAATTCGGTCGAACGAGTATGGGGGGGCCTCGCATCACGGGGGTGGCCAGGGGTTGGAGCGGTGCCATCTATCGTTCTATTTGTTAGCGGGCTTAGCAAATCACCCCAACGAGCTTAGCGGGTACTTGGAACGGGGGTGCTAAGCCCTGCCTTTTGCGCATCGCTCCGCGTGAAACGCCACCTTCGTGATATCGACGCTAATTCGGGCTTAAGGGATACCCCGTCATGCGCGATATATAAATACAACGATCTCGGTTGCATGAGTTTGCGCGCGCGAGCGCAAACGGAGACACTGCTCCGGTCGTATGCCTCGAATTTCTTTCCAATTTCCCTTACAAATTAATTTCTTGCTTCCGAGCATCGAGTATCGATGATTTCACGGACTCCGAGCAGCGCCAAGGCTCCACCGTGATCGGTTGCCCTCTAGATGGCTTCATCTAGAGAAATGACAGCGACCGCTTCATCGATCGGGATCTTCCTTTGCGTAATGAATTCCGGACTTTACTGGAGCAAGCAAGAAATTAATTTGTACGCGCGATACGTCTCCTCTTTCTTGGTCGCGGCCGTTAGGGGCCACTCGGAGATTCCTTTACCTCCGGAAACGCTCGCGAGAGGTCTCGTCGAGAGCTCTCGCGCACGACGTTCCGAAGACTCGCGTGCTCGTAATTGACGCCTCGGCCGGAGCTCTCCTCGGGGTTGGAAACCGGTAACGAGGCGAAACTCCTTCGAGGGAACGCTCCTCGGCGCTCGCACGGCGCGGCTCGCTCTATTTGCGTTTCGATACTCGCCATTATATGCCACACGTAGGCGATTACGCGCGTACGCGTGGGAATAATTTAATACCGATCGCCGCGAGGAGCATAACGCGAGGATTTCGAGATCTCGCGCACTCGAGATATCGAAATCGTTCCGCTCGTCTTCTCCGCGATTGCGAGCAACATCCGTCGATCTCGTAAGACCTGGGCGTTCGATCTGGGACTCAATAATCGCCCTAATGAACGCAGACGCGGATTATCGTTTGCGGGAAAACGAGAGGGAAGCGTATCGATACCGAGAATGTAACGTCCGCGATATCGAGAGTAAATCTCTCTCGCAGCACGGCTGACGAGGAAAGGGAGAACAGCGGGCCGATTCTTACTGATTTCCCGCACCGGGGAGACACGAAAGCGATATCGCGTATACGTATCCCTCGGGGGTTGCGATGGTTATTTTTATTTATGAGGAAACCACCATGAAAAGGGACCCGCCGCCACCGCGGCCCGACAAACCCCGTAGCAATCTGTTGGGATTTCCACAAGTTGAATTCTCTTGGTCGGCATGCCCGGGGCGTGTCGGGAGTTAACGATAATCGCGTCTGCTTTTTCATCGGCGATCCTTCTGCTCTATCAATCCTTCTCGGACACGCGAAGCCCGGCGATGCCGCGAAGCCGCAGCGCTCTGTAATATAATACCTTTGCAGCTTCAGCGCGTGTCGGACTCCGGAACTCGATAACAGACGAGTCTCTTCTTAATCTCGGTGCTAACAAATTCCTACCATCTTTTCTTAAACTCCATCTTTCTCTTTCTCTCTCTCTTCTCTCTTATCGAAGCCTTTATTCTAGCTTTGCACACCGCATCTTTGCCTCGCTGCCCTTGTTCCCCCGTTTTTGTTTACTCGCTGGTATCGCGATAGGTAATTGCTGCGAGAAGCAAGAGTCATCATGGCAAACTCAATCCCGAAGAGCCTGTAATGCGCGTGTCCACGCGACCACGTAGGGTCGGCCCAGCCCGCGGCCAAAGTCCCACGGGTCCCATAACGTAGTTGGGGGACGCGAGACAGGGGAGCCTTCGCTGTTATCGGGTACCAGCTCTTCGACGCCATATGCACAAGTGGCTATGCGTTAAAGACGTCGTTGAGCCAGCGACGCACGTTCCAAAGGAACGTTTTCTCGGAATGGATCACTTCACGGCGAAACATCGATTTGGATGTGCCGCGTGGATGTAAATCGAAGTCTACTTCGTCGAACATCATTCTCGATGTTTACGTATTTAATCTCGCAATGTTGTTATGTCTACCGCAATTGCGGTACTTTGAATCGAGGTCGCGGTGAATCGAGAACTTGAATGACTCGTACTCGGAACTTCTTTCCTGTTAAATATATGCACGGCGGAATGAAAAGCCGGTTTGGATGAACTGACAGTACCACGCGTGAATGTAAATTGGGAAGTCTTGATAATTGGGTACTTAATCTCGCAGTGTCCGTTGCAGTTACGATACTTTGAATGGAGATCGCAGGCAGATCGCGGAGAACTTGAACGACTCGGACTCGGAACTTCTTTTCTGTCAAGCATAACCACGGCGAAGTGAAAAACCGATTTGGATGAATGTAAATCGGAGCCTACTTTGTCAGATACCACTCTCGACATTTGCGTACTTAATCTCGCAATGTCTGTTGAAATTACTCGATACTTTGAATCGAGATCGCGGCGGATCGAAAACTTGAATGACTCGGAACTCCTTTTCTCAAGTCAAGTATATATCCACGGTGTGATGAAAACGCCGATTTGGATGAACCAACAATGAATGTAAATCCCAGTCTATCTCGTCAGACATCACGACAGTTGCGTATTTAATCTCGCAGCGTTGTTATGTCTACTGCAGTTACAGTATTTTGAATCGAGGTTGCGGTGAATCGAGAACTTGGACGACTCGGACTCGAAAGTTTTCTTCTGTCAAGTATATTCGGGGAAACGGTGCTGGGAAATGATTCCGTTCGGTTGCTGCTTTACGATAACCGTAAAACGGATTCCGCCGTTGGAGAGAGGACCGCGATTCCCAAACATATTTTCGCCAAGTTAGCAAATTGCCCGATTCCTTCCCGAGGAATCGCCACATCGCGGTCGCTCCCTGCGGTCAGGGACGTCCACGGGGACGTTATCCCCGAGATCTCGTATAAAGTTTAGCTAGGGGCGGGAGAAAAGGAGACGGGAAAAAGTAGATCCGAGGAAATCAACGGGATTCGTGACATCCTATTCACTCTCGGTTGTATCGCGATAGCTGCAGCGCCGCGGAAACACAGCGATCGCGTGCGGCGATTTAATTCCTAACGAAAACTGCGGACGCCGCGACTCGACAGGGTTTCCACGTGTTCTTCAAGGAAATTAACGTGTAATTTTATCCCGCGACTCGCCATTGAAAGTTCTCTCCCTCTCTCCCTCTCTCTCTCTCTCTCTCTCTCTCTCTCTCTCTCTGCACACGTGATGATCGCTTCCTTAAAATATCCGACAGCGAATTTCGTACAAGCAGAGGACTCGCCATTCGTCTCGGGGAAACTGCGACCGCTCGACGACGCCGGCGAGGGGGATGTAGGTGAGCCAATTTAAAAGGCTAATTCCGGCACGGAAGCCAACGGGACTGCGAAGGCGGCAAAGTGGCGGGGGGAGGGAGGTTGCAACGGGAGCGAAGGAGGAGATAAGGTTCCGAGAGAGGTGTAGGAAATTAGGCGGGCTGCTTTTTTAGCACCCCGCGAGGGAGGGTGGCCGTGATTCGTGCGACGCCGGGCGAGGTGGCGGGCGAGGGGTCGCGCCGAAAAGTAAACCAATTTCGTGGCTTGTTTAAAGCCGAAGCCGGAGAGACGCGATGCGGTCCCCCGAGTTATTTCGTGTAGGTAACGCGCCGTGAAATTACGATGATACGCGAATCAATGGACTTGCAGGGTGGCGGCGCGACTACGCGTGAGAACCGTCTCGGGGATTTTCGAGATCGATCGATCGCGCCGGGCTCATCAATTTTTATCAACGGCTGCCGAGCCGCCCTCGAAGACTCGCGATCGTCGACGCACGCACTCGCCGCATGTTGCAGAAGTTTCGCAGGAGTGCTCGGAGGACGCTCTTCTCTCACGAAGTCGAGTATCACCAGAAGCGGGATGCGGGAGGATTTCTCGAAGAATTCTAGTAAATTAAGAACGCTGAATGGTGAATGGTTAAAAATTGTTAAGGGATAAATAAAACTAGTTGGCGCGGATGCATGCGAGGATGACCGTCACGTCGTATCATCGATGGACGATTGTTGTGGCAGGAAATATATTCGTGGATCGTTTCGATGCCCATTTCGCGGCGACCCACTCGACATAATGGAGGGCTGAGAGAGCCACTCGACTTTCCCATTTCCTCAACAAACGAGCGACGTCGCGAAACGCGCGAGGCGACAATGGATCGTCATCGAGCCTACCGACAATGGAGGCCACTCTGCCGGGCCCCGTTCCACCGGAAGTCCGAGCTAATGTGTTTGATCAGGACGATCCGGCGGAACCGGCGAGACCCTCGTTAGCGTATAATCGATATCCGCTTAGCTCTCCTCGCGTCAACGGAAGTTCACGGCTATACTGAGGTCTTCCTGAGAATTAACGCGTCGCTGTGGGATAATTGCTCCTCGGAGGCATCGTGGCTCTCTTCCAAGGATATCTGATCCCGAGGATCGTTCCAGGGAACTCGCGGGCCACGTTATCCGCGGGATCCCTCCCAGCCGGAGAGAATTAATTTCCATCAGCGGACAAATCGACGAACGCCTCTGCCTGCCTCGAATCCCCGCGCCAGGTATCTCGTTTCCCCGCCCGCGTGTCGAACCTCGGACAAAGCAATCTTCGGCAAATAAAGCCTCGTCGATCCACCACTTGATGTCAGGGAACGCGACGGGAACGCGGATCCCGGGATCTCCTCGACCAGCAGCTCTCTCTCTCTTTGCTCTCTGTGAAATCGTAGCCGTCTCGCACCCCGCCCCCTCTCCCTCCCTCCCCCCACCCYCCGCTACCCTCCTGCAGCGCGCACCGCGCACCCCCGGGTACCGGCGTACCCGGCGGTAAAAAGCGAGCGATCTCAAACGCGTCCGCAAACATCAGACAACGATCCCCGTCGTCCACGTGTCGCTTATCTTCCATCGCGCATCCCGCCCCGGCCTTCCTTGATCCCCGAAGGTCATAATTCTGCCGGGTCGACAGCGCCGTGCCGCTAAGACTCACAAAAGCGCCCACAGAAAGAAAGAGTGTGGAACTCCATTAAAGCCTAAGTCCCGTGCGAAACGATGCGTCATTGAGATACATGAGTATCCTCGTAACAAGAATCCGTCGCTCTCGAGCGACGGAGCGCACCCTCCCGGATGGGGTTGGCCGTGGGCCGAGGGGGTCAGCCTGGATAGGAGACAGCGGCAGGGGCGAGAAGGGGRGAGGGGGRGGGGGGRGGGGGAGGTGTAGGGCGCGTATATCTCTGCGGATTATACGAAATATGTTCTCTGGCATATAATCCGCGGGCGCACGCTCACGCGGGCGGGGAAGTCCCGAGGGAGTCGGGGATTATCGTGCGCGATAAGCTAATTTTTCGGCCTCGCCGGAGAAAATTGGAAATTCGACGTCGGGGCGTCGGGACGCCAATAACGATGGTAATGAGAAGAAAAGCGCGCGTCTTGGCGCGGCGCGTCGATTCTCGATGCGTCCTCGATTTCGACGCTCTCCGCGCTTCCGGGCGTCGGGATCGGCAGTCATGAGAACGCGCCTTGGTGACGAGTCGGTTGCATACCACTCGGCGCTTTAAGCCCGTGTCCGCCCGTATTGACCAACGCCGCGACGCGGCGCGAAGCGGAATCGAAGAAGCGTGCTCCACGATCTCGGCATTTCTCTTCCCGCCGGCGCATAACTACGCATGACGGCATCTTTATCGCACTCGTGGGAGCATCGCGCCGGCACGTACATCACCGCCGCAATATTCCGCAAAACGCGCGCGCCACGTTCCGCCTAACGCTCCTCGTTTCCTCGTCTCGCCCCCTTCTCGCTCGCGAACGCGCTCCGGCGTCCTCTCTCTCTCTCTCTCTCTCTCTCTCTCTCTCTCTCTCTCTCTCTCTCTCTCTCTCGCTCTCTCGCTCCTGGGAACAGCTACATTCAATGTGCCGACCATATCTCAGCTGCGAGAGACACTTTAATGAAAAATCATACCGCGAATGCACGTACTGCCGGGTATAAAGCAGATATTTCAGCCGAAATGGGATTTTAGATGGGAACGAGCAAGGAACGCCCGGCCGAGCTTTCGAATTCGCCAAGTATCCGTCAACATTTCCACTCCCTGCCCCGAATGTACGTTCAAAATTCGCTCCGGCGATTGTCAACCGCCAGAACGATCATCGCCCGACGAGGCGGAAGCGTCACTAGAGGAAGAGCACCGATCGATTTCTCCCGGCTCGCGGTTCATTAGCCCGGGAAATAATTGCGCATCTAACGCGAGGCCGCGCGATCAGAATTCCAAATGGCCGCTGGCCCGATGGCGGCTTAATTAATGGGATTTGATAAAAATGTGACGGCAATTTCAATCCGGGGCTAACTTCAGCTCCGGGGGTAATTCTATTAGGCGGCGGTGGCGGCGGCGGCGGCGGCGTAAAGGGTTGAAGCGGAATAGAAGGAGCGCGTGCGGCCACGCGGGGATGAGCGCGGAAGGTACGAGGCCGGGGAACGGATGGGGAGGGGGAGGACCACGCAAGGCCGGGGCAGAAAGAGCGAGCGCGAGCCGGTGGCGGGGGGTGTACTGCCCTCTGGGGCACCCTCATGCTAACTGGCTGCGACTGCGGTACGGGCCCCTTTACGATTCCGACTTAATTTATGTATCATCCGAGAGTTAAGTAATTTCTCCTCGCGAATTACCTCTCGGTCCTGCTGACTGAACGAATTTCTCTTTCCCGGGCCCCGGACGAGATGGAATTTTTGCGAATGTAGGGGAGCAGCTCGGAAGGCTCGTCTCGATCGCCGCGATGGAGACGCCTTTGTCGGCTCTGATAATGATTTCCGGGAAATTCAGGGTACGATCGCGAATCGTACCCTGATTACTGAGAAATCCCATAAATATCTGGACGTCGAAGGACGTCGGATCTCAGCGGCGACGTGTCGCCGTCGTGCCGGGGGAAAACATACACGTATGTATGGCGTGCATGTGTGCTTAATTTCAACGTCACAGGCGGGCGGCTAATTAAAACGCGAGCAAGTTTCGCGCGCGGCAGCGCCGAGGAAACGAGTTTAAATCTGTTTCAGAGCGGCTTCCAACGAGAACGGCGCCTTAGTGACTCCCTCGTGCACCGTTTCCGTCGTGACTACACCCCCAGCACTTTATTACGAGTCTAATCTGTCTCGGCGCGAGGTAGCGTCGTGCGGGGGCGGGTATTTAACCCCGGAGCTAATTGCCTGCTCTCCCGAGCTGCTGAGGAAAGCGCGGACGGGCCGGATCTCGAGGATGTTGACAGCGAACGAAGCTCAAAGAAACTCCGGCGTGCGTTCCAGCTTTGCACTTAATTGCATTTTACGATACCGATCCCCTTCGTGGGATAATCGGTGGTAGTAGGTGAGAAGCGCGTCGGAGGGTACATAAAAACTGCGATTCGCGAAACTTCGCGAGAAGGCGTGAAAGTGAATTCAAATGCCGAAGCCGCCCTTACGCGGCGATCCTACTCGCGACCAACTACCGGACTCGGTTTCGAAATCGAGCACGCTTCGCCCGAGCATCATCGCGGATACCGCTCACCTGCTGGATTAAGTTATTTAGGGCGTGACGCAACGTCTCTAAATGATTTAGGCATCGCAGGCGAGATCGGAATCAGAAAAATTGCGATCCTCCACGGGCTCTCCGCGGGACATATGGCGGACGTGGCCCGGCCCGACCGTCCGTTTACGCTCGTAATTGCATCTTGCGCCAATGAGCAACGGATTACCGGGGTAATATATTACCCCAAATTATAGGTGATAACCGGCGGGACATTAGGATCGCCACTTTGGCCAGATGGGTCGGCTCGCACCGGACGCTCGGTGGTTTTCGCTGGCGATACGCCGCCACTTCATGGCGCGGCATATGGCTCTTGTTTCATAAATATTCCTCGCAGCTTCCGATTCCGTGCCAAATTCCGGTCGCGCCCGAGCCTTTATCGCTGTTTATCGCTATTTGTCGCGACCGGCTCTCGCGCGGATCGGAAGTGACTTGCCGATGGAACGCTTGGAAATGGGCCCGCTCGGGCCCCGAACTTGTCGACAACTTGAGCTTCAATAGGGCGAATCCGCAAACCGCGGGGCAAGCCCGCGTCACCGCATGGCGCGATAACGTATCGCGGCGTGTCGCGGCAATTTACCACCGGCATGTAAAATACACATCGCGGACGGCTAATGCGCAAAAATATCGCCGCCCGGAATTTAAGGAATCACGGAAGGGCGAGCGCGGCAAATTAAACGCGCATTTATATTCGCGAATTTGTATAACCGTTGTATGACGCGCGGCGCGCCATAAATCTCTCAATGGTCGTTATGCTCCTTTTTCCCTTTTTTTCTTTTCCCTCCCCCTCCCCCCTTCTCTTTCTCTCTTTCCTTTTTCAATTTGTTTTTCCGCGCGAAGCGCGTGAAATAGCGCGCGATTTCACATTTCGCGGCGATTATAGCGCCCGGCTAATTTCCAACGAGGTCGAAACCACCTCTCCTCCTCCTCCGCCCACTCCGGCACCCCTTCTCCCCGCCCCTCCGCAACCCGCATGGCTAACTTCGTTAATGTATAATCCCGTGCGACTCCCAGGGGCTGCGTCGGCGTGATATAAAATCAGTAAGCTTTAGTAAATTTCGTTTAAACAATCCGGTAAACAATTTTCCGGCGCTGTGCGCGGCTAAGTAACGGCACCCTGGTGGGCACCTGCATGCCTGTAATGCTTTCTACCCTCCTCCGTCGTTTATCCCTATCGTCGGCACTTTCCAGCGTTCCTACCCTCTTGCGCTCCGCGCAGCTCCGCCTCGACCCGAACGTCTCTCAGGATCGAGATTGCGAGACGAGCAGCGAAGAGCCTCGCGCTGGCAGCTTACTGCGCAAAATGCGCAAGAGACAATTTATCAATTTGTCGTTTGCACGGAAGTGCAAACGATATTCGAGCGAAGGGAGAAGGATCCCGAGGCTACCGTGAGATTTGGCAAGCCGCGAAAAGAGCGACTCGACAATTTTGCAGGATGTCAGGCGCTCCCGCAACCGGTTTGACCATTCTCTCGGCGGCTCGCTTCGAGAAATTACAGCTTCGTTGCGTACCCGGCGTATATTTTGATCACTCTTACCGAGTAGTAAATCGCGGGATGCGCTGACGGTATCAAAATGCCCTGCGTCTGATAGCGACAAAATCGAGCGGTTCGCGCTCGGAAGGGGCACATCGCTTCTAATTTTCCTCGCTGACACGTTCGAAGGGAGTGGATTTGTGCTGGGGCAGGGGGCAGGGGGCAGGGGGCAGGGGGCAGGGGGAGCGGGGAGCGGCGCGTTTTGGGACTTTTCGATGAAATATCGACGCGTCATCGATATTTCGTAGCATCGGGTCCGCTCCCGCGTCCGCTGATGCATTTTCGTCGTAAATAACGCGCGCAACGGCGAATAAATAAACGCCGGCGTATGATCACCGTAACTCACAATTATGGCGGCTCGGTTTTCGCGCGGTTGCCGATAGCGGGCGCGGGCGGTATGCCCGTCACTTTTAATTTCGCAACCGGGCCGTTTGACACGTTTTGATCTGCAATTTATGGCCGCGTTCGATATTTCCCGGGAGACTCGCCCCGAGATGATTTGTGCCGTTTTCTACGGAATTTCAGCCGCCACGGGATGCAAACAGCGGGACGCGCTTACGCCGCTTACACACACACACACACACACACACACACACACATGTGCATGCAGGCTGACACCGTTTAGCGACGCGTTACGCATCGTGTGCGTGCTACACGCACTGCACCGACAGGTTATCCCATTCCCGTGGCTTCGCGAGAGACCATCTTGACTCCCCCTGCACCCCCTTTTCCCGTTCCGCTCTCGCGACATCGATGTTGCCCTCTCCCTCCCGTCCTCCTTGTCTCCTCAGGGTTCCTCGACTGGCCGTTCGCCGACTAACCCCCCGCGATCATCCCTCGCGCTCGCGCGACTCGACGGAGAAATTCGCGTCGCGGGCGTAATTGACGTTTCAGGGCAGCCGAGATCGGCAGCGCGTTATCTCGTGTGCAGGATCGCCGCAATACCCTGCGCAGGGTGGACAGATGGCCGCCGGTCCCGGCAAGGACCAATGACAGGTTGGTCCTGGACACTGGCAGCATTTCGTGGTTCATTTGCGGTACCCAGGGGTGTCATCTATTATCGAGGGTCGAGCCGGCGCGGCCAAAGTCGATTTCCCCGTCCCGAAAGAGAACGTGGGCGAGGGACGAGGGCGCGGTAGCGGGGCGACGGCGGCGGCGGCGGCGGCGGCGGGGGAAGGGGATTCTCGCGCGCATGAGAATCTATACGCGGAATGCGAGGGGGTTGTTTATATACGACGGAGGGACGGCGGGTCGATTTAATTCGGTGATGATTTTTTAACGAGACGAGCCGTGCGCGACACCTCGGAGACCGGCTGTGATTTACGGCGCCGATCCTGCGCGCCCGACGAAGAAGGAGCGCCGCGATGCGGGCGCGTAATAAATAAAGTGCGAATTGGGGAGGGCGGTGGGGGAGGGAGGGAGGGAGGGAGGGAGGGAAGAGCGGAGATTAATAGAACGGGAGGCGCGCCCGGGGCGCCGAGTGACCGTGCGGCGTGATTTCCGCTCTCCGTTCCTATTGTTATCCGGCATGTTTCTTTTAGGTGTCGAGTGAAAGTTCCGCGCATGGCGAGAGGCGCGGCGGAAGCGCGCCCTTATCGTCCGGCGAGCGGGGACTTCCCCGAAGCGAAGATAATAGAACCGCGGAGAATGTCCGACGCAGCGGCCAGCTGGACCAGAAGGGGACAGAGATCGCGGAGCGATCGCGCGGCGATGGTGCGATTCTAAACGCGCCAAATGGCAGCGCCGGATAATCGAGCGTGAAATTTGAAAATTTTCATTATTATCGAGCTAAGCTTCCGCTTGGCTAAGCGCGAAATAGAATCTCGAATACTGGCACTGGCTGCAGCGCAGTTGCGGGCGCAGCTGCAACGTCGTTTAATGAGTTAACGCTGATGACACGGCTAAGAGATACGGCTGCGTTTACGGAGCGATACTTTATCGATTCGTGACATTTACGCGCTCTTATCCGGCAATCGATCTTTGTACATGGGCGATGGAGCAAGCCAGAGCCGCCGCTCGTTTCTTCGTCCTCGACGAGGATCCCGAGTGGTCGTTGATAGATTTAATAAATTATTAATCGGAATTCGAGAAACGCGGAATCTAATGAATTCCGCGGTGGCTTTTCACGTAAAAAGTTTATTCAAAAATCCGGATCCTTCGTTGGTTAAAGCCGCGAACAATGCATCGATAAACTAGACATACGTTGCAAGCCCGAGCCTAGGTACTTTGACGCGCTGCCTGGCGTTAAATTACATCAGCTCTACGGGGCGAGGAGCACAAAGAGAAAAAGGGAAGCGGGGGTGAATACAGGGGGAGAATACAGCGTCAAATATTTAAAGCCAGCTCCGAAAATTTCCAAGTAGCTCGTTTCGACAAAAGTTTCCTCGTTAAGGGGTTTCGAGGTGTGTTCTTAGGCCCCGCTAAGACCTTTAACGTTCATGGATTTCAGGGACGTGGTTGAGGCTGGACGACGGCGTTCCGAATGAAAAATTTACTTTTCTAGACAGTTGGAGACGTTCTTTCAGAGGCCGCCCGTAAGTTCATTAGCCGCGTCCCCAGCGATCGAGATAAAAATACTGATCGAGATAAAAGGCCGTCTGCCGAGACCCGAGAACGAAAGTTGCGGATGTAGAGTCTCATGAAAACAGTCTCCCCTTTAGGCTTTTGCGCGACAACATAGACAACATAGAATCCGGTAAAATACCGGTCAATCTCGTCCATTGCATATACAGAACGCAGGTACTCGTTTAGCCATTTCCGTCATCATCATAAAAGTCTCGTCGAATCGCCGACTGATCGCGCGCAACGTTAAAATCAGCTTTGCCATCATTTCGATCTCTCAATCTCAGACTTTTGGCTCGAGGAGATGCTTTGAGAAGCACCAAGAACAATGCAAGGTCGACTGGCCCGTAGCAACGTTGCTCTTTGATCCTTCGATCTCGGCTTTTTCCATCATTGCGAAGCGGAAATAACGGGACAAATTTATGCATGTCGTTGATCATGCGACAAACTCCACGTTAAATTAACGGGAACACAATGGAAAACAAATCGCGAGTACGACCTCGATAAAGATCACGTCTTTCAAGGTTATCTTGCGATGAGCGAACAGCAAAGCGGTTACAAATGTAAACCACTCTGAATGCAGTTCGTTTCCGCATTGAAATTTCGAGTTTCTCGCAATTCGAGAAACTCCCGGCTAATCTCGAGTAATCTCGAGATTATCGAATTATCGAGATTATCGATTTTTCGCCATGAATAATTTTAGACGAGATTGGCGCTCGTTAGCGTGAAAGCTGATTCCCGAGTGCTTCGGGATTTCCCGTCAACGCCCTTCAGCTTGGGAGAATCTAAATCTCGCGTTACTCGGAGTGGGGAGACTGTACTCGTAACTGCTGGAAACTGCTTTAAGCGGTGGCAGTAATTTTTGTAGCAGAATGATTGAAGTCGAAGATACATAGATACATAGATGCGTTGTCGCATCGTTGTGGCGAGCTTGGCTCGCGATGCTCGCGTGAGAAGTACAAAGTAGATACGATCGTACAATGTCGATGGAAGCAACAATAGCAACGCGCGAGCATTGTAGTAAGTAACGCTTTATCTTTACATGTACATCTCTTTAAAACATGCGTACGGATTAATTGCCGGTCGACCCTTACGCCGGATACAATAATTAAATTTGACAGGGTTAGATTCGAGGTTATCTTGTATACGCGCATTGAATTACATTAATATTCGAGGTCACATTATTAGGAACAGAGGAACCAAGGATAAGATAAGATATCTTATGATGGGATAAAAAAAGTTTCCAAAAAAGTATCAGCGTTCCGAAGAAGCGAATCTCCCGATGTAGAACGTGAGAACTGCTGGAAATAACTTTTTCGTCATACGAAAGGAGTGAAATTAGAAAAACATTCGGTATCCGAAATCCGGTAGCCCGCCGATTTCTCTCATGAAATAAATACGCGAGCGGACACGAATGCCGGGACTCGTCTCCCGTGCCCTAGAATTATCACTAGAAGTCCGAAAGAATCTGAGAATTATGTAGAAATTTTATTTCCGCCTAGTTTCAACGAAATGATTGTTCGCTTCCAGCGGCGTTTGATTAAATTGATTAGCGCCAAATAAATTAGACGGAACAGCTGTTCCGAAGCAAGTAGAGACCGCTCGCATAGTACACTCTTGCTGGTCGTTGTCTCTGTCTGGCCATTGGCCCTACGATCCTCCTCTCCTTTCTTCTTCATCCGCTTCTTCTGCCAGTTCTTTTTTACGCTTCGCCCTTTCGTGCTCGCCGCCGCCGGCGGGCGTTTCATTAATCTCGCGTCTCTCAATTTATTTTTGCGTCTTGTTAGATGCCGGCTTCGTTCTCAGGTGTTTACGTCTCACTCGATGGAACGCGCGATCCTGCCACGGACGATAATGGGAAGAAAGGGCGAGTCTCTACAAAGAGCGCGAATTCTCAGGCGGAATCCGCATCGACGCGGCTCCGTTCAGGGAAACCCCGCATTTTCTTGTCGCAGGAACGCCGAAACGTAAAGTCCATTATCGGAGCTCGCGTCGCGCGCGAGTAATCGTGCATCCGCAGATGGCGCAATTAATGTCCGGCTTCATCGACGGCGTTTCGTTTCGTAACGCGACGCGGCGGCTGATGAAAAACAGTGTCCTTATCGCTTCCATCGATCTTTCGGCTCGACTGGTCGGGACAAATCCCACAGGATCGCAAAAGGGGATTCACTGGTTTAGCTGACGTGTTCCGATCCGACAGAACCCGCTCCGCGCATGCTGCGGGCGCGAACTTATTGTTCAGCGGACCCCACTTAGGGTCCTGTTTAGTAGTCGCTTTCTTTAGCGCGTGACTACGTATCGCGTTATCCTGAAAATAACGCGTTATCGACGAACCGAGAAGCGAGATTCAGTGGAATCGAGAGAATCGGATCCGCTGAATGTACAAAACAAGATAAATGCCGCGCAGCGGGTATCCCGACCTCTCCCATATCATTTATTAGCAACCGCGACAAATGATGGACGGTGCGAGTGATGTTGCTCGATGCTGATGTTCCGCAGCAACGGACGCTAGCCGGCGCTAGCCGAAGACATCGTAGCCGTAGTGGATACATCTTAAAGTTTAGAGGACACCGATAAGTAAATCCCCACCAACTAATGCCAACTTATCGATGACGTACCAACCGAGCGAGACCGAGACCCCGCTTTTGTTCACCGCGACCGCTCACCCCGAAAAGACTGACGACCGCCCGATGACACCGATCGCTCCCCGAATCCTCCCGGGATTGTCCTCTCGCGCTGACAAAGCGATGTTCTCGCGTCAGTCCTTTTGTCGTTTCTATCGCATCCGATGGCAAGTTCCTCGCCATGGCAGTGAGCGACGCAACGCTTAATAATTCCCTCGTTCCCCCCCCCCCCCCCCCCTCCCCCAGAGACCACTGGCCGAGCCGCCATTTTCAATCGGGCACCTGCAGCATCCGAGGAATCCGACACCGTCAAACCTTCGGAGGGGGGGGGGGTAGAGGTGTAGGAGATTTCGAGAAGCGGGACAAGGTTCGTTGTTGCTTCCCAACGCGCGCGCGCGCGCGCGCGTCGCTTGTCCGCGGGCGCAACGACTCCCTTGGCAGGAGGAAAATTAGGTGCGCAGTTCTCCGGTTCGATCGCAGATACCCGTCACGGATTAGCATTTATATCACCGCGGCGGCGCGACCATCGCGAAAATGAAATATCCGGAGCGCCGTCATAGAGATTCGCCTTGCCGCCGCGCTGGATTAATGCACGCCGCGCGTTTCGCGTACGCCGCGTCGTTCTCGCTGCGCACTTAACCTCTACGCACGATACACGCGCGATTCGCTTCTCTCGTGTCTCCCAACGAGCCGGCGCTTCGCCGATATTTCTGGTTGGCTTTCTTTGTTTTAGTCGCTTTTCAATCGACGCTGATAACGCGCGTTAATTTTGATTCTTCGGCGATCTTTTCGGCGGAGATTCAAAAGCATCGGCGCGCCTTGCTGAATCTTTCAGATTTCTCCCAGGCTGTGCCGCATCTGCAGCGGCGTCGATTTATGTCGAGCGCGTGCACGAGGCGCTCGCTCGCTCGCTCGCTCGCTCGCTCGCTCGTTCGCTCGCGCGTCCGCGCTCGCGCGCGCGCGCCTGTGTGCGTATATTAATATTACATCCGACGCGGTCTTAATATCGGGCGTATCAATGACACCTTACGCGGGCATTTCAGATATACCGTGCACGTATCTTCGAGCCTATTACCGGGGCACGGCACGATCCGGTTGTATCGCGCGGTATTAATTACAACCATTAGTCACGGTGTCCGTGAATTACAGCGAAGCCTGCAATTTCGGTCGATCGATAATCATCGTCCGATCGTCCGATACTCGTTCGATTCATGGAGAGCGGGACTTTCTCCCCGGCGAGTTAATCAGTCGCGATACTGTTTACATTGTCGAATCGCCGGCCGTCACGGTCGATGGGTGACGGGAGGGGGCTAACCGCTTGAAGTTAGCCGGGATCTCGCGCATCGAACAATCGAGCATCTCGAGACGCTCGTCTGCTCTTTTCTTTTTCTCCTTTCACGCGCATGATCTCACAGAACGTGCAAAGTTTAATGATGGGAACAGCCGCCAGTCATAATTGTCTGGATAAATTGCCGGAAGACCCGGCGTCGGTGTCGCTTTCATTCACCGCGCGATAATTTATTAATGACTTTTGTTTGGCCACGCCACTGTATATTACCCGAGTTACATGTGACAGCGGCCGTAATGCATGCAGTTGTTCCGTTTCTCGCGCGCGCACGCCGCGTAAGCCACCGAAACAAAATGGAACGCGGGACGGCAGGAGCGGGGTCGGCGGGGKGGKGGGRGGGGGKGGGGGKGGRGAGGGATGCGATCGGAACACAAGCGCGAAGCGGAATGCAGCAGCTCTCGCTCTCGCTCTCGCTCTTTCGCGAACGCTCCGCTGTTGTTTATGTTGCTGCCACTGATTTCATCGCAAATTACGTCGCGGCAAAACGAAAGCCACTAATTACACGACTACTCACTCTCATAAATCACGCGGCGGATGGTTTATAGTGTCCGCGGCGCATTTGCAGAAACGCTTCCAGTGTGCGCGCGCGCGCGCGCGCGCCTCGGCGTGTCTTCTTCGGCGAAGAAGCTGCCGGAACAGGCGGGATTGTCTCCGATGGCCGGAATTCAGGCCCGTCCATCGATCATCCTGAATCGCCCTATCCAATTAGCGCCGTTAATGAAGCTCGCTGCGCGAGCGACCGTCGAAATTCTCTCGAGCCGATCATAAATGGATTTCTCTCGTGTTGTTGCCTTATTGTGCGAACGGAGCGAACGGTATTGATGATTCCTCTGTCCCACATAATCGCTCATTGTGCGCATCCTGACGCGGCGCCATTTTTTATCCGGTTTACCCAACCACTTGACCTTCAAACCTCTGTTGTTCGGGGATTCCGCGTTCCGTTGCGCTAATAGATAAAATTCCCGCGCGCGCGCGCGCGCGTGAATCGAGTCCTGCGAATAGCATTAGAGTCTGTTTACATGTAGGGCTAGCCCTGTGTAGGTGTACGGATACGCCGCGTTTGCATAAATACTCGAGATATCGCGTGAGAGAAGCTCGGCGGTACGCTTGCATGCGCCGAACTCGTTACCGGTTTTGTCCCTGCAAATTAATTACCATCGTTCGCTTTATTTTCCAGCGTCGACGGCGTTCGCTAATCGAGTTATCGAGGCCTACGGCCTCAAAAGCCAATGGACTTTTCAAGTCGGAGCTGTTTGCGAATAATTTCATTCAGTTTATCAAAATCCTCCCTGGTTTTATCCCAGATTTTAGCTGAAACGAATCAGCGGAATTAAAAAGAGAGAAGAAATAGTTGAAAACACATGCGCGAATGCGCGAGTGTCTCTCTCTCTCTCTCTCTCTCTCTCTCTCTCTCTCTCTCTCTCTCTCTCTCTCTCTCTCTCTCTCGGGAAACTAGAATTTTCAAAACGCAATTGCACACCACGTGCAATTCATAAACTTAGCTTGAAGTCATAACATTCATCAGATTCAGGCTAATGACTCGCGAGTGGATCGAGCCGGAAGGATACGAAAACTGAAAAATCAAGCTCGTGGTGGGGATAATAACGTGAAATTAGCAGCTAATACGGATCGATGCGCTCCGACGACGTTGCAGTTGTTTTATGAGGACGATAATAAAAATGAAACGATTTCGGGACAGGCCGAAGCGTCGCGACGCTACGCGAACGTCTGCACGAGGGACCGGAAGAGGCGGATCCTGCGAGTGCGAGAACTTCTTGGAACGACTTTCGCCCCGCCTACGCCTCTTTCCCCACTATGGTCCTCATCGAATGGAACATGGTGGGGAGATAGCGAACCCCTTCCTGCCTCTCGGCAGAGGACAGTTTCGATTGCTGGCCGATGAGGAGGGGAGCGATGGCTCGCGTTGCTATGGGAACCGACGAAAAGCGTCGCCCGGGATTGTTCGAAACAATTATCCGGCGCTCAATTCCGCTCGCAGTCGCGCGCTGCGTATCCTTCTCTTTTTCCCTCCCTCCCTCTGTCTCTCTCTCCCTCTCTCTCTCTCTCTCTCTCTCTCTCTCTCTCTGGTTCCCTCTTCGTTCTCTCGTTCTTTCCTTCTCCTGGCGAGGTCGCAAATCGTTTACGCGGATAAAAATTCCCCAACGACGATAGTGGCGTCGTTGTCGATAGCAAATTGTTTCTAAGACATTTTCCTCGAGCGGCGCCGTCCGTTTTACGGTTTTATGATTGCCGCGGTAACCGTAATCCCTTTATTCACGACTCCCACAAGCATCGTTCTCAAAATTGTCCAATTAATGTCACGTCGTGTCACGTCCCGAGTAGATAAAGCGACTCTGTCCCGTCTATTCTGATAGAGAATTCACGACGAGAATTCACCGGACGTGCTTATCAAAAAGCACGATACAGCGAAAACACTTTACTTGAATTTACGTGTAAAGCAAAATCTATTTTGAGGAAAGGAGATACGCCTGCGTCGTTCGGATGATTCCTCCTGACGCGAAAGCGGGTCGTTTCGATAAACAAAGCGCCGAGAGAGAAGGAGAATCGCTGGCGTGCGATTCGCGAACATGGCCTTTTCATTTTCTCGCAGCCAGCGCGATGCGTTGCACCGCTCGAGCGGGAGGGCGGGCGAGGGCGAGGGGCAGATCGGGAGACTGTACATAAAGGCTCGCGGGGTTAAGGCAGCGCGATTCGGGCAAATGCGTTTCACGCTCGGCTAAGCGACGGCTCGATCGGAGATGAGAGAGATGTACGAGCGCCTCTTCGGGATGCAGAGCCATGCATGCGGTCGAAATGGAAAATCCCGTACACTCCCGAAGAGTAAAACTCCCCCGATGTCCGTTCGGGGGATGAAATGGCGCGGCGGCGCGCTTAATAGTAAATCCTAGATCCCGAGTTCCAGCGACAAGCCAGAATCGAAACTCGAACCGAACGTCGCGGAAATTCTCTCGAGTTGTTGTACTTCGTTTCGTTTCTACGAAGCGCACTCTTCGGGGGATGAAAGCGCGGCGTTCGACCTTTCTGCTGGAACTGTACGAGGCGATGCCTCGGTTATTTCGGCCAGACATCCTTTCCGCATCGCGTCTTCGCTGTTCGCTTCGGTTCATCTGGAAATAAATATGCGCGTTTCCGGCTAACCGATCGAGGAGCAGCGATTCGAAAAGCGAAACGAAAAGCGGAACATTCGCGGCAACTCTGCAGCCGCCATCGCACGAGCGAGGCGCGTCTACGAGATAATTCGATCAAGCTCGAGAAATCATCGCGCAAATAAACAAGCAAACAAACAAGTCGCGATAATTCGAGCATGCAAATTCCGAACGCGCGAGTATCTCAAACACAGAGCGGAACATCCAACGGAGTCTCCCGTCTCGACTTCGAGTTTCCCAATGATCGATCGATCGATCGTGCGTTTGAACATGATGTTAAACACTTACACGGGCCGCTCGTACGGCGATAACGGATAGCGATTAATTATCGGCCGAGTTTAAATGTCGAACCGAATCGCGCGCGCGCCGGCGACGCGTGATTTGTGGCGGATGCTTAGAGGACGAAATTGCATCGCGCGAGCAGGATCGACTCTCCGCGCCGAGGCGATTAGACGTTATCGATACTGCGAGATCTCGAACGGCACGGCGAAACGTTCCGCCAATGAGCTAACTAAATCATCCCGCGCGCGCGACGGGAAATCCCCGCGGCGGATTTCTTTTCGTTCGCGAACCGGTAGATCGGTAAATGCTTCTAGTCGGACTCTTCTTTCTCTTTTATCGATCTCTCGATAGAGACTCGCCACGAGATCCGGGAGCTCTCAACGAGCGCGACGCATCGAGTGCTCAGTTGTCGATGAGCTCGAGGCGCTGCCGTAACAAGTTCAAGAAATTTGAATGAATTAGGAAGAAGCGAGGAAATCGGAAAGTCGAACGTATCGGTGTTACGTCATAAATACGTAACGCGTTCGGGATCGAAGAGACGCGAAGGAGCGAGCGCGATCGTAATTGATCGTCGATCGGCACAGCCGAGGAGGGGATCGAGGATCAATCGAGGAATCGATTGAGCGCGCGCGCGCGCGCAGGGCGGCGGGATTTCCGACGATTTAATTCCGGAGCGAGTTTCCATCGCGCGACAGCCGTGGAATCCCCCATTCGATTCTAGCCGCTCGATGCCGGGCACGTTCGCTGCCGGTAAGTCGACGACGCCGCGGCGACCATTAGTAACTGAATTAATTACGCGAATCGATAGCGCGGCGCGACGCAGTTACAATTAATCCGCGACGCCGTTCGACTACACCTGCGATATCTTGCTACAAATACGATGTCGAATCCGATATCGAGCGTTCCCCACTTCGTCGATTCGTGGCTTGCTGCGGCGGCGGCGGCGATGAAAGCTTCGGATTTCTGGAAGCTCCGAGGGAGCTTGCCGTGAATCTCGCCTTCGTCGTTGACGCTTCAATCTCAGACCGGTTTCAGGATTAAAAAAGCGATCGCCCTGTTGGCCGATTTTTTTCGACGGAGGGGGAGGGAGAACCTTATCGTCGATTATTCGTTCTAGCGCGCGCGTTTGTCGTTTCTCCCCCGCGAAATTCTTTTTTCGCGCCACCTTCCGACTTCGACGCCGGATGCGAGGGTGCGAGGAACGAACGGAGGGTGGTAGCTGACGCTTTCGCGGCTGGCAAAATTAAAATAGCGACTCGATTCGCGGGGGCGAGCCTCCGCCGAATGTAAACTCGGCGAACTTTCGCCCGATCGTTGTCGCCACACGGAGGTGGCTCGGTCCTCTTCCTACTCTTCCTCCCCCTCCTCCCCCCCACCCACCCTGACACCCTCGCGGCTGCCGTTCTTTATTCAAAGTTGTAATAACGTTTGGCAGATGTTTCTGATATAGTGGCGCTTTATTCCCGCGAACTTTTATCGAGTCAATTTAAGTTGCGGCGAGGGGGCCTCCGACAGTGTGTTTGTCGGAGGCGGCCAGGCCGCCCTCCGCCCTTCGCTCCCCCGCCCCCTCCCTCCCCCCACCCCGCGCCGATCCCTTTTCTTCTTCTGTCGGAATCTCCTCTTTCTTCTTCATCGTCATCTTCTTCTTCTTCCTCTTCTTCTTTCCCTTTTCTTTTCTCCTTCTTCTTCTTCTTCGCCATCCCCGTCGGGGGAGCTTGCCATGCATATATCCGTTCTGTGGAGATCCTGCCGCGGAGCCGCCGGACGAAATTGAGATAAAGTGAGAGCGACCGCGCGAGGAACGAGCGCAACGACGAATAGATAAAAAGCCGGCAGCCGGGTTAAATTGGTTTACTCCTTTCGCCGGCAAGTCGGCGAAAATTCCCGAAAATTCCCGCGCCTTCGATTCGTTTGATCCCGTCGAATCGCGTCCCCTCTCGCGCCGCCCTAGCCGACTAGAAAACCGTCTCGCGGTGCGGAGAGGGGAACGAAGAGGAAGGAAGAAGGATATTAGCGACGAAGGACGCAGGCGGGCAAGGCGGAAACGTTCGCGGCGCGATAAATTCCGGCACGCAGGAATCTGGCGCGGGTGTAACTTTATTTCAGCTCACGCGCGAATCCAATCCAGGCATGATTTTCCATTTGAAATCGAGCGTATATCGAAAGTCGGGCTACCTCATCCATATCAATCGGAGGGGCGCGCCGTCTTTGAATTACGAAGAACGCGCGGAGGAGGATTCCTCGTTCGAGGGATTGCACGTCGTCCTAAGCGCGCGCTTAACGCCTGTCCCTTCGTGCAAAATTTAAGTTTCTCCTTCTTCCGTTTTCTTTTTTTGCGAGACGAACTCGGGGCTTTACGAGCGCGACGCCGAAACGGTTTGGACACGTGTCGCGCGGCGACACGTCTCTCATTCTGTTTGCCGAGATGTGTATATTCGTTTAGCGACAGAGTGTAATTCTGTGCTGATTTCATCGCGCACTCGAATTACGTATGCATCGTCTATCGCGTTGCGGTTCACGCAACGCTCGAGAAGCCGCTGATAAGGAATCATATCTCACCTTCTCAGCCTGATGGGCTGCTCTGCAACGTCTTGTCCCAATTAAGTCTGCGATTTATTAAAAAGTTGACTGAAACCAAGTATCGGCTTCACAGATAATTCTGTGATGCGCGACTCTTTACGTTTTTCAAACGAAAATTGCATCCCCATTGATGATTTGGAGCTAGGAGGAACAGTCGAGGCGATTGAAACCCGAGCGAAAAGACTTTGGAAAGTATAGAAGAGAGAAGACTGGAAGAACTGGAGGATCGTCGGCGCATCGTGAAGTTAAAAAGAAATGAAACGGGAATGAAAAAGATATTTTGCGTAATGATGACATCATACACGCCCGCGTGTCTGAAAATATCCAAAAAAGCTTCCCTCATTTAGACATGTGCAGTAACAAAAATGTGTATTCGATAACACACAGCGTGCATGTTTAATAATACGTGTATAATATTCAACAATAAAAGTAAGTTTCAGACCCCTCACCGTTGATAAAGTTTGCACTCGGGTGCTCTCTAGTGATTCTTTACTGACTCTGTCCCTCCCTAGCATCCTGAGGAAATTATCTTCCAATGATACGCAGAGAGAAAGCATTACACGATAACACGACTCTCAACCGACACACCTTCCGATGATAAAGTAAATTCCTATCTTACCTGCCGATTTCCCTCCCGCTAGCGATTGTTCTGTTTTATCTGTCGTCGGTAGGTTCGGTTTCTTCAATCCTTTCCATTTCCATTCGACAGCGATACTCTGTTATTTACGATGGAATGTAATCCACTTTACTCGCGTGAACGTCGCGATTAATCGCGACAGATTGCGTAACGAACCGAATAAGCCGAATCGAGCGTCTTTCGTTAAGGAACATAACTGCTTCATCCGTTGTTGGAAAAATGCTTTCGCGTGCGGTTTCCATCCCCATCGCGACATTAAGAAACGAAGTCTCGTCTCACGATTTCCCTTCCGAATGCTTTCCCCACGATGCAACGAATACTCCGCATCGTCACGGAGACTGAGGAATCAGGTGCAGCCTCACCTGGCATCACAGATGCGAACGCATCGCTGAGCAGCATCGTTAAAGAATTCCTTCGACTTTGACCGAAGGCTGCGTACGCATCGTGTATCCTTCGGCTCTCGTGAAATCGGAGGAACGGTGAATGGGAGTCTATAATGCATAGCTCGCATACCTGCGATGTTACGTCGCTTTGCCGCATTATCGAGCGACAAACAGGAGCCCCAGGGTACGATCATTCGCGATCGATTGGACCGATTAGCTAATAGCGCTCTGATTTCTGTTCGAAGACTCGCACTTCGAATCCAAGGCACTAACGAAATTTCAGAACGCCGAATTTCATTACGGATTCATCGTTACATCTATCATATTCTGATTTCTGATCGTTCGCAGCGTGATACTTTGGACAAATATGTAAATATGTCACATTCGATTAACATAAAGCGAAGATAATGGAATGCATGTCCCATTATCCATTTCCTGTATTCCTATCACGTCCGGCGCGAGTTCATTTAGTCTAATCGTTACAGTATCATGTGCAAAGATAACGGTGCATAGGCGAACTGATATTCAATCAACAATGAGTATCGATCTTTTCACGTGCTTTTCATGTTTCGTTCGTACGTGCAGCAAAAAGCTGTGCAGATAAACAAGCCTGATGAACAATAAGGGGGGCGTACGTAGCAAAACAGGTAGAGTTTCTCGAGCGGAAGATTTCTTTATGTTTCGTTGAATGATCGAAATCTTTTCCTGCCTAGCGAGAATAATCGAATTATCATTCAACATTAACGCGACGTATGGTTATCTGGATTAGAATCTCTGAATCATCCGGCTCCCTACTGTCAGTACTCGGGCGCTCATTGAATCCCCCCCCCGGCGTCCCTCCCTCCTTTCACTCCTTTTCGACTGTCAGGAATTCCGTCAATTTCGTTCACATCTGGGCTCTGGGTGAAAATTCCGGTTTCTACGAGAGCGGCCGGGCTATGGGAACTCCTTCGAAAAGGGGCCTCGAAGACAATGACCGACGAGATGACCTCTTTGAGGTGTCGTAGGAAGCGCGTAGCGCAAATTCAGCCGCGTGTGCGTCGCTTATTTGGAAAATAAGCGCGGATAAGGTAGGGAAGCGCGCACCTGCGCGTACCTGCAACGTGTCGCGTGCGACGTGACGCATGGCCGATCTAAACAGAATCGATCGAAACATATTTCGAGATATTTCCGCGGCGGTAGGTAGGTAGGGAGGGAGGGAGGGAGGGAGGGAGGGCGGCGGAGACGTGAGCTCTCTTCCACCTAGTTGGCCGTTGGAAAACGCGTCCGTCCCCGAAATAAGCTTCGATCGAGTTGGGGCAGCGTTGCGCCAGGATTCCAAGCGGCGCTAGGTACGCGCCGCTATCGCTCCGGACGTTTCTACAGGACGTTTCAAGACGCGGCACTCCCGCGCCGGCAACGGGCCCCGAGTGGGCAGGCCTGAGGCCCCGAGACCACCTGTAAGCTGGGCCCGCGCGCATAACGGTACCCGCGCGGTGTACGGTGGCTCCTCGCGGCGGCGATACGCGCTAGCTCCCTCTTAGGCGAGGTCGAGCGGCCGCATACCACGATCTGGAATCGCGTCGTGGAAGCAGTCGTTGCTCGATCGTCCGCGACGCTCGAATCGGAAAACTGAAATCGCGAGCAGGCCCGCGACTCGCGCCTCGCCAAGTTTGCCGAACAGTGCGGACGGTAAAGTGCCGATTCCATTTGCGGGAATCCCGCGCGCGAATCTCGAATCTCGATATTCGTCTCGAACCCGCTCCCGGCGTGAATCTCGCGAATTGTAGTCCGACCGAGGATTCTCCCTCTCGGTTCATACTTCCAGCTGCTCCTCGCGGGGGATCAACGATCGGCTCCAGGCGCCACAAGTGAGTCTCAATCGCGGGGAAAAGTCTGAGAAAGTCGCGTCGACGGCTTCACCGTCACAATTCATGTCTCCCGCATAATCGGAGACGGCATCGGAGACTCTCCGCGCTGGAGACATCGATGCCCGCCGAGGCGATGCCTCTCCCCCGAGCTGTTCGCACAATTGCGCTCCTGATTGATATAATCGATACTGGATTGACTCGGGATTATCCTTTACGATAATCGTAGCCCCGTGAAATCCTGTCCTCGACACCGGTATCAGCTTTCGCGTGAAGCTGCGTTATCGTAAAGCCAAGAGAGTCCGCCTATGTAACGGTCTAGTTCAACAGAATCAATCGTCGATCGAAATTTATAGATATTGTCATTGGAAGCTCGTAAAATTTACGAGCAATCGCGCAAGGTCCTGCGAGGTCGAATCGTGAGCGCATCTTTATGAAGAGAATTCTCTGTAAAAATGTTTCAACGGGGGATGTATGATCATGTCAATCTTGACGTATGTTCAATCTAGTATCGTGACACGCGTGATTCTAAAAAACGGTCCGTTCAATTCTGCATTGGCAAAGTATCTTTGCATCCGCAAGTAACCGTATGCGCGTACGTATATTCATGAATTTCAAGTTGCTGACCTTATACCTGTTTCGAGGGACGGCCGAAGGTTAAATTAATACTCTCGACTGGTCATTCCTTATGTATGAAAATCTCGCCAGACCAGTCGACGAGATTCCGGCCGATCAGGAAACTCAGCTCGCGGACTCGAGATTTCATAGTTCGCGACGATCCGCGCTTTTGTTCAAAGAAATTCCGGAAGGAGGAACAAAGCCGCGACGAGAAATGAAAGAAGAAAGAAAGGAAGGAACTAATGAACGCAGTCGACATTGGTGCCTTTAGGGTCATGCGAGTGTCACGACGAGTCGTCCGCTCGGTAAATGTCGGGACAAAGTTCACGCGCGATCGCCGCGTGAAAATGGCGTTGCTGCCGATCGACCAGGCACGATTAGGCGAAAGTCTTCAAGGCCGATGCACACGTCCGCGGAAAACCATGCGTCCCCCCGTTAATGACGCCCATGCGTGTCGCGGAGAGAGCCGCGAAGGCGAGGGACGGAGCCGGAGGAAGGTAGGCCACGTGAAATTCGTGCAATTAGGATAATGCAGCCCCGATGCAAGCACTTTTCGACTGCTTATTAGCACTTTATTCTGCCTCGTCATGCAACGATAATATCGGGGGGCGGGATGATGGCGGAAGATTTTTATATAATCGATGGAAATTTCTCACTCGGACGTCGGCCGAGTGTTTACGCGGAGAAGGACAGGCGGAAATGATCGATGTGCCGGCGCGATGTGAACGCACGTGGCGCGATCGCACGCGAGCGAGTTGGCGCGGCGCGCCAAAGAGGAAAGCCCGATTGCCCGATTGGGGAGTGACACGGAAGAAATAGCGAGGGACGGGGAAGGGGAGGGGGAGGGAGAGGGGGGAGAGAGAGAGAGTGCTCCGTAAAAGTTGTGCTCTCCTATCCGGGCCGGGTCGCTCGGATTTCGCGCGCGTCCCGTTCCAGCCCAGACTGGAGGACGGTTCTCATCAGTGGACGATGACTTTGAAAGAAACTGGTTGCGCGCGATTAATCTCAGCCCGGCGTGCTGTTATTTCGATAGTCGCGGATGAAGAAGGGGAGAGAGAGAGAGAGAGAGAGAGAGAGAGAGAGAGAGAGAGAGAGAGACGTGATTATGAATTACATAAGATCCTTGTATCACCGCAGTCGCGAGCTGCTGCTTTCTCTGTCTGACCTGGATAACTTGCATCGCGGAGCTCGTATTCCCTTGCCACCGTTGACGCTCGCCGCGAGATCGCCGCGCGAGACGGGGACAGAGAGAGAGAGAGAGAGAGAGAGAGAGAGAGAGAGAGAGAGAGAGAGAGAGAGAGTGAGAGAGGAGGCGAGGGAGGAGGATGGGGAAGAGACGCAAACGCTGTTCTCTGGAGATCCTGTCCGCTCGAGTGACGCGACAGCGGAATACGCGATATCTGATGCACTCGCAGCGAATAACGATGCTTCGCGTCGTTATTGTCGTCGATTCCGTTGTGCGGAACCGCAGATTTCTACGAAGACGTGGAATTCTTGAGAGATCTCACCGGGATCGACATTTCCCCGATAATCTTTCTCGATAAGCGTTGCTAGCGAGGGAGACCCGTTGCTTCATCGGATGCATCCTCATGTCGGCGAAAGGGAGGGAAGGGTAACGCGGAATCGGTCGGCCATTTTGCTTTGTCTTTGCTTTCCGACGAGCCGGTCCGCCGAAAGAGCCAACGGACAATGAACAATCAGCGATGTCGAAAGGGCAGATCGCCATTGTCTCCCCTTGCGTCGTCCATTATCGAACATAACCTACGCGTCCTTCCAGTCTGCCGGCGATCGAGGGTGACTAATGAAATTAACATAAGATTGCGAAACGCATACCGCGCGGCGAGCGCGCGGAGAAGGACGCCCGTTTGCTACTTTTACTGGGAGAGCTTTGTTGAGATTTATCCGTGCGTCGAGATTTGAGCGCTCTCGATGCACGCGAGAGTCTGCCTGCTCTGCAGGGTCGGATCTGCCGCGCGATGATCTCCATCGCGAGAGACCACTCTTTACGGGCTCCTAACCTATCGAAGATTAAATTTAATAGATTTAATTTTTCACGTGGACATTTCTCTCTCTCCTCGTCGATAAAACATCAACGATACTCTCGCCATTTGTCATCATCGTCCGCGCTACGTCATTGGCACGACGCGCGTTCTCGTCAGTTACTCAAACATGTTTCCTAAACACGAGCCTGACGTTCGTGCAGAGATCGATTGATAAATACGTCATGAGGAGTCAGGAGGACGCGCTCCCTCGTTCTATTATTAAAACTCCTCTAACGCGCGTTAGAAGAAGCGAGAAGATAATGATGTCACGATCCCCCTTACGGCAGAATGCGCAAGCAGCGTCTGCAGGTATGCGATACGTGTGTCGTACAGATATAGGCACGCGCATGCTTAAATTGCGTATCTCGATCTTGCGGAGCTGGCTATTTCTTGCGACACTTCCCATATTTACGAACGTGCAATTACGATCGGTATCAGACCGCGCTCGAACCAATGTTTCCCAAAGTACAGGATAGCCTTGCGATTATTGCCAAAGCTGGCATTTTAATATCAATTACTCGCGATGTCGCAAGGACACTGCTAACGGCTCTGCGATTTCTCATCATTGACCGAAGCTGACGCGAGCACGCCGCGTCTGGCTATGACCAGAAAAGTAACTAGAACATCGTTCAGACGTCGCTCGGAAGTCGCGGGACGGATATCGGACAGCGGATGCGACTCGCGCGAGTCTGAAGGAATGAGTTTAATGCATGAAACTTCACGAGTCCCGAGAATCGGGACTTCTAATCTCTCTTTGATCTCTGCGTTTCAGGATAGACGGATACCTCTGCAAAATGACGGACATCTCTGCGCGGAGACACGTCTAACGCCGCTTCAACATGTACACCGAGTGGCAGAAGGTAAGTGAACGACGTTTCGCAAGGTTGCGGGCGATTTTCAGCAATGCTGCGCAATGTTTACGCGATGCTTGCGTGGTCGGAGTCGATGATCCGCGCGCAACCGCGTCTCGGCAACGCCAACTTTCAAACGCCTCGTCTTCCAATAGTTAGTCAACGGTTGACCCGTGCGCTGATGGTCCGTCTGGTGAAGGCACCTTCGAAGGTTCTTCGAAGTTGGAAAGAACGTGTCGGCTTTATCGGCTATTAGCACAACGCGCTGATCAGCTCTGGAACGCTCAGCTCTACGCGACGCGTCCCGCTCGAAAATTCTCTCACGTCCGCGCGTCCGGAATGCAGATGCCGCACAGCGGCTTCTCACTTTTACTTGTCGCTGCCGGCCCGTCCGGTCGCGAGTAACGAACGGCGGGATAATTAAGGAGGCATCCCGAGCGAATAATTAACGAGCCATTAACACGTGCGTTATCAGCGACTCGTCGACTTATCGAGAACGAGATACGGAAGATTCTGAAAGATCCAGCGAGGAATCTCGCTCGAGGAATTGGAAGACGGAACGCTGGACCGTTCTGCGCGAAGCAGAAGCATTTCAGCAGAAGCAGAGAGAGAGAGAGAGAGAGGAGAGGAGAGGAGAGGAGAACCGCCGTCGCATCTTGAGGTCGCGCTCGCAATCGCGTTCCGCAATCGACAGTTTCTATCGCTCTTCTGCAACTCGCCACGGCCGCTAGGCAGAAGCTCTCCCCCCTCCTCCACCCCCGCGCCACCCCCGCGCAACAGGTATAGGTACATATGTACATGCACGTGTGCGCGTGTATTTAACGCGTAATTTATATAAGAAGAAAGGCACGCTTGGTTCCACCCCAAAGCGCTTCGATCCACTGGCGCCGGCAGCGTGCGATTTCATCGTCCCTCACGTCGTGTGTCTCGGTTCGTAAAGAAAAGATAGATGGATAGAGAGAGAGASAGAGAGAGAGAGAGAGAGAGAGAGAGAGAGAGAGAGAGAGAGAGAGGTAGAGTRAGGAGGGGAGGGGAGGAGGAAGAGAAGAAAACAGTCGCGGTGGCTGCCGTCTCGAGATTAGACCGACGATAGGTGAAAGACAGAGAGAGAAAGAGAGGAACCGGCCGGGAGGAACACGGAAGAAGCCCCTCGAGACGGCGATCGGCGCGATCCGGGAATGTGGGCCGCTTTCAGGCACGGCCCAATTAACGTGTCTCAATTAAAAACGCATACGCCACTGCATACACGCCGCACCGAGGCGCAATTGTTGCGGAGAGGAAGGCGCACGAGTTCCAGTGCCGCGTCGAGCATCCTAGCGTCCGCATCGTCCGCGCCGCGATCCGCCTGCATCCTCGGCTATCCTCCTGGTGACCCCGCGAGAGGCTCTTCCGGGGATTCCCCCGAGAATCGGCAGGATGACCGCGAGACCGGGGAGAGTCGGGGGGAGCTGCGCGAGAAGAAGCAGCGATTAACGAATTCCGCGTGCGATGGACACTTTGCTTCGCCGACTGACCCAATGAACCCGATAGCAGCCCGTCTGACCTCGAAACTCCTTTAGATCGGATTTAACATGCGCGCCGACGCCCGGCCGACGAATCGCGATCGCAACCGTGACGGGACTCCTCGATGGGAGGCGATTCTGGTTGGCGACGCGGTTGGCGAATCAATCTGAAACGCGGGAAGGACGATCAGCCGAATGAGAAGACCGGAAGGAGAGCGACGATTTTCCTCATTTTCCTGGACTCGGTGCTTCCTGCGGTTGGAAATGGCCCGACGCGGTTCCGCCGCAGGCCAATGCGGCATTGCCTCGACTGAAATGACGAAACGGTTCTCCACGCGGCTAAACAACTGGCATCTAACTGAAAACTTGTTCAAGTGACCGCGACGACTCCGCGCTCGCTCCGTCTACACCTTTTAGGCTCTGTGTTTATGAAACGACGACTGTCAGGATTTTCGCTGCGAATAAACGAGCTCGCGTCGCGAGCTAAATCTCACGTGCATCTCGGATTCTGAGAATCCGAAGAGTGGAGAGGTACGAATTGCGTGCGTTCGAGCAGCATCCGAGAGAGTTGCGCACTTGCGGGCATTGACTTTGAGCGTTCTAGCTGTCTTCATCGTTCACGAGGCGCCTGCCTCGATCGCTTCGATCGAGCGAGCCGGCAGAACGAGAACGCTTGCAAGCGGGATCGTCCTGCAGCCTCGGCCAACTGGCTAGCAAATAGCAAGTAGGAAACTCGATCGAGCGGGTTGAAACCCGGCGCGACATGCACGCGCAAGGGGTCAAGAGAGGAGGGTCTCGGCGGTAACGAGCAATCGAGGAAATTGGCGAGAAATCTCCGCGAGAGATTACAGCCGGTCGCCGAGATCCTCGCCAGCGATGGTGAACGCGGACTCGCCGCGGGCGGGCGCGAAGCAGCGACAGCAACGGCGCTTGGACCGATCGTCGACCTCGCGGAGTCACTTTTCGCCGCGGTCTTCGGAATCAGCTTTCTACGCGAACGCGGAACCGTTATCCGGCCGTGGCGGACGCGCGTTGCATAATGCGAGAGGCGGCCCAGACCCAGATTCGAATTCCGCCCCGGATTCCTGCGGCGCGCCGGAAGCGACTGCCAGCAGGCAGCAATGTCGGGCTTCCGCGTGGCAGGCAGGAGCGGAGCGATCGCGAGCGATCGCGAGCAAGGATCGCGAGCACTTCTACACGGTGCCGCGCGGTCTGGCGGTCTCCAGGAAGGAGATCCTGCAGCGTAGATGCGCGAGAGACGAGGCCGAGCCGATGAGTTCCGCGGACAAGGATCAAGCGAGGAGACCGAGGACCCTGCCCTCCATCGGCAAGAAGACCCGTCAGGACGGCTCGGAGCACAGCTCCTCGTTGCTGAGGAGAGTCTCCAGGCAGGACATCCTGCGACGTCGCGCCAGCGTGGAAGCGAGCTCGCAGTTGAACGACACTGCGAGGACGCCGTCGAGCCTACAGAATTCACGCCGCGCGGATCTCCCGCGGCCGTCGACCCTGCCGAAGATCCTGCACGCTTCGAGAACGCCTCGGCTTGACGAGTACGTTTCCGCGAGGACGAGGGAGAGTGCCGGGAGAGAAGCGCCGATCTACGGAAGGATTCGAAGGCGGAAAATGTCGCTGCCGACTGGCGCCACGACCCTGCGCGACTCCGCGACTTCCTCCAACAGCCTGACGAGGTTTGCCAGGTCGAGGACGAGCGGGGAGCGAGCGGAGATCTCGACGAGAGCCGTGAGACACCTGCGAGATCCCGTGCCTGATCTGCCCGATCGTTCCGTCGGCTTCACGCACGACGTCAATGCCGAAGACATCTACGCCAAGGTCACGCGCAAGTCCGCCTCCAAGCAGACGCCTCGCGACGAGAAGCTGGAGCCGATCGACAGGACGATATCTAGGCAGAGGATCATCAGCAAGGCGAATCAAATGGACTCTCTGGAGCGAAGGATGCACCAAGATCGCGATCAAGACGTAATCAGGATCAGGCGCGACGCTATACTGGTCTCCAAAGCGGACATTGAACGCTCGCGCAATGTCAGGTCGAAGAAAAGCGATCAGGAGGACTCAAAGGTGGCCTGCCGCGCTACTTCCACGTGGTCCAAGAGGCGAGATTCAAGGACAGAGTCCTGGTCTCGCGACGCGCATCCTTCTAGAGACTCTATCAGTGACAGGCAGGCAAAGTGCAGATCGAAATCGCACAGCGGACCGCTGACGGAAAACCCGAAGGAGAACCCGAAGACGGGGATCGGCAGACCGATGACCTTGCCGAGCTACGTGAAGATCGGACGGAAGACCTCGTCAACGGGTCTCCCGGCGCGAAGCGCGGACGAGCCAAGAAGAACGTCGAATGGCGGAACGCTGACGAAACAGAGCAAAGAGAGATCGAACTACGTGAGACAGACGGCGACGCGCGCCTCCACGCACACGAGAGCGTTGAGCGATGCCATCAGCGCGCGATCCAATTCACCGGACACTACGTCATCGATATTCGGTTTCTGCACCGGAAGACGGAGAGTTCAGGCATCTTCTTCCTCCTTGCGCAGCTTCCCATCGTGGAACGTGAAAAGAGTAAAATCGAGACTCTCGATGCTAGCCCGAAGTTCGACTTTTTATACACTTTAATGCACTCGTCATCGGGCGAGCCGGATCGGAAGTAGGACGAGCGAGAGAACATCGACGACCTTTCCTCGTCGATTCTCTCGACACGTCTGTGCATGCCGAATAACCTTTTCTTGTTCGCGGCCGAATAACGTTCCCCTGCTTCTCCCAAATCGCGATATCCAAAACGCATGCACGAACCCACGTTTCGCTCAATTGTAGCTTTGAGGTAAAACGATCGTATTCTGCGCAGGGCGAGCTGGTGTGGTTCGACCCCGGCGTGGGTCACGTGCTACCGGGCGAAGTGCTGGAGTACCACAGAGCCGCCAATGTACTCTCGGTGCAGGCGGTAATAGCCAGCAAGGTAAGACAAATGGGATAGAAAGCGTTTAATTATCGCCCGTATAGTAGCCACGCGTAATTATGAGAATGCATATTGGAAAGGAGCCAATAGGAAGCAAGCGGGTCTAGGAACCTAAACCGAGAAACTCAAGTAGGTGACAGATGTTGCTGCAACTGCAGCGGGCGATCAATGTGTTCTTCGAAAGCGATGTTAGCGGGATCAGTCGTTCGATTGATACTTTATATCGAAACGCGAAGGATCCTCTGTTCCAAGGTGAGAGTCAGGTCTCCCGCGAATTAATTCAGGAGGACTACCGGTCGCGGTGGTCGAACAATTCAGCTGGAGGAGAACGGAGGCATTTGGATGGCGAATGAAAAGGAACGAGAGGAGAACAGAGCGACGCGTCGCAACTGGAACGCTCGCAACGAAAGTTCCAGCGTTGTCAATGGCGATCAGACCGTTGTACAACCGTACAACGGGGCTGAAATGTTGGAGCTGTTCCGGCTGCCGATCGTCCACTTTCTAGCCGGACTTGGTACATTTGAATATCTCATTAGATGAGAACAAGAGGCGCGACTCCGGTTTCCATTTTCCTGTTCGCTCTTCTGTTCGTTGCGCGCGTACGCGTGCGATTCCAGCTACCTTGAATCGGTCATGTATCTCCCTGCCACGTGGGCGTAGAAGTCAAAGGCGCTCTACGAGCGGCGAAACGGCTGCCACGCGATTATCCGCGCGCCTCATTAACGCTGTCGCCATTAACGCGAGTCAACCGGGTCATTATGCAAGCGACACCGATCGCCGGCCAACAGCGAGCAGCTTTTCCTGTCCTGGCTGCTTTGTGTTGCCTGCGCATATTGTCGTGCACTAGTTGCGGCAATGCACTTTACCGGTGTCTCATTATAGACGACGGCGTGCATTGGCGTAGGCAATGTACCGATTGTCCTTGAACAAAAAGGATAATCTAGTGGATGTTTGGAGATTAAGGAACGATCGATGATCTCGCGATTGGATCCGCTCGTAACGTTTCAATCGCAGAGACTGTCCTCCAATAAAGACGAGCTTTTCTCTTCTTCTTCTTCTTCTTCTGAAGAAGAACAAGAGGGCCTTCCGATTCCTTATCTCCTCAGGAATACGGCCGCTCTCGAGGGAGATATATTTCCCTCCTGGCGTTCCGGTCTGCTTATCGCACGTGTGTTCGAGCTGATGTCCCGCATTCGAACATATACCAATACCAGCTTCTCGAGGCCCGATGCTATTTTATTAACCCATAACAAACAGAGCGCTGTCGCTGACGCCAATGAACGGCAACTGCAAATGCAGACCTAACCGGTATCAGGTTAGGTCTCACGTGAGTGACTCTCTCGCGTTTTATGCGAGTTCACACGGATCCTGCCTTTTTGTCGGACTTTTTCCTTCGCGTGCTATGCACCAGGAGAATGCAGCAGGAATGGTCGCAAAATTGGTTTCCAATGGAAAGTCATGCGTTTGCCAGGGGCTCCCCTTGCGCCTCTTCCCTGAGAGGCGCTCCAACCTTGAAAAGGCTGGAAACCCTGAATGGGAATTAGCGTACGCGCGAGTTGTCAGGAAAATTATGTGAACGCACGTGATCGGCGACTGAGCCGCTCGGTGAGTAATCCCAATTATTGTCTGTTTAAGCCGCAAATCTTTACTCTCACTAATCTGAGCGGAGTGAAGCCAAGGCAGGACCTGGGCCAAAATGGAGTGGAGGATATGATCCAGCTGACGTGAGTTGCTCAATGCTGCCCTACTGCGCCAACTTAAGCCTCTACTTTGCTCATCTAAATGATCCAAACTGATTTCAGAGATCTGAACGAGGCATCGCTGCTATGGAACCTGAAGATCCGCTACGACAAGGAACTGATTTACGTATGTAGATCCATGTTGATCCATGATCGTTGCCTCATTGGTGGACGATTGAACCAACAATTGAACGCTCGACTGCGAATTTTCAGACTTACACGGGAAGCATCCTCGTAGCAGTGAATCCCTACAAGATGTTCGACATCTACGGCCTGGACCAAGTAAAGCTCTACGAGGGGCGGATTCTTGGGACACTCCCGCCGTAAGTATCGATCAGGGAAAAGTTACTGCTCTCTCTCTCTCTCTCTCTCTCTCTCTCTCTCTCTCTCTCTCTCTCTCTCTCTCTCTTTCTGCATTGAGACAATCGGAGATAATGATTTATTAAGTATAAGACTTGATTTATTGGGATTTTACCATTTGATAAACTCATGCGGCTATTCAAATCATTATTATTTCCGCATGCTAGAATTATTATCATTCATGAAAAATAATCAAGATATTTGAACACTTGTGTGTTCAAACTTGAGTGAGATCCTTCTATTCGTAAGTATAATATTTTGTGCATCAATTTCGTCATTGACAGGGCGAGCTTCCCCTCCTGGATTTTTTTCTAAAGATTTATGAAGTTTTTATGTATTGCTGAGGATATTGGGACATTTCTAATATTTCTTTATCATTAATGATAATATATTCATTACGTCCATTATTTAATCTTGATGAAAAGGATAAGATTTACATCTGTATATATATTTAATAAAAGAAAGTTGATAAATTTTTCTAGCAGAATATTACTAGCAGTTACAAAAATTGTCAGAGGTTCTTTATTAAATTGATCACGTTCCGCATGTATTTAGCATGTGATAACAAGTACTCGAGAAGATAAACCGAGTTTGACCGATCATCTTTCACAGGCACTTGTTCGCCGTGGGCTCTTCCGCGTACAGTCAGGTAACCGCGGCCAACAACGCCAGCGCCAATCAAGTGGTCGTCATTTCCGGCGAGTCCGGTTCGGGGAAGACAGAGTCGACCAAGTTGGTGATGCAGTACCTCGCGGCGGTCAACCGCGCCCCGAACAATCTCGTGACTGAACAGATTCTAGAGGCGACGCCGCTCCTGGAATCCTTCGGCAACGCCAAAACACCGCGGAACGACAACAGCAGCCGGTTCGGAAAGTACTTGGAGGTCCATTTCAGAGAGTGAGTTACATCAGAGCGATAAATGATAATAGCGGTCTCATTGTCGCAGCATGGAATTCCAAGCGATCCTTTTGTTTCTCTAGTGGTGCGATCGTAGGCGGCAGAATAACGCAGTATCTTCTAGAAAAAAGTAGGATAGTGACTCAGGCCTCAGAAGAGAGAAACTACCACGTGTTCTACGAGCTTTTAGCCGGACTCGATCAACAGCTCAGGGATAAGTACGGTCTCCTCACGCCGGACAAGTACTTCTATTTAAATCAGGTACGGGGAATCCGCGTATCGCGTTCCCGGCGAAAGCGAGATCGTCGCCGATAATCTATGAAACCCAAATGATCTTCTTCAGGGAGGGAACTGCGAGATCGATGGCAAGAGCGACGTCCAGGACTTCAAGGCGCTCCTGTCGGCGATGCAGGTCCTGGGCTTCACGTCCGAGGAGCAGGACACGATTTTCAAGATTCTAGCCAGCGTGTTGCATCTGGGGAATGTCTACTTTCACCGGAAGCAAATGAGGCACGGCCAGGAAGGCGTGGAAGTCGGCTCCGACGCTGAGATACGTTGGGCGGCGCACCTTCTTCAAGTGAATTCCGATGGTATCATTCGAGCACTCACCACAAAGACGACAGTAAGGCGGTTTTCACTCGAGAGACACGTACGTCCAAGAGATATCGTCCAAAGCCCATTCACGTAAGCGTTGTTGCAGGAAGCGAGGAACGAGAGAGTCTTCACGGCCTTGAATATCGACCAGGCTCTTGATGCGAGAGATGCTTTCGCGAAAGCCCTGTACAGTTCGCTCTTCTCGTGGCTAGTCGCGCGCGTCAATCACATCGTCTATAAAGGCACCAAGCAAACCGCCGCCATTTCGATCCTCGACATCTTCGGCTTTGAGAATTTCACGGAGAACAGCTTCGAGCAACTGTGTATCAACTATGCGAACGAGAACCTGCAGTTTTACTTCAACAAGCACATCTTCAAGCTCGAGCAGCAGGAATACGCCAAGGAGAAGATCGACTGGACCACCATCAACTATACGGTAACGTTAATGCAGCGCGATTGATTTTGTTCAATCCGGAGAATTAGATGAGATGGAATTCTTCAAACACGCGTGATCGTCAGCCGGAGATGATGCGAGCTCGTTCTTCCGTTGCAGGACAATCTGCCGGTCATTCATCTGGTCGCAAAGAAGCCAGTGGGCATTCTTCACTTGCTGGACGACGAGAGCAACTTCCCTAAAGCGTCGGATCTCTCATTCTTGGAGAAATGCCACTACAACCACGCGCTGAGCGAGCTGTATTCGAGGCCGAGAATGAACTCGGCCGAATTCGCGATCAGGCACTACGCTGGACAAGTCTGGTACAATGTAGAAGGTTTCCTAGACAAGAACAGGGATACCCTGCGACCGGATGTGGTGGAGTTGCTGATCAGCAGCAAGATATCGGTGAGCTCTGCTCCTTGTCTCCATCATCGCGTCGACGATATCTCCTAATAATCCGCGCGACGACGACGATTACAGATGGTCAGCAAAATGTTCCAACACGTGAGGACCACTCACGAAGCTAACAAGACGATGAACAAGCCAAACGGCAGATTCGTCACGATGAAGCCGAGAACCCCGACCGTCTCGGCCCGGTTTCACGACAGCCTTCAGCAGCTGTTGGATTCCATGTCGCAGTAAGTAATCGACATGCGATGCGCGCAAGGTCGATCCATGGACTGATCTATGATATTCGTTCTTGAAGATGCAATCCGTGGTTCGTCCGGTGTATCAAGCCAAACACCGAGAAGGCGCCGATGAAGTTCGATATGCCCTGCGTGCTCGAGCAGTTGAGGTACACGGGGATGCTGGAGACGATTCGCATCCGGAAGACCGGTTACCCGGTTCGCCTTCAATTCGGACACTTTGTCGACCGATATCGTTATCTCGTGTCGACGCATCTGCCTAGAGGAGCGCCCAACAAGGAGCTCTGCAGGATTATCTTGGACAAGGCTGCGCCGAAGGAGGCGCAATCGCAGTATCAGCTCGGGCTCACGAGAGTGTTTCTGCGCGAGTCGCTGGAGAGAGCTCTGGAATACAACAGGGCGTTGATCTTGGAGAGAGCGGCCATCACGGTTCAGAGGTACGCGCCAAACAGGGAGGAGATGATCTCTGATCGCGTAAAAGAAATACGCATTGCATTCTGTTGTGAACAGCATCAGTCGATTCTCTTTAATTCACTCCGCTTTGTTCTGCCTGTCGTTAGATTCGCGAAAACGATTTTTCTTGCAGATATACGAGAGGTTTCCTAGCGCGCAGGAGATTCCTCAACATTTCGCGGAGCACAGTGCTGATACAAGCGGTGTATCGCGGTTACCGCGAACGTAAGCAGTTCCGCGCGATGAAGAAGGCTGCCCTGATGGCGCAGAAACTTTACAGAGGAAAGAAAGAACGGGAGAGATTCGCGGTGCTGAAGGAGGAGATGGCGAAGCGAGCGGAGATCGAGAGGGCTAGCAAGGAGCGAGCCAAGGCGAAGCAACAACGGGAGGAGCAGGAAAGAACCTCGCGAGCTGTCGCTGGCGTGAATCACTTGGAGATTCCCGCGGAACTGGCCTTCATTTACAGCAAACTCGACGGTTCGTTTTTATCCATCTCCTTTGGACAACGTGATTTCTTAATTATCGCAAATTCTTGGATTTGCGTTTCTAATCAACATCCTTCTAATTACCGTTTTCCAACCATAATCTCCAGATTGGCAACCCGCGCACACCGAACGGAATCTTCTCAAGGTCGTCGGCCAAGTGGTCCCGATGAACTACGTGTATAATCTGCCGCCTGACATCGATCAGTATCAGTTTTCAAAGTTCACCAACATTTACTTCAAGAGTCACATCTTCGGGATGAAACGTGAACCGATCAAGACGCCGTTCCTGGCGAAGGCTCGCGACCAGGATTACACGGATTCCCTCATGATCTTCAAAATGATCCTGCGCTTTATGAACGAGAACAATCTCAACGGTAAACGGGAGCAGGCGTTGGGCGATTACATCGTTAACAAGGGCATCGTGAACGAGAAGCTGCGCGACGAGATATTGTGTCAGCTGGCGAATCAGACTTGGAAGAATGACAATGATGCCAACAAGGAGAGAGGATGGCTGTTGCTGTCCAATTGCTTATCAGCCTTCCAACCTAGCGCGACTCTGTTCAAGTATCTCCTAAAGTAAATGTCGCTTTGGTCACTGAACGCGCGATGCGATCGGCGTTACGATCAAGCTTGTAATTAAAATTCTCTGTATCTCAGATACGTCTCCGATCACGCCTACGACGGCTACAAGGCTTACTGCCAGCGCAAGCTGTTGCAAGGGGAGAGGACGGTGTACCGTGTAATGAATAACAATCAGCAAACGGTGCATCAAGTGCCTAGGAATTATCCGCCATGCGTCCTAGAATGGCGAGCGAACAGGAACCGCGTCAATATGGCGCTCAACGTCGGCTTCTACGACGGTGAGGTCACTTGCGCGAATCGTAGGAATAAGATCAGACCAGACGGAGGCCATTACGATGGGCGCGTGTCTCGTTTCACAGGCGAAACAACCACGTGCGCTACAGACTCGTGGACGACCTGCGAGGAACTGGCAAATCTCGCGGTTCGGAATCATGGGGTGGACAACACCGGCTGGACTATCACGCTCTGGAACCAGCTGGATGGCCCGGATGCCATTGTGACGGAGACCAACGGCTTCGATTATGTTCTAGATCTGATCTCGGAGATGGAATTGGCACCAGCCTTCCCAGCTGCCAAGCACATGTTCCTGGAACAACGCAAGAATAGCCTACCGCCTATCAAGAAACGAGAAGTAAGGAGATTTCAGCCTTGAAATCGCGCGCGATAAATATCAAAAGCGAAAAAAGACGAGAGAGAGCGTTACTTGATAATATCAAGTTAATTTTACCTATAAATTACAATAGAATGTTCTTCCTCAGCATGTCCAGATTATTCGAGAGTTGGAACAAGAAATGGAGATACCCATCTTGAAGACGTTCCAGCCTCTGGAAAGGAAGTCGGTGCTGAAAGCAGTCGATAAGCCAGTTGAGCCAGAAATCCAGGCACCGCGACGACCAGTCGTCCCTCCCCCGCAACCGCCCGTTGCGAAACCGCCCGTATGTGTTAACGGCCTTTTGATTAACGATGATTTCAATTAGTTGTTCCTTCTTCACGCAATAATTCATCTGAAAATGAACAGATACGCAAGCAATCGCACGAGGTCATCCTCGAGACTACGACGGAAATGGGATTGTCGAGAAAGTCCGCCCTGAATGATCGCTATTTCGACAAGGAGAAGCAACGTAGTCGCAGCCTGGACAATCTGCTCCAGCCGGAGGTCGTGCCGTCGTCGGTGAAGCTCGCGAATCTCGGCCTGTCCTCGTCCAAACTGAACGAACGATATCACAGCTTGGAGAGGATCGGCGAAACTCCCGCGGTCAGCAACGTCGAGTACATGACGCGTAGCGAGATTGCCCAAGAGAGGAAGTATAGCTTCAGGGTGACGAGAACCAACACGGAGCCCAACATCGAGGAGGAAGATCTGACGATCGACTTCGAGTACCCCGACATCCAGTCGGTCAGTCAGACCGGCCGATCGGAGGACGATAAGAGCTACATTAGATCGCAGACGAGATTTATCAAGTCGCAGTATCCCGGTAAGTGAATAAAAACAAATGGCCGGTGAATGCGGTTTGGCCGTGCTACGCTCTGCCTCAGAGACTTTAACGGGTTTGTCATGCTTCCGTTACTCAATACGCAACGCGTACTTTACACCCGAAGAATTTTCACCACGGAGAAAGTCGCCATTACGTAACGGAATTTTTTCTCTACCTCAATCGCTTCAATCGCGAATCAATCGTTTCTCGTTGGTTTCAGGTAAACGCGCGCTGCCGGGGAGCCAGTCTAGTCGCGCTTATATCGAGAAGAGTGAATACGGCGTGAAATCATCTGCCATGTCCGATACCAGTGAGGCGCCTTCCTTGGCATCGCACGTGCGCCGCGTGAGAGTGCCCAGCCAGGCCTCCGACGTGGATCAGTTCCTCGACGAGCTCTTCATGCCCGTGCTGGACGGTAACCTCGACGAATTGTCGGACGCTCGTAGTCTGGCCGCTTCGATAAAGGGTTCGCGCGAGATCGAGTCATCCCAACACCGAGCAGTGCTCGAAAACGTACAGAGGATCGATGATAACGAGCCCATCAGCGTGGACGACTTCGTCGGCAGGATGATGAGGAGGAATGGTGACGCGAACATCGACGCGGGCGGATTGTCGAGAAGGATCAAGGGAGGCGGCAATATGGACATTCCTAATCAGAACGCGGCGTTTAACTTTAGCCCCATCGCGCAGAGCATGATGTCGCCGCCTATGATGATGCCCATGTTCAGCCCTCCTCAGCAAGTCCCGTCCGCTCAGAGCAACAGTGTGAACATGGGCGCGGGCTTCATGCCGATCCCGATCTACAGCATGCAGGGACTCAGCTTGCCGCAATACCCGAGCTCGCCGCCCAACCAGACCAGCGACATGATGGCGTACCAGCAGAACCTCCAACGTGCCTTCCTGCAGAGCGCGATGGCGCAGAACATTCAGATACAGCAGCAACTCCTCGCCCAGAATCAGGCCCTGCAGCAGCTGTTGGTTCAGAGCCCGCAGAACAACTCGGCACAGCAACCGGTGAGAGACTAACGGCAACAGCAAGACGACAGACCTGTACAGAGAGCTAATATCTGAAATTTATATGATTTATCAGTAGTACGATATACTCTTAATCTACTTATCGTGATTCGGAGATAAGATGAAGAGATATCGCCGTAATTGTCGAGTAGGTTTTCCAATTTCCAAGGACACGACTCGTACATCGAGACTTGAACGAGCTTGTGTCTAGCGAAGCCTTCAAACCTTCGGATCACGATAATTGGATCAGGGGCGGACATTGTTGCATGTGAGCACAATCACGAAAGGTCCACCGTTGCCGTTTGCGCGGCTCTTGTTATCACGTTTCATGATCACGTAACTGTTATTAACTCGATGATCCTCCATTGGTAACCGAAGCTGGCAATGCCCGCGACATTTAATGAAAGCTAACTCTTAACGAAATCGTCGTCTCGGACGATCCTATGGGTTTTTGAGCCGCGTCGCGGCACGGGTGTGTGTTTCCAGAGCACGGTGTTACCCGCTGGCCCCTCAAGCATGAATCTTGTCCCCCCAGCCCCCCCAATCGATGCCCATACGGGGCCTAATGATTCTATCGGACGCTACTCCAAGGTATCTACTGGTTTTAACTAACCTACCATCTATCGTGGCTTCCCGACTGCTACGGAAGCATCGTGTATATATCATCTAGCAGAATCCAAGGAAGATATTTGGAATTAGGGCCAATCAAATCAGACAGTCTCTCTCTCTCTCTCTCTCTCTCTCTCTCTCTCTCTCTCTCTCTCTCTCTCTCTTGTTCATGGTCCAAGAAATTTCTGAATCTTGAATCATGAGCTTGGACCGATGTGAGGTGAAAATTCCGTAAAATTACAACCGACATCTGTTTCAGGTTTCCTTCAGGGAACCCGAAGACGGTGACCTATGGTCTACCGAGAAAAGGGGAACGTCCGTTCTGTCCACGCCAATGAGCCAGCGACAGGAAATGATGACGGTGAAGGCTCAAATTCACAGGTCCCAGAGTCCGCCGACAAAAAAGAATTCCGAATCATCCGCGAGAAAGACGAGCACCGATTACGTTCGCAAGATCAGCGTGGATCGCAAGGCGACGGACAGAAAGTCCGCGGCGCAGACGGATACCAAGAGAAGCAGCCTGAACAAGAACAACAACGTGCAGAGCAACTTCACCAACGTTCTCAGCGAGCTGAAAAACCGGAAGAGCAGCGTAGACAGCAATCTCTCAAATTCCAGCAACAACAAGGGCGTCCCGCCACCCCCGCCGATGCCACCGCCTTTGGAGTCTCACGATCCTTCAGAATCCAGACCGTTCCTCGATCCGTACGGCAGAGCGAAGACGGTGCGCATTGGAAAGTGGAGGTAAAATTAAAATCTTATGGCTAATTGATGACGAGTCGCTTTTTTGTTTTCGTTAAACGTTCACTAGAAGTGGGATTTCCGTGTTTTGAAATCGTTAGTCTTTGCTCGTTATCTTCAAGATGGCCGCCGCCGAGCGACTCGAACGAGGCCCAGGGACAAGACAGCTTCATAGAGTTCAAGATGCGCCAGCATCAGCAGCAGCGCAAGATAACGCCGCAATATCAGGAGTACGAGCAAGGCGAGGGTGAGCCCACGACCGAGGGTGGCGTCGAGTGGGAGGAATTTGAGATCGAGAACATCGTCAGCAACGAGGATCGATCCGTGGTTGCGCCAGCTCCGTCCAAGCACGAGAACGGATACAAAGAGGGAGAAAACGGGCATAAAGATGGAGACAAGAAGAAGAAGAAATCAAAGTAATCGTCATTGCGTTTGTTCGCGTATTAAGCGAATCATCGCGTCATCCAGGAAGAAAACGACACGAGTGATGAAATATCTTTGCAGATCGGCTCTGGAAGTGGGCGCGCAGAGACCGTCGCCGGGAAGCATAGGGAAGCTGAAGCTCAGCTCGGAGATGAGGCAAAGACTGGAGAAGGTGACGGCGAATCACAGTGTGAGATCCACGAAAACGACCGAGAAGCCGGCTCTCCCGCGGGAGGACGGGAAGGTTAAGCGGTTGGAGGATAACAGGAAGCTCCTGCTGGAACAGCAACTGGGTAATTATTTCTTTCCAAGCATCATCACGGTCGCCGAGACTGCATACCGAATACTGAAGGTCGTGAACAATGTTATCTCTTTGCAAAGGTGGCAGATGGGACGATTACGCTTCCACTGTCGATGACACGCAAAGCATCACTTCCAAAGGCACGACCGACATGATGACGCAAGCGCAGGTGGTGAGGACGCAGATTGAAAGAATGGAACGACCCGTGCCGCCACCGCCGCCCATCACCCCGCCGCAGCCACCGAGTCCGAGGGGTGGTAGCGTGTACAGCAACAGGTAACGATGCCGATCGAGCTGTAATCGAAGATCCAACGAGCTCGGGATCTCTGAGAGAGAGAGAGAGAGAGAGAGAGAGAGAGAGAGAGAGAGAGAGAGAGACGCTGAATTGAACGAATGATCTGATGTTTCAGCCAATCCGGCGTGCCTCAGCCGCGATCACCGCCAGCACCGATCGAACCAAAGAGCCGCGACTCCTTCCGCACGTCTCCCGACTCCGAGAGCTTCGATCATTTCCCGAAGAATCAAATGTTCAGCCAAAGTCGGGACATATTCGCCTCGCAGCAGCACTTGCGGGACGGACACGAGTATCGAGGCGACTTTGACAAGGTCCGCGCTCAGGACGGCAAGTCGAAAGATTTCTACGGCAAGGACAGCACCGACCTGGCCAGTTCAGTGCGCGATCGCAACTCTGACTTTGACTCCCGGCGCGATCTAAACTCCGATCTCTTCGATTCCAAGTACGCGTTCGACGGCTCGAACGGCAAGCGTGATCCGTTCGGCATGACGCGGGACGTGTCGCCGAAATCGCGCGACAGTTTCGGTATGCCGTCGCCGCGGGATTTCGGTGTGATCCCGAACACGAGGGACTCGTTCACCGTTGCCCGGCAGAGCTTCAGCAAGCTAGATCAAGATATGGACAGGCGGTCGAGCGTAGCCTCGACTCATCGCACCGACAAGATGGAGAGGATCGAGATCGAGGAGTGGCCGGAATTTCTCAAACCGGTATTACCGCCGGCGGATAAGCCAGAGATCGAGAAGGTCCAGGAGATGGTGAACACCAAGCTCTACCCGCAAACCTCCAATGCGCATTTCACCTACAACAGAGTCATGTGGACGCTGAGAGTGAAGAAGGAGGTCTTTGCACCTAACGAGACGCTCAACAGTCCGTTGGCGTTGCATCTGGTATTCTGCCAGGTCGCCTACGACGTGTTAGCCACTTCCAGCATCAGGATCACCAAGGAAGATCGACAGAGCATGTTGAAGATGCTGGACAATTACGGCGTTACGCTGGACAATCTGCAGAGTACCCAGCACAAGATCACGATCAAGAAGAACATCGTCGACATGGCGAAACAATGGCCATTGTACTTTGCCAGAATATTCCCCGTATCGGTAAGTTCGCACCTTTCTCCCAGCATCCAAGACTATCCGAATCAATCATAGCTGTAGGTTTCAAAATGCCAAAGATTGCCAAAGAACTAGGCATCGGCTAGGAGATTACTTCGCGTTCCACGTCTCAGAGATCGGATGCTTGTCGCAGATCGGCCCGCAGCACCCGGAGACTCAACACGTCGCGGTGTCGCATCACGGTCTTCGTCTGATCAAGCGCACGCCTAACGGTGACCTGATAATCCTCGAGACCCTCCCGCTGGAGGACATTGTCTCCGTGAACTCGTCCAGGACGGGCGTCTGCATGCTGCAGATCGCGTCGGGCGTGAGGCTGCCCTTCCACACGAAACGGGCGCCGCAGCTAGCCGACATGATCAGCAGATACATCAAACTGGTGAGTTCAAAAGCCGCCTCCGCGAGCGCGCACGAGCGTGCCGCTCGTCCGCAGCCAATTAGCGATGATCGCCGGCACGGAAATCATAACGGACAACGTCTAGCGTAAATTGCATTTCCAGTGAATGACCACGTGTCCTGGCCAATGCCTCTACCTTCGTCCTGCCTCTTTCCTCCTCTTGTCCGTTGAATTCATCTCCCGCCCCCTCTTCCTACGCGTCGCCGGGCTCGGCGATCCGTTAACGATATTTCCGCGCTCGATATTTCCATTCCTCCAGTCATCATCTTCCGTATACATATCTTGCTTCTTCTTTATTTTCTACTCGAGTTGCGCGATCGCGTCTTATCGCTGCGAGCTTTCTCCGTCTTCGATCTCTTCACGCAGTGGGGAACAAGAATTTTGACTTTGCTCGTGCTTTCGGATCTTCCTCTCGCGATCTCTTCGCTGTCGGAACGCGCGAACGAGTCGAAGATCCCTCCTCGGCGAGTCAGTGAGAAATGTAAGACGACGAAGAGGAACGAACGGGAGAGGGAGAAAGGGAAGCAGAAGAGAGAGAGAGAGAAAGAGAAGGGGGATCTTGAGCAAACGGAGAGATCGGATTTCTCATAACACGCGCTACGTATGTTCATCAGATACACCTGCATGCATCGTCGCCGCACGCGATTCAAGAAGCGGAACGTTCAGCGTGTGACGTACGTCCTCCCGAACGGACGTATCGATGGCTGTTCGATGCAGGAGAGAATATTCTGCCCGCGGACTTCCGAAATCTCCTCGGCGAGAGAGAGAGAGAAAGAGAGAGAGAGAGAGAGAGAGAGGGGGGGGGGKGGAATGCAACGAAGTTTGCCTCATCAAGATGATCATGATCGCCGACGCGCGCGACAGAATACCCAATTTCATGATAGATTACGCAAAAGATAAAGGAAGCCGCGCTCGATCGCGAATCGGGAATTGAATTCCTGCGATTTTGTAGGACGAGCAAAAATTCCCCCGGCGGCGGTGTCGGCAGTCGAATGATGTCAAAGGATCGGAACGGAGGAATGCGGCGTGCCATTCGTCCGTTTGTAAAAATATTCAATATTCATGAAAGCATTCGCAGCATTGCCAGATCATCATCCAAGTCGGTAGCACGCGGATGTCGATCAGTCAGATCGAACGCCTTGGAAAGCCTCGGTTTAATCGATCGATCGGAGTTTTTCCCAAGGAAAATGTTCGCGCTATGAGGAGAATGTTGTCCATTGTTCCATCATCTTGGCGGGATTGATTGGCGCTCGTTTAAGTAAAAGTGAAGTAAAAGAAACAAAGATCAACGGGTCCCTTGATATTTTGGAAAAGTTGAGAATTCTTGCTCGCGTCAACCGCTTGCTTCCTCTTGTCTTCGCTCCCGGCGGAGGAAACAGCTCGATGATGAAGAAGAAGAAGAAGAAGAAGAAACACGGATATTTGGAGCTCTGTCGAGCGATTCCGAGTTACTTGGAAGTTACTTCTCGGCGGAGCCTCGCGCTCCTTCGCGCAAACACCGGAAGCGTTTTGAATTGCTAATGCGAAACGGTGCTCGTTATCTCCTTCTCTCTATCTTGGCCGAAATTCCCTTTCGCACCCTTCGCTCATCATCCGAAGAGTCAAAAAACCCGGCGATGCATTTCCCGGGGAAACATTTCGAGGCTCGGCTGTGCTCGCAAGCGCGCTAGAATCTCAATTTCACTGAATGCCGGCGGCATTCCGCGCGACATTTCAGCGCGGACTCGCGAGGACTGCGGGAATGGAAAATGGAAAATCGAAGAGAGTTCAGCACCCCCCTCCCCCTTCCATTTCCATCCCGTCCGACTCGGCGAGTCCGCGGGACGGAGTGCTGGCGATCCGGATCGCGGAAAACACATTTCGCCGGGCGCGAAAGAAAAATGCCGCTCCGCGGGAACGAGCTCCGCGAGAAGAAGCGAGAAAGTACCGTAGTAGGTTTCTCCGCTGACGGAAATCGGCCGGAAGTTTCTCGAGGCGAGGCTCGAGTCTCGCGCACGATGATGATGATCGGCCGAAATGTCGATATTCCGCTTGCCGTTCGCGCCGTTGGACGAATCTGCGTTATCTCGTCAACATTCCTGAATGAACGTTGCCTTCATTAGGTTCATTAATCGCGGAGGTGCACGAAGCGCATCGCGCTCGATGAGAATCGAGCAGGTATAGCGAGCGGGCATCGAGGCGTGCGCGGGGACTGAAGGGCTCTTTTAAGGGCTCCGGATAATCGGCCGCTTCCGCCAGTGGCAGGTGCGCGGCCGTGCGCACCGCTGCGTGAACGCCGAAACTCCCGTTTCCGCGGGGCTTTGAAAATTCTGCTGCGCTGAAGGCAGCTGAAGGCTGAAATCGTATTGAAATCGGCGCGCCGGTGGGCGTGAGAGCCGAGACTCCGCGGCTTGGTTCCCATTGAACGGCGGCGGCGAGTCACAATAATAATCCTGGCGTAATGAGCGCCGATCGCTTCCGATCCCGGTTTTCTCCGGTCTTCCGGTTCCGATTTCTATTTCATCGCGTCCGATCGCTTCGCGATTGATCAAAGTGCGGGCCGCCGGAACGCAAACACGCGGAATGTGTATTCGGCACGTCGAGACTGATTAAACTGGTTCGATGACTGGGTTCTCGAGGGTTAACACGATGCCGAAGGGCGTCGCCAGCTGGATATTAAGCGAGTGGATATCAAACGAGCCTCGAGAAAGGCAAATAAAAGCAAGCGCGATGAATCTGGGGCGACCGGCAAACATGCAACAGTTTTCACCTCATCAGCGTTTCTTCAACCTCCGCGGAGACGCGGCTCGGTCTTGGAGAAGCTCGCGACCTCGCGAATGCCCTCCCCCGTGGCAACTCGGTCCGATCGAGGTGATCGAGAACGCACGGGATGGATCCAGCTGGATCGAGCGGCTGGATTGAAGAGCACCTTAGCGCCGGCAGCATGATTCTCCATGTGGCATGCGCCACGCGTACCACAAAGCGATACCGACCTGGTGGGGCCCGACCCAGATATCCGTCTTCGAGGGGGCTAACAGAGTATAGCCGGCAGCAACGAACGCTGCACGGAAGCCTTGCAGCCGTGGCTCTTCAGTTCATCGACTGCTGTCGCGCAGCGCGCTGCAGTCAGCCGCGCGCGCGCGCGTTCGCTACACGCTCGTGTGGGAAGAATTCGTCGGGTTTCAGTCCTCTTGCCTGTGACAAAGTGATATTCTTCTGGTGGACTTGACTTGGTCGATGGGAGACCTTGCCGAGGCTTGGAGTGTTCCGGGGAGAGAGAAGATCTTGAGAATCGACGTTAGCGCGTGGTCTTCTGGTCCTCGTCAAGAGTCCCGTTTGCAGAAAGATTGAATTACTCGGAATTCCAGGGAATTCCAGCACCGAGAATTCCCCTGCGCTAGGCAGGAAGGTTTCGCAAATCGTGAGACGTGACGTTGCGCGAGTGCGCAGATCGCAGGATCGCCCGGACAAGGTCAATACGATGACAACGATTTGCAAGTTGCGATTTTGCAGCTCCCCGAATATATAAATAAATAACGCTCATTATTCTGTCGCGGTCGCGGTGCAAAAACAGCGCCGACGATGTTTATCGCCTGAAGTGGCGGCGAATCGAGTGACCATCTTGTTGATGATCCTGCGCGAGCTGGGTCAAAAAAGTCTCGCACTTACGTAAGTAAGATGAGTTAGCTTATCATCGATCACCGTGCGTTCTCTCTCCGCTGCTTCGTCCAACAGTCCAGGTTCTGTTATTTTATCATCTTCATCGACGGTGTTCCGCGCGTGTCTCGACGAATGCTCTTAGCGTTGGAATTCATGAGGAATGAGCGAAAATCGACGACAGTCGCGTGACGATCCGCGAAAGCATGAAGGGAGCTTTCTCACTCGCGGCGACAGAAGAGAGCCCGTGCGAGATAATTATAATTAAAAGCGCGTATTGTTCGGCCAGTCTCACGAGCGGTCTTCTTCCTGCCGGTTCTCACCATGTTCCGCATACGGTCCTTCATCCGTGATCTACATCCCTCGGAAGATTCGAGTGAAATTACGATTGTTTGGAATTAAGAAAAGTCCATGGAGCTGGTCGACAGTCGCGAATGTGCCAATTGCGTGTCCGAGAGCAATCGCGATGATGTTGCGATCGACGGTGAGACGCTAGATTCCTCGTCGCGTGTTTGTTGAGGACTACGTGACTTGACTCGGAGCGAAAGCGAGTCCGGCTTTTGCTCAAGAAACCGATGCCTCGCATCAGACACTCGCGAGCATCAGCTGATGCCATGATGGAGAGAGAAGTGTCCGACACCGAAGGAGTGTTCTCCAGGCGACTCGTCAGCAACTGGGCCGAGCTGCCGACGACGTTGCGACGCCGACAGAAGCACCGTCCGGACATCCTGAACCAGTTCACCGATTACACCGAGTACTCGGAGAACGAGCTTCACAGGCTCCCAGCCTACGAGCAGAAGGCTCTCAGTAACGTGCAGAGGATCGTGCATCATTCTGAATTCCTGCGCAAGCTAGAGTCCAGCGATGTCGCGCGCAATGATACCCGGAAGAACACGAGGGAATGCCGAGCAGTGCAGGGCTCCGAGAGTCCCCCGAGTCGCCTTGATGAGGGCTACTGGAGACACTACGAGAACCAGGAGCCAAGGCTGGCGCACCGGAAGAGGAGTCACCTGACAGGCCGGCAGGAAAAGAGAAATCTGTCGGACGAGGATCGCAAAACGAACTCGCCCGACAGTCTCCTGATGAAATCGTCCGAGTCTGAGCTGAGCAGCGATGAGTACGGACACACCGATGATTCCGGGGCGTTCTTGGAGCAGGCTTCTCAGCTCCAAGACAAGGCATCCAAGGCGAAGAGGAGCAGCTTTATAAAGTTCTTTACGAGGGAGAGCGGCAAGCAGAAGAGGAAGACAGAGTTCGATCACCTGGACATAAACAAGAACATCAGGCAGGGCCTGGAGCCCTTTAGGAAGGAGTCCTTCGGCCAGCAAAAGTTCGAGTACGAGAACATCCCTAGAATAGACATGTCCAAGTTGGATCAAAAGCCCCTTCTGCATCCGATCGCGCGACCGAGCGACACTTGCCAGCCGACTATCGAGCAGCTGAGGCTCGAGGAAGGCTGCGAACTGAGGAACTCCAGAAACGCGCTGGCCTCGAAGAGGAGGCCGGTCCAGCAGAAGGACGAGCCGTCGAAACCGAGCGACGCGATCCGCGATCCGCTCTGCGAGAGCGAGCAGATGATCGCGCGAGGTAACGGTGAACGTAAAACGGCAAAGATGGAGACCATCACCGAGGAGAACGCGGACGGCAGCAAGCTGAGCGTACGGGAGATCCTGAAGAGATTCGAGGAGAATCTCAGGACGCAGGGCGACGTAGCGACGACCTACAGCGACAGCAACAACGAGCTCGACGATAAAACGACGAGCGACAAAACGATGGACACCATCCAGGAGACCCTGAGGAAGCTCGACGAGAAAGCCAAGGCCTACCAGATCGTAAGCCCGATCGCTGGATCTATGAATACCTATGAGCGCCTCGCGAAACTTCCGGCTCGATACAGATCTCGCTAAATGGAACGCGAGTCGTCTTCGTCTCTTTACATTTGTTGCCTGCATTTGCATCATTCGCACTTCTTTACGTCACAGTTATGCCTCAATAATGGCCGCGCAGCCGCCGCGGAAATCGCCAGACCGTTGCGCTCGTTATCTGTCGCAATGTGGTTGCATGGATGCGCAGTAACCGCATCCACGTCTTACGTTGCACGTCTCGGCGCGTTGACGATTATGTGGGTCAGGGTCGACATCTACTTATCTCACTCGCGCATTCTCATTCTCTCGGCAGCCGATCTCGGGATATCGGAGATCTCTCGGCGAGGCCGAGAGGATCGTTCGATGTTACTTGCGCGCGAGAACGCGATCACCTACTTTCCGCGGAAAATTTTCGTAGCCGAAGAGGAGAGAGGAAAAAAGGAAACGAGAGAGAAGGAAAGTCCGGTCTTTCTTTCTCCGGCTGGATAGCAGAAGCTCGCCGAGAAATCGCGCCCGGAAGTCAACTCACGCCGGGGTTTCCTCCTTTCTTCGTTCCTTCACGGCGAAGCGAAGAGAAGAACCGTCAACAGCCGATGACCGTATCGTGCCGCGTTTCTTGGGCTTGCTCGAAGGGAGGAAACCCGTTTTCAGGATCGATCTCTCGGACCAATGTTTCCGGAAAGGAAGGGAACAGGCAAGCGACAATGGAGAGGCGCGAGAAATGAATCGCGAGTCTCCCGCGAGAGACCGTTTCTCATGTATTCATGAGATGATAATCGTCTCGTTCGCTTGTTTCTTCTCTTCAATTTACAGGCTTCCGTCTATAAGACGACTCGTTATTAGCGTAAATGCACACGCGAATAAAGCAGGCAAACCGGGCCGTGGCTGGCACACTTTTCGTGACTGGCGCTCGACTTTTGAAATAATTTTGGTGGAACACGACGCGGGGGGAGCTCCACGTTTTCACGTCATTCGTAGCGATTCTGCGCAGACGAATACGAATATCATCTTCGTCGTAGCTCGCTCCGCGATAGAGAAATATTGAAACCTTTTCGTTCATTCGCCTCGTCAAAGATCTCATTCCACGATGGAAGCGAGAAGGTATTCGGGGGGAGATTTGTCTTCGCGATACGGTAAGAAATAAACCTGAACGCTCGATAGCTGAACGCTCGATAGCTGGAAACTTGCTCCTTGGCGGAGATAAGATATTCACATCTCCGCATTTCTATCTGAAGACGGTTTCTTGAATCTGACACACTTTCAACATCTTGAACTGCTTCTCTCGTTGCTCTTATCACGCACACGCGGGATTCTATCAGTTTTTCCCTGAATTTGTTTTCCCCTTTTCTCTATTAATTTACGCGTTGCGTATCATAAACAAAAAGGGAGAATCAAAGCAGGGAGATATAAGAAATGATAAGATATAAGACTGAGATTACTGCATCAATCGTCAAAGTTGAGAGGTGACACTTGCAGAGATCCAATCTTTGCAGATAAATATGTTCATTCGCGTTCATAAACGCTAAACGCTGCAACGCTTCGCCGTAAATATCAGTCTCTTCCGCAATGTAGCGCACGCACAAAAAGTGAACGTCCGTTCCTCACGGACTCGTCGCGAGTGTCTCGACACGATGAGTCAAAATGATTTTCAAAACGATCCGTTGGGACAGAAACGAACGCGGACGCGTAAGCATGCCAAGGTAATTCTCAATGCACGAAGGAAAATGATCTTGTCTTGCCCGTAGATCGATCAAAAGCCTCTCCAGAAGATAAACCATCACGAGGGTCACGTATCGCAGATCACAAAGACGATCCAGTCGCAGGCGAATCACGTGAATCACATCCAACCTCACGGCCATTCCAATCACGTAATTTCCGAGCATGAGAATCACGTAGCGATCGGTCGCGTGCCTAACCACGTGTCGGCCGTCAACCAAGCGAACCATCAGAAAAACCTGCAGAACCAGCGATTGAGCCCGACCCAAGAATGGCGACAGTCCAACGACAATGCCAGGATCCAGGAAGAGAGTATCTACGAGACCAGACCGGTCGTCAACGACGGCAAGCACTCGTTGCTGCAATACGCCATGCTGAACTTCCGCCAGAGCACGGAAAAGTGAGTACATGAATTGTTAGAAGCTCTAGAAACGAGTTTCGTTTCGTCGGAATATCGAAATAAGCAAATTTCTTTTCGATCTTGTCCCGAGATCAGTCATTAAAGTCGGAAAACATGAAATGCAAAGATACTCGATACCAAACGACGTACGAAATTTCGGGAAAGTCGCGGAGCGAAGCAGAAAGAGAGAGAGAGAGAGAGAGAGAGAGAGAGAGAGAGAGAGAGAGAGAGAGAGAGAGAGAGACTTATAATCAAATCAAGATCGTTCCTTTCTAAAATCCGATTGGTACCAAGAGCACGTCGATCGCGCGTAAATTAATACTATCAGCGGTGTTACGCAAGCGAGCACCGTGTTGAGAAAGCATAACGCAAGTCAGTGCAAAGTATCGAACCGGCGTACGCCATGTCCTTTTGCCGTAACGTTGCCCGTTCCGCCTTCGCGTCGGCGCACGTTATGCATTCAAACGGGATTAACGAACTGCGCGCAGGTTCGAGATGCTGAAGACAGCGGACGGATCGATCAGCGGGTCCCTCAAGGTGATCGAGTCGTTGAAGAGCAAGAAGAAGAACAAGAAGGGCAAGGGCCAGCAGGACGGTACCGAGTGGACGTGGAAGGAACAGGTGGACCTCGTCAAGTATTCGGCCGTTCCCATCGAGCAGAGCCTGTTGAGATTGGACGCGGAATTGAGCGTTCTAGCTGTGGAGTGCTTCTTGTGCTTGATGAGGTACATGGGGGACCAGTCGTTGCCGCCCGATACCAGCGAAGTCAAGTGCGTCTACACCGTGCTTATGGTAAGGTCATGTGTTTGCAGACAAGATCGGGATTCTTTCCAGTTTTATCGTCTCGGGAACTCGCCATCGTGCCCTTTCTCGTGTAAGAGACTGCTAAACATGCGCGACGAAACCCTCTGGGGTCGTTTTCAGCACTGCCACAAGCACGAGCAGCTCCGCGACGAGGTCTACTGCCAGCTGATGAAGCAGACCACCAACAACAAGAGCCCGAATCCGGAGAGCTGCCAGCGCGGTTGGCGGATCTTCAGCATCGTCGCCGCCTATTTCACGTGCACCGAGGGCCTCAAGCCCTACCTGACCAAGTACCTCGAAACGGCGGCGTACGACAAACGCCGCGCCTATCACGGCACGGCGATGGTCTGCTTGCAGAACCTCAGGAAGACCGTCAAGTACGGCGGCCGCAAGAACGTACCCAGCGTGGAGGAGATCATGGCGATCAGCGCGGGCAGGAATGCAAAACGGCAGATCTACAGGCTGCCTGGCGGCACCGAGAGAGTCATCAACACCAAATGCACCACCGTAGTCCAGGACGTCATCGAGGAGATGTGCAATGTCATCTTTGTGAGAAACCCGCACGAGATGGACGAGTTCTCGTTGTACTGCATCGTTGACGGTGACGCGTTCACCATGCCGCTGGCTAGAGACGAGTACGTCCTAGACGTGACCACGGAATTGCAGAAGAATCATCAAGTGTTTTATCTGATATTCTGCAGGTACGCCGAAAATCCTCCTTCTGCGAAAATAGCTTCAACGCGATTAGATAGACGCATGAATACACAATGATGACGTTGTAGTGGATCGAATATCCGACGATGCCGCAAAGTAACGTTTCCGTAAATATTCTTCAGGTCCGTTTGGTACTATCCACTGCGATTGGACGCGGCGCTGTACATAGAAGTCGTCTTCAATCAAATCGCCCCCGATTATCTGGAGGGACTCTTGCTGGTCCTGCCTGGAGAGCACTTACCTCAGGAAGTAATAGTAAGTCGGGGTCGAGGAGAGTTTCACCGGCATGACGAATGATTAATTAATGACTTGCACATCCGTAGTACGACATGGCGCAAATAGCGGCGCTGCTGCATAGAGCAGCCGACATGACGCACGAGCCCGCGACGAAGGAGATCAAGTATCTGCTGCCGAAGCCAGCGCTTAGCTCGAGAGAACCTAGACCTCAACAGTGGTCCAACATGGTTCAGCAAGCCTGGAACAACGTCCAGCACTCGTCGGCAGCCAGCTGCAAGGCGCAAGTGCTCGGTGAGTCGAATATTGTTGGCAAATGTCTCTCCGCGTACAAAGAGAGATCTGAACGGCTCGCGGACTGATTCCTCTCCTTTCAGAAATATTGTCCAAGTGGCCGCTTTTCGGCTCGAGTTTCTTCGCGGTAAAGAGGGTACCGGAGGGCAAGGAAAAGGGCGCTGATCATATTCTCGCGCTCAATCGACACGGAGTGCACTTTATCGACATGATCACGCATGTAAGCGATTGTTCAGGATATCCTCTCGCAGCGAGGAAAAGAAAGATCCAAGATCTGCCTGTTAACGCATTCTATTTCACGTTCAGGAGACGCTGTACCACTATCCCTACTCCGAGGTGATCTCCACGAGGAAGGTCAAGTCCGAGGAGGGCACGCTCTACCTCGATATGAAATGCGGCAACCTGATGCAGCAGCGCATCACCAGACTGCAGACGGAACAGGCCCACGAGATCTCGCGTCTCATCAGACAGTACATCACCATGGAGCAGAGGGCGTCCAACACGCAAGGTGCCGGCATCGGCCTCGGCATGAGATAAAGCTTACACGATGCTCCTCCTTTGCGAGCGATACTCGATGCGAATATTGCTCGCAATCTGTTGACCCGTGTCCGGGATATATATATATATATATATATCTTTTTCTCCTTGATATCATTCGTAAAAAGATACCAACCTTAATGCTTAAGCTGTACCGGCTAAACAAAGTTCGCTCGAACGCGCTGGCTCGGGTCACGACTGCTGATGCAGCAATAGTTGTCAGGGATATTCGTAGGACTCGCTGGAAGGAAGGATCGCGAGGATCTGAGCCGTCCACACTGAATCGAAATCCATGTCGGAACGATGGACTTGTATAGCATTTATTTATATTAAAAGTTTCATCGAAAAGGAAAAATGGGGGAGAGGAAAGATAAGAAGAAGAAGAAGAAGAAGAAGAAGAAGAAGAAGAAGAAGAAGAAGAAGTAAAGATTACATCCATCGTGGCGGTGTAACACAAGTAATATTAACATTAATTAATGCCTTGAGGAATAAACAAAACGGAGAGACTAACAATGGAATCGATTGCATCATGTTATCATCAAAAAATTATTAATAAAATAATTGTATGTATATGCATATAGGAATACCACGTGAAGAAGATATTAACTTTATATTAAAATTTGTACGTATAAACAGACGTGTCGCCGTTCTCTGCCAATCCTTAAACCTCGATCGTCCCAGGTCCGCGAAGCAAATTCTTTCGGTAAACGATAAACAGAGGGTAATGAAAAATCGCTGAGAGATATTTGGCGAGATACTTCAATTTCATCGGTTCTCCTGATCGGCGCGCATCGAGCTCGTTTCACTCTGCGAGTACTATTCAAAGCTGAAGCATCATTCGTGCCGATCACGTCCGGTCAAGCAAGAACGTTATTAATTTTTACTCCTTCGTGACTAATCATTAGAAAGTAATAAAAAGTTGTGGGTCACGAGTCACGCGGTGAAGCGTTGACGCGAAATCGGCGAGGATGAATCCGAGAGATGTTACTCGAGCGAGAACTTGTCACTGCGCCCTTGTCAGATGAAACAGCGTTAGTGACGAAAGGATCAAACCCTGCTGCGATCAGGATCTCGAGTGCTCGATTGAGCGTCCTGCGGCCAATTGCTTGCAGTGTGTCGAACGTATCCCGGATCGGTCGGCGACGAAGGCGCGGTCTGAGTTCCGGTGGTTTTCAATGCGCCCAGATATTCCTCCAGCATCTCGATCTCGTCCTTCGACCCCTCCCGTCCTCTGGACCGATAGCCCTTGGGCGGAGGAGGTGCACTGAAGGGCACGTCGCGATGAGCCTTGAGGATCCCGGAGTCGCGCATCCTCACGGGCACGTTGTCGTACTGGCTGTTGTCCGAATATCTGCTCGCGTTCAAAGGAAATCGTCAAATGAAATTTCTTCGGCAAGAACGCGACGAGCTGCGATCTGCACCGGACAAATCACCTGTAGTTGTCCAGCGCTTCCTCGACGTCTCGCTCGACCTTCATGATCTTCACGCTGGGATTAACGAGTTTCGCGAATATGGGCTCTCTGTTCTGAAATTCTATCGGGAAGCGTGGCGTGTCGAGCTCGTCGATCGGTCGCTGATAGATGTCTCGGCTCTTGTACGTTATCCTGGACTCGTCGATCCTGCGATCGGGATCGTATCGCGGCGCGTCCAAATCCCTGTAGCCCTGCGACTCGCGAAGAACACGACCGTTCTCAAAGTTCTGCGTGTACTCCCTGCGACCTTCCCGGGTCGAATCCTGCTGACGAGTCTCCTGCAGCCTCGCAGGATCGGCTCGGCGATCCTCCGCCTTCTGGAAAGCGTCGTTCACGCGGCCGTCCTCGACCTCCTCAGGAAGCTTCACCACCATGTCCGACTTTGGCTTTGACTTTGCGTCCTCGACGGTCACCACCGGCGTTACCTGGCGTTTTCCTGAGAACGGCGTTTCACGAGCGCGTGAATAGAGATTGCCAACCGCGATCTGGTCTCACCAGCGCGGTGAAACTAGATGAACAAGATGCTACGAGGCTTTTGCGAGATATCCGGATCATCTTACCCGGATCTTTCTCGAGAATCCGCGCCTCATCCTGCTTGTTCCTCTTGCCTCGGATCGGGCTCATCAGCAGATCTCCGATGAACACCAACGCCGTCAGCAAGCAGAGCGCTCCCAAGACGGCGGCATTGTCGACCAGATCCTCGGGAACGCTGTCTATGGACGCGAGCGACAGGGCGCCGACTATCCCGAAGAGGATCACGCCCAGTCCGAGCAGGAAAAATTCCTGTATTTGAATCAGGCTACAATAAGTATACTACACGTCCGCTGAGCGAGCGTCAGCTCGCCGATACGATCTATTTACGCAAGCTGTCCGGTTACGCGCGAAAATTTACAGCAGCAGCAAGACCTTGCTGCAACGATTAGAGAGCGATATGCACGCAAGAGATACTCCTCGCAAGAGATACGCTCGGCGCGGCTTGATTTCTCTCAACTTGTCGCGGGTGACACCTCCGTCTGTTCCAAATTCGACGCGTGCTCTTCGAGCCCAGGTCTGCCCTCCTCTCGATCTCCTCTCGATGGCAGCATCTTACGGTTTCCCGAAAGTGTTGACGCAGGAAATGCGTGAACCGTTCAAGATCAGCCCAACCTCAGTTATGAGTCATATTAAATGCGTTACGTTACGTGTCGCGTCTCGATTGAGGTACCAAGGCCGCGATTACGTGCACGGCGGATACATTCGCATCCTTGGCCCCTCAATGATACGCCTTCGAGTCGCGCTACCGATTTTCTCACGCCCAGAGCTCTCCCGCGTCGAGATTAACGCGCTGTTCTGTTCTCGCTCTCGCGATCGGCCTCGGAATAAATTAAGGATTCCCGGCGAGAATCTCTCTCTCTCTCTCTCTCTTTCTTTCGATGGTCGAACGAGAGTCTCGTTCGCGCCATCGCGCCGCGCGGAGACTTGAATGGACCTGTCTCGCACGACAGCAAATAGAGCTGCTTCTGCGGAAGACGAGAAGATAATCTGGCGCCACCGAAGAGAAACAAGAGCCTCTTCAGCCTGATCGACGCGCGCGTCAGAGAGGGAATCTTCCTCTCCCTGTGTCGTTTCCGGTAGAGCCTGAGCCAACTTTCTTTTCTCTCCTTTCAAGAGAAGTGCATCGACACCAGCCAGGAATCTGAGAGAGCGGACTAGTCGAAGGCCGCTTTCGGAGATGCGCGATTAAATGCGGTTCCCCGCGGATTATTCCCAATCACCTCCCGATGAACCCCGCGTGACCTCCGACAGCCCATTGTCCACGTGTCCTCATCACGCTAGACGACGTATCCGGCGAGCGTTACGAAACGCGGCGCATTCCTGTCCGCATGAGAAAAACAATTACCGTCTTGCGGCCGCGAAGTTCCCCAGTAGCCGCGGCGATCAGCAGACCGGTCGTTATGATGATGTATCCGCCACAGGTCACCGTTGCTAGGGCAGCGCCTAAATACGTGGAAATGAGGAAATGAGTGACGCGAATCGATTCCACGCTCGGGAGACTCGCGAGTGGATGAGTCAGGAGTACCTATGCTGCCCCACGTCACGTTGTTCAGCAGCGACCACTCCCTGCTGCGGTTCCTCAGGTAGTGGAACACCCTTCGGCTCTCGTCGTCCGTCACCCTCAGCGCGACCACGCAGGCGACGCACAGCAGCTGCAATTCGACAATCCGATTAGCGATCGATCGGCGATCGAGCTGACAAGGAATCTCAGGATGCTGAGAATCGCTGTCGCGTTACGCGCTCGGTCGAGCGTTGACCAGGTCATTCCGCGGTCAAAGTTCGCCGAAAGTCGAAAGCTTGTCTGTTTCATGATTTGTCGGAATGAAACACCTCAGCGAACGTCTCAGACCCGCCGAATTGTCGATACTCGTTCACTCGCGAGGAGGAGTGATACCCGGCCGGTGATCACGATGATCTACGCACCACTTCGATTATCCTGATGAACACCTTGCGGTTCCACATGATGCGGTTGCCGGGGATGCACACAGCGAACTAGAGAAACGGAGAACAGGCGGCCGTTTGCGCAACTGTCGTCCCTTTTCGGCGAAGCATTACGCGCTTTCTCAGGCTATTAACAAACCGTTGTCGTTCGCTTTCGAAATGCCACTATTCATTTCATTAGTAATTAGTCTTCGCGGCGCGACACGTATTCCCGGAAACGGGAAACTATATCCTGCTCGAAATAAGAGAAGCTACCTGTGCAACGAGTACTCCTCACGCGCGATGAAATAATCTTGCCGCGACATCGAAGCTGATGAAGAAGAGAAACAAAAAGAGAAACAACGATACCCTTTGTACGTTACTCGATCTGCGTGCAAGCCACCGCGAAGCTAGAATTTCCGCAAAAGTTTCTGGAAACTTTGAGCTCGATCGATCTCGTTTCGCGACAAATAAATCATGCAATTTATTATTACTACACAAGTAATTCAATTGACATATAATTATCTATATTTAATAGAATCGAGAAACTTTAAGAATTTCCATGCCCTACGTTAAAACGTAACTTGCAAAACATTGTCAAGATTATTACGAGTGACTCGATATTTATTTATTTAACCCTATCTATACTCGGATAAATCATAAACATAATAAATGAAAATAAATCAAAAGACTTTCGAGCAAGCTGGAGATCACTTTGACATAAATTCGCGTCACATGGATCCCGATCCGTTTGGAAAGCGATTTATCGTACATCGAGCGAAATCTCGTGTACGATGTACTGTTTTCCCCGTTCCGGGAAAGTCAGTTTTCCGGAAACGCTCTGAGAGACAGAGCTTGTTCGTTTCTCCCCTGAAATCTGATCTCTCCTCTAAAGCAGCTCTACAACAGCGAATCTACGTCCGCGAATGCTCTCTCACGAAACGTTACAAACCCGTTTACTTTACGTTACTTTGAACGAACTCGCCGCCGAGGTGAAGTACCCTGGTACTCGATAATGGAATGGCGAATTGATAACGGAATTATCAGCTACCGACGAGCCTGGACGCAACGGAATCGCGAGACGAAGCTTCGCGTCGCGACGCGCCTGGGCGACTACTGAAGAGATACAACGAAGCTAAGTAAGGAGTTACGCAGGTTGGCGGCACCGTGTGTCATGTAATAAGAACTGTCCGCATGCGACCGCGAGTCAACAGGTAACAATGCTATTATCACACGGTGCAATGGCGCAGGACGATGCGAATCCGCGGATATGTGTCACGGAGAGGCTCGCGCTTCTCGCACCTTGAACCCGCTGGCGAACCTCCGACCTCTCGGATTCTACACCGCTGAGCTGAAAGCAAAAGAGACTGCAAGAGAGGACCGAGTGCATCCGAGTCGCTGCTTTCCTGCAAAGGTCTGACGGGTCTAGGAAGAATTTTCAAGAATTTCTGCGTAAATCCCAGCAGCGATTCCGCAGTCGGTCTGACGCTCGCGTTGACAATCTCCGATGAATCGATCGAGGGCAGACCTTGACGGATCCCGACCGGAAGCTCCGCAGGTTCGCTGAAACGATCCTCCATCCGCAGGGGAGGAGGAACATTCGAGATCGCGCGGAGCGAGGCGGTCGATCAGAAATCGCCCGAAATCGCCAACAGCGCGGCCAACGATACGAAAACAATAAATAATAAACAGGATTCTATGAAATCAGGCGGATCCTCTGCCGCGTTGCCGACTCGATAAGATCCGCCGAACGAGATCAATCGCTTGCCGCCCGGCATGGTGGACTGTAAACTTGGCCTTGGCGGATGATTAACAGATGAAAATCAAGCCGGTAGGCGCCGCGTGTTCGGCCTGACATTCGGAAGAAAGAGAAATGTCGCGCATGCAAGAAGGGAGACGAGGGGGGACTTATCCCTTCCACGCTAAAGTGTCCGCCAATCCTACACATCCAAATTTATCGTTCTTCCTCGGCGGGCGCATAATTCCGCCGTTCTTCATCGCGTCGGAATCAGTTCATCGTGCCGCGTCGATAGATCGATCTCGTATTATCGCGGAAACTCGCGCGCGGAGATACAGAAAGAGAGAGAGAGAGAGAGAGAGAGAGAGAGAGCGGGAAGGAAGAAGGGAGGGAGGGAGGGAGGGACAGACAGAGTGCGCGCATGTTTATGTAAATGTGCATGCGCACGTTGGAGACGCGGGCGCGCATATCGCACACGCAGACGCACACATATACACATATACACATATACACATATACAGGTCGGATCTATGAGCGCTCTATCAATCGACATTGATGTATCGATCGAAACTGCGTATCGCGATGCAGAGCAATAAATCAAGGGAGAATAATCGCCGTGGTAATAATCGCAGGCGAGGCAGGAAGGAGGAAAAGTACGCGGTCGCGAGGATGAAGGACCCGAAGAGCGACGAGTTCTGCCCGTACGCCGCTGCCAATAGCGAAGATAAGATAGGCAATGTGGAACAGGAGTCGTCACTGGACAGGGAGAATTCCGACAATGGTAAATTTTGAGAGCGTTTTGTTCTTTCTTTTTGTTTTTTTTTTCCTTTCTTTCTTTCCCTCTCTCTCTCTTTCCCCCCTTTCCAGATTAGACTCCCGTCTAGTCGATGCCGATAGCATCGACCTGACGACCTGTCCGTAAGTGTCGTTGCGCGGGAATACCCGCGCGATAAAATGTAAATTAATGGTAACATGAACGGCCCGCGCGAACGGAATCGCGATCCTCGCAGAGCAGAGCTGCGCGCGTGTAGCCATCTTTTATCCTTCTCTCTGTCTCTCTCTCTCGTCTCTTCCCCCCCCCCCTCTCTCTCTCTCTCTCTCTCTCTCTCTCTCTCTCTCTCTCTCTCTCGAGATAGCTCCCGCGATGAAACCGACGAGGCCGCGAAACACGTGCGTCCCGAGATGCTGTCGCCAGCCTGCATCGACTTGTTAGCGCCTAAACAATGTTTCTCCATGGATACGATGACGCGGTGTTTAGCACCGCCGTCTCACGAAGAGGGCGGGGGGAGTGGGAGGGTGAGAGGGTGGGAGCGCGCGTGCCGCGAGAAATTTGTCGCCCGACGATTCAGGGTGAATCAGGGACAATGTCCGATTCGATGTTTCCTTAGGCGTAGCCGAGAGCAGCGCAAAGTCGTCGCTGATGTGCCCCTCGCTGCACCGTCAGCTGCAGACGCACAAGAACGTTCTCCGGCTTCTTCACGAGTACAAGCTGGTCTCCACGCAGATCAACGGCCAGCGGATCCTCAGCATCCAGCCGATCCGATGGAGCGGCCCGACGCCGGGCATCGACTGCGAGATCTTCGTCGGCCGGATCCCGAAGACGATCTTCGAGGACACCCTGTACCCGCTGTTCAACACGATCGGCGAGGTCTTCCAGATCCGGCTGATGGTGGACATGGCCGAGCTGACGAGGGGTTACTGCTTCATCATGTACACGAATCCGCTGGACGCGTCGCGTGCCATCACCCAGCTGGATCAGTACGAGATCTCGCCCGGCAAGAAGATCAGGGTCCTGGCCAGCGTGAACAAGTGCAAGCTCTACATCGGTCCCCTGCCCTGGCACATCGCGTCGGAGGAGGTCATCAGGGTAGGTCGCTGTCGCGTTTTCATCTTTCATACGTTAGCCTGTAATTCTCATCGCGACTTATCCCGTCCAGGTGATCTACGCATCAGCCTGGGATATCGAGTACGTATCCATTTATCGATTCCTCAATCACGATGCGGCTTATGCCATAGTTTCCTTCAAGTCGCATCGCAACGCGGCCTTGGCCAGAAGAAAATTGCGACCTGAACGGTTATTCAAGTGCAACGAGGTGCACGTTGAGTGGGCAAGAGTCGATTGGAATCCTTCGAACGTGGTAAGAGACGACAGTTTTTGTCCTCCCAGCATGTTGATTGGCATCTGTTGCTCTGCTTGAATCGCATATGGTACCGTAACGAATAGGTTATGATACGAATACTTGGCTGAGAATTGTGAGTCTCCTATCAACGAGATTCAATTGGCGACAGGTTGAAGGAATCCCGCGGATAGTTTAAGAAAGTTCAACAGTTTGCGTCCAGCTGTTTGGTTCCGCTTTGGTTGCCGAATCGACCGAGCCTGGCGGCTCGTTTGACGTAGTTTCGGGCGTCTCCCACCACGAGGCGCTCCAGCAGCTTTGATCAATAATTCGCGACTCGGTTAGAGTCGCTGCCAGCTGATCGCCTCTATAGTTCGCTTCACGTAGTCGCGTTCGACGGTTCATCTGCTTCTTCGAATATCCGGACGATGAGTGCCCCGAAGATGGCGGACAGCGAATACTGCGAGTACCGCAGCCCTTTGTCGACCCGATACGCCTCCAAGGAGATGCGCTACAATTTCAGCGACCAGAACAAGTTCAGCACGTGGCGCAAGCTTTGGATCTACCTGGCCAAGGCTGAAATGGTACGTGCCGGTATCGCTTGCTTATTGATTCTCGCCGCTTTTACGCATGCGCGATGATCTTACGTCCGAACTCTTGCGAGTACGTAGAGTCGAGTAGTACCTCTGCAGAGGCGGGATTGAAGTTGCGTCCAAGCCAGAGTTCATCTCGCAAAGATCAAAGTAGCGGTAGCGATTGCATCGTAGTAATTAATTGTAGTAAATTAGGGCGAAAAGAGGGTTCTTCTTTTGGGGGATGTAGACGTACTGGGAAAGATGCCATTCGTCTTTGCGCAAACGGATTCGCGGCAGATGAGCTCTGCGGGAAGAAGCTGTTCTTATCAATTTCGCAACGTTTCGGAAACATGTTATCTAGGTCTGCAAAGGTCACGCCTGTATCTCTGCGCAGTGTAGCGAGCGCTTTTTCAAGCTTGTACGAGTTACGCTTACGATCTAAGAGCTGTAACAATATCCTTTATTCGATTCCAATGAGGAGAATCTTAGAAAATTTGGCGATATTGGCCCACAAGGTCCACAATTCTCAGCCAATGACATGTACATGTACGCGTGGAAACTGTGCTTAAAACCCTCCTCACATTGCTGTCCACGTGTGGTCGAATCGTGTGGGGGATTAAAAACGTATCTTGAAACGTAAACTTCAAGAGACCCCGAGCAACACGGGAATCGAAAGTTCCGACTCGTGCCAATCAACAGTTTCCGTACGAAACTTGCGTCAGTTTTCCGATCGAAGCTAATTTCTTTGCAATTGCACCTCGGCATCGCTAGTATGAAGATCGCGGCATGGTGGACGATAAAGGTGAAGTGCAGATAACCCGAAAGTACGTGCAGTCCAAGAAGACCGGTTTCTCGCCGTCGTCGTCGATGCAGGACGATTTGAAGCATTTTCGGAAGCAGCAGATCCGACCGATCTGCCCGCCCGACAACGACAACGGCCAGAACAGAGCAGCCGCTGGCGACAACAGCCGTTACTCCAGCATGCTGAACGTGTCGTCGTCTATGATCATGGATGATCATTCATCACTGAACTCTGCCGATAACAGCAAGATGATGACGGACATCAACGACAACGTGGAGTTGTCGGACAGATATTGCAAGAAGGAGGACACGGACGCTGAGAGCTTCCGTAACTTCGATATATGGAACTCCAACCTGGTCCCCCCGTTGTCGCCCACTGATCCCAGCAGCTTGGAGAACCACGAGTTGTCGGACAAGTCGCTGACGGAATCGCCGCCGTGCGATTGGACCAACAATGCCAAGTACTGGCCCCCAAAGACTTCCTCCTTTAGCGGATACCAATACCCGAGCGAATCCGGCAATCCGCCACGTCCCTGTTACAACTACCTCTCCAACAAGAGCAAGGCTGAGCAGAGTAGACCAGTCGCCGTTGACGCCGTTCGCTATCAGGCTTCTGCCTCTCATCAGGATCAACAAGCTGTCGCGCCGTACTACAGGCTGCACCCGCTGCATCCTTCGAGCTACTTGTACCCGAATGACGCCGCGAGCTACTCGCAGTCCTCGATGCGCGCAGCCGCGTGCGCGAATTACGAGCATCGATGGTCGCGCTGGTGCAACGGCCGGCTCGACGCGACCATCAACAGCCAGAACCCCTTGACCCTCGAGAAACGCGACGAATGCGGCTTCCACTGCGACGGGAAGGTGATGGAAGACAACACCGCGCTGTCGGCCGTCCCGAGCTTCGTCCAGTCGAATTACGCGCCGGCCTACGCGCCGAGCTTCGTGTTGAACTTTGCGCCGATGTACGCGCTCAACAGCAACGCGGCGCCGAGAAACGCGACCTCGCGCTTCATCGCGGCGTTCGGCATGGCGAGCGGCGACAACGAGAAACGCCTGAGACCGATCCTGAAGCAGGCGAGCGATCAGCTGTAATTTTAAGAACCCTTTCGCGCTCCCCTCCCCTCCCCTCCCCTCCCCCTCCCCTCCTCCCGTAAGGCTCGCCCCCTCCCTCCTCATCCTTTATTTTTCTTTTCCTCTTTTGAAGCTGTACGGCTGCGGGAGCCGTACTGCTACTTTTACGTACCAAAGATGGCATTTTTATGTTCTCCTTAACGCGCGCATCAACACTCAGGCAATCATTATAAGACGTAGTTTACTTTCCTCCCCTCCCCCCTCTTTTTTTTTTAATTAACGTTGCCATTGGCCGCCAGAGAGATTTATACGATAGGGCGCGGTTGTCTTTTTAACGTAGATCTTGCTAAAGCTCACTGCAGTGGGTTTCTTTGATTGATGATTCCTTCGTTTTATATTTTAGAACATTTATTATTTTATAACAAACAGGAATATAGAGAGTATCAATGTAACCGATATCATCGTCGTCGTCGTCGTCGTCGTCGTCGTCGTCGTCGTCGTCGTCGTCGTCGTCGTCGTCGTTGTCGGCGTCGTCGTTGTTCCCGCCTTTTTTTTAAATCGCGTATACTCCTCGGCATATGGTATCGATTTTTTAACGTGGCGCGTCGCGGCTCGCCCGTATTTGCGAGATTGCGGATTTATATCGGATTAAGTTTCTGCTTGGAACGTATGCTTACTATATACCTATTTAAGGGGATGAGACCATATTTAAGAAGCAATATCCCACGACGATCGCAAGCTTTTTTTTAAAGGATCTTAAGATTTTTATCGTTACATTTTTGTTATCGTTAAGAACGTTGGGAACGAGAGAGCGCATTAGGATTCTTCGATCCCAGTGGCGCCCCCTAGATCAGTAGTCGGCGTGGAGATTATTATATTCATCGAGGATACCGAAGCGAGACACATGAGGACAACGTATAACCATAAATGACATTATATTATAGAGTTACAGCGAAATTATAAGGATATTGATATATCATGTGCATCGAGAAATGTTACAGAGTACGAATCATGTTCTTCCGACAGTATTATGTTACATTAAGTTACAGTTAACGATCAACGCGACCGATGCCGCTATTCCCCTAGCGCTGTCACGTGACCACGGCTATACTGTGCGTATTCCTTATCGCTGTTCCTAATGACAATTATTATGAGGAATAAATTTTGAATGAAACAAGCAGGACGCGATGTTGGCGCATTTGCGTGTTGCGAGTCGCGTCGCAATTGCGACGTGTATCATTTCTTTGTGGGCAGGGGGGACATGCGTCTTCGTTGCTTGCGACATATCGGGCAGAGCTCGCTGCACCGTTCGTAGAGGGAGAATTTACACGAGGCGCACCGCAGCTTCTTCAGCTCCGCTATGTCAAAGTTCCTCGATATCTGCAACAAACAAAGTCAGATTTTCCTCTTTTTTCCCYCCCYCCGTCCCCCCCCCCTCCCCGCCTTCCTTTCAGCGATTTCGCACATTCCGCGTCCGCGATCGCGCAGGGTTCGCTTACCGATCCGCTGCACTTGTAGGGACGACAGAATTCGCAGTAGAACGCGTCCTTCATGTTGGACGTGAAGATGGTGGTGAAGCGCTTGGTGCTGTTCGCCGCAGCGGGCTTCGCGTTCTGAAAAGGATGCAATTGCGACAGTGAGACGCGGCGCGGTCCCGATGGCGATACGAACGATCTAAGGTGCATTCTAGGTGGGAATGGGAGCACCTCTGATACACCGATTAGTAGTACTGTGGAATCACCTTTCGTGACTCGCACCAGCAGACGTTCTGTTGCTCGGCGGCGTCCGGCGTCTCGGCGGCTTCGTTCTAGAATGCGAATGAGCGAGATGCACATCGCTGTGATTTAGTTGCGCGCTTAGTTTAGGATAATTTCACCTAACAACTGTGAATAAGTCTCTCATACTTCTGGAACGTTCCAAGTGGCGTACTCCGACGACGTCATGTCTTCGTGGACGTAAGTTTCGTCGGACACGTTTCTGAGCGAGATTGAAGCAAGATTAAGCGCCGGGACGGTTAGTGACGGATAGGTTTACTTATCTGGTGGGAATTTATTTATTTTTATTTCATTACTCATCGTCAGCTGGATCCACTTTGTTCGTCTTCAGGTACAGGAACATCTTCGGCTTCGCGCGTTCGATCCTGACGTTCGCCGGCGACGTTATCGGCTTTGGGCTGTCAACATCATCATTTCCCGCGTCATTCGCGAGAATGAACTCTTAAAACGCGCGCTGGCTCCAATCGATCCGCTGGAGTCGCACCATCGAATCGATTATCGAGCAGCGCCTTAAAAATCTCGGAGCACGTACACCTGCGTGGCCACGGAACGCCTCGACAGCTCCTCCAGGTCCGTCGTGTCCTCTCGCATCGACACCCGCGCGAATTTCTGGTAGACTTTCTCCCCCTCCTCCCCGCCACCTTTGCTCCTCTTAACGGCGGAGTCTTTCTTTGCCGGCTTCCTGCTCGTGGACAGCTTCTCGAAGATCACGCGGGCGTGGGTCTCCGAAGTGTCCGACAGGCTCTTCTCCGACAAGCTGGGGCTGGGAACCTTCACTTTGGGCTTTGCAGCCGTCGTCTCGCACAAGTCCTCCATGCTCTCGTGTTTGCTTATCGTTGTCGGAACCGGCGTCGTCTTCGTCTTCGGCGTCTCTTGCATCGAGCTGGGATTTAATTTGATCGTGGGATTTTTAAACGGTACGATCACCGAGTCTTACGTTCTTTAGGAAAAGTGTTTCCGCTCGCGGAATAGTCTTCGCGTAATTACTACCGGAAATTATCGCATGAGAATGGATACATCAAGGTCTGCGTCTTTTTTTCCGGTTTCGTGCAGGTGTCCGAGATCGGGCTGCTGCTGGCCATGCACGCTGCGGTTTCTTTAAGGGAAATTATCAATTGTTCACGAACCGTTCGACCACGTTGCAACTAGGGGATCCAGGATCAGGTATGTAGGTATCTCGGTTCGCTGCTAGAGCAAACGAGGCGCCACTCGGGCGCCATTCCTGATCCTGGCGGAGGATCCCGACATTTTGATATGATCGATATATCAGATTTACTCGCAACCTGCTGTGCTGCCTCACTCGTCATTTTCGACTGCATCAGCGACACGTACTTCGGTTCCGGTCCCATGCACGTAGCGTTCCCCCCCATGCACTTGCAGCTGTAAAACGAATTGAGATTCACGTTCGAAGCCTCTGGCAGGAGTCTGATTTCTCGTCCGAGAATTGCTCTACGAATTACCCGGGACAGCACGGCACGCTACCATTCCTAACGAACTGTACGATCGCGGGTGTCCACTGCGACGTGTGCGGGGTGCATGGCGGGTGGCCGCTTTCCGGTTCGAGACTGGGCGAGCCGAAGGGCTGTATTTGCCGTTCGCAGAACTCGCATCTGCTCAACGTCTGCATCACCGTCTCCTTCGTCACTGTCCTCGGGGTCTGCGCTCCGGGCGAAACGTGAAGAGAAATTTCATGTCAAACGAATCGCTATTGAACGTTATCGATCCTCCATCCTCGGGCGAAACGCCGCTGGATGATCACCTGACTCTCCACGACCGATGTCGTCCTCGGGTCGGTTTGGATCTGCGCGACCTCGATGTTGTATAAGGACGGCACGCAGGTGGGACAGTCCACGTATTGTCGTCGTCGGGGGTTGCCGACTTTGCGATAGGAATGATCGGCCATACCGCCACCATGCAACTTGACGTCGCTCACGCTGGTCATCCTGTCCAGCTTCATCACCTGTTCGTCAATCAAGGGACGCGGATCAGAGAGCGATCGATCGAGCGGGGACGCACGCGAGGACGTGGACGCTTGATGAAGATCCGCATTGGATATAATTTGTAGGCGGCGTTCCCGCGAGTACTCACGGGATTCCTATACTCGGATCTCGGCATTGGATTGTAATTCGCTTCCGTTACTCTCACGGGCAAGGGTACTGTCGCCTCGAAGCAACGAATTCTGCACATCGCGCACCGTCTCTTCCAGAATCTATAGGAGGATGCCGGGGGAGGGGGAGGGGGAAGGGGGGGGGGAAGGATCGGAGCGGCGCTGTTCGATCAGTCGTACTTTTCTCCCTTTTTACTTCTAGTCTAGTTAGGGCTTTTAATGTGATAAGACTCACGCGAGTACCATCGTAATGTCAATTAGGTAGACGAAGGCTATCACGAAGCACAGTGTCACTATCACTATCTCCGACACTAAGTGGATGCGATTGAGGCAGACCAACAGGATCCCGGCGATGACGAAGAAGAGAAGGCCGAGAAACGAGAACACCACTGTCTGCAACGATTGACGGAGAGATGCGAGATTAATTAGGGCTGCAAGAATCGTATGTTGTGGTTTCGGGATCCCTCTCGCTCTCTCTCTCTCTCTCTCTCTCTCTCTCTCTCTCTCTCTCTCTCTCTCTCTCTCTCTCTCTCTCTCTCTCTCTCTCTCTCTCTCTCTCTCTTTCTTTATCTTATCGCGAATTACCGGAATGAGGTATAAGGTCCTGTCGGAGAAATAGCTGATCATCTCGACAACCAGGATGAAGACGTAGATGCCCGACAGGATGATTAAAATGATGCAGGTCACGGCACTGATCGGTATGGGATCCATGCTGACAACGTAGATCATAAAGACGAATAGCGCCAACACTAGGAGCTGTTGCGGGAGAAGGGGGGAGGAGGAGGAGGAGGAGGAGGAGGAGGAGGAGGAGGAGGAGGAAAAAATTTCGAGGTAACAGCGAGATTCATCGAGCATTAAGGATACCTCTTGGGTATCAAGCGTAAATGGGAAGCTGAAATGTCTTGAAATACGCACGAATTGGAATATCCTGACCGGCTTCATCAGCACTGAGATGCATCTGTCCATTATCGGCTGCTTTGGCTGTGCGGGTTGCATTCTTTACGCTGTGTGCTTCCGGTGTCATCACATGATGACACGCAAAGAGAATGCACAGTTTGACAGTTATACGTTAAATAGTTTTGTTTGCTTGCTTGCGAAGTTGTTGCTATATGCCGCGGCAGGAAGAACGACCAACTTCGCAAAGGTTCGTCCATCATTTTCGCTCTGTCGAGCCTTCGTTCCTTTCGAGGCGACTCATCTGCGAAGATGGGACGCGATGAAATGAGATCAGAGAGGTAATTCTTACGAAGAATGATGAATGTCGGATCTGATACGACGACAATGACGACGTGTAATTGTCTGCCCGTTTAAACAGCATCATTTATTATTTACAGGATTGCATATGTATACACACGCACGCACGCATGTACGCACAAATTTATTTAGTATCCGAATAAATAGATTAAAATAATGTCAAACAGGTACAATAGACTGCAAATGCATGACAATACCATGCACACTATCAATCGCCACAATCCCTTTGTTTCCGGCTTGCTCATGTAGGGGATGATAGCCAATCCCGCCAGCAGGAACAGAACCAAGCCCAGCAGTCCGAACAGAAACATCTAGTCGCGTTAATCAGGATTAGCAAATTAAATGCATTCTCTTAGCAGAGAGGAACAAAGCAATCGGAAAGCGACCGGTTAGGCAAAAATTTCCAACTTAAAGCTCTTTCCTCTCTCCCTCTCTTCCTTTCTTTCACGTGCGAAATAAAGCGTGGTACCAACCGGCGTGTCTGGTATCGGTTCGCCGATAAGCTGACTGACCAGATCCACCGTGGTGATAAAGACGAAGCTCGTGTACAACGCCGTCAGACCAACCTCCTCGACTTTCTCATACGGGCTGTAGCTGGAGATTGTGTATATGTTTATCGCGAACAACACCAGTATCAGCAGCTAAATTTTAATGCAAATATATTGACATCGCAGCGAGGCAAGGTGACCGTCGAGCAGGTCGATCCTGCTCAAAGGATCGGAAGGGAAGAAAGGAAGGAAAACAAAAAGGAAAAGAGAAAAAGAAGGGAAAAAAACAAACTGATTTCAGAGATTTGATTCAATTAACGTGCATTTAGCGGTGCAACGAGCGGAGCGATTTCACCAGATATATGCATACGTGTGTATATGTGTATATATGTATATATATATATATATATATATATATATATATATATATGTATGTATGTATATAATTTGCTAACGAATTGAATGATGCGGATCGGTTTGGCTGCGGAGGAGCGCGCACGTTTCGAGGACGTATGGATTTGCGCGCTACGAGCGCACGAATGATCAATCATGACGGGATCTTTGCGCGATGCATCTCGTCAATGGTACCGCGAGGCTTTGCGTAACGCGAGTCTCTGATCGACCGCGTGGGGCATCGCGAGCAGGTTAATCGGACTTGTCTCGTAGTCAGCTCGGACGAAGTTAGCTGTGATGAGAGACAAGAGACCTCTCTTGACTGATCGGTGTCACTGCAGATTTCAAATCGGTCGGCGACGGCTCGACTTGAAGCTTGAAGGAAATAAAAGAGACGGAAGATAGATGGATGCAGAAAGAGAGAAAGAGAGAGAGAGAGAGAGAGAGAGAGAGAGAGAGAGAGAGAGAGAGATAGCTCGTAATTTGTTTATTGTTACACATCTCGTAGAAATGGGCGCGCTCTTGATACAAAAGTGGACGGATTCGCGCGCGAATGCGGAATGCCTCGCATCTTTCGAGAAAGATTGCTCTCGATTTTCTCGCGCAAGCTCTTGCGCGTTGGTGCTCCTTACTGATCTATACGACGATACGCGATCGTATCTAATTGCGTATCCTAAGATACGCGTTGCTGGCGACACGCCGCTAACAACGCGCAAGTGATAGTACACTACACAATTACGTAACACTATTATTACATCTCCATCCGCAATCTTGTTTGCTTCTCGACTGGCTAGATTCGTCATCCTCGACAATTCCCGATCTATCAAATTTACCTGTCCTGATCAGTAAATTAATAACACGTCCCGTTCCAGAATCGCTTAGCCGGTAAGCTCCTCGAGTGGGAGGAAAGAGAAAGAGAAGAAAAAAGGAGGGGAAAAAAAGAAAGTAAAGCTCGCCTTCCTCCAAAAGTAGGACCGTTTCGCATCTCTTTGGCGGCGCTCGCGATCTCGCATCGGGCCTCTCCTGCGAGATCGACCTCGATCGTCGATTCACGAGTACCTCACGATGGCGATGACTTCAGCGAGAAACAGCGCCGCGTTGACGTACGTAAACACAGCCGCGGATATGAGCATGTCCATGTACTGCTTGCTGGGATGTTGCTCGTTGTTGTGGGAGTAATAGTACGAGTCGTTCATCTTCCGCCAATTGTGGACTATCAGGCTCCCGGCGACCACGTGCAGGAACGCGCCCACCGACGCGAACATCAGCAACTGCAAGCAATCGGTCGATCAGTCGGGCGATTAAGCCACATTCGCTCGGTAATGCTCGTACGCCTGTTTCCCGCGTCGATCTCTCTTTAATTACTGGCAGACAGGAAGACAGACAGACAGACAGAGAGAGGGAGAGGGAGAGGGAGAGGGAGACGCGAGGTCGCGCGCCGCGAGAATTCTGTTTTGCGGTATCTCGATGTTGTTCCCCGCGGCGGGTGTGATTCCGCGTCACGTGACGCGAGAGAGACACGTCGACGATTTTCATTCCGAGTTACCGCTCCTCTACTAAACGATACAACGGCGAGCCACGGCACGGAACTGTAGCGTGTCCCTCTCGCGTAACAGGCCTTGATGCGTTCGCCAATTAACGCAAACGTCCTCGTTGTCGTCGTAATGACTCAGCTGTACACACAACGGACTAGGCGTTTACACCTCTAGCCGATGCTCTCCCCTCACATGGCGCAAATGCGCGTATTTACGGCTGTAACGCCGGTTAACAATCTGCGCGCGCTCTCGACAAATTGCCGAGTAATTTCGAAGCGCGCGCTCGCGCTTTTACGCAATCTTTCTCGGTTAATCGTCTGTTATCGACGTGACAGACCTTGGCTCTGAGTCCCCGAGACCCTTCCGTGAGTATCCGAATCCGACGTGCAGAGAAGGGACCGCGCGTTGGTCCCTTCGGTCTCTCGCGAACTCAAGTTTTCACGATCGCGAGCATCGCGAGCATCGGAGCTCCCTCGTGCGTCTCTCTTCGGCATTTGGCAATTTAATTATCGGAGTTTGGAGTTTTACGGATCCGCTGGCGAGGATACTACCGTTCTTTTCGGCACACGGTCACCCAGCGAGTGGCTCAGAATGAACAGCGTGTTGATGAGAATGTAACCGGCGACCGTGATGTAGATCGTAGCGGCGTCGTCCAGCTTGAATCGCGGTTTGTTGAAAACTCGCTGGAACGAATTCATCGGATCGACCGCCAGACCGATCGCGAAGATCGCCACTATCTGAAATACATTGGACATCGTCAATCGAACGGGTTGAGTTCTCTGAGTGGGAAAAGGGCTTTTCTCTCATCGAGTATCGCGGATACTTGCCACTTGGAGTACTTTGATGACGATCGGCAGGTGGCTCAGGATTTTATGACGCTTCGAGGGTGACGGCTCTTGACGTTGCTGGCTCTCGTCCGCCATCCTGACTCTTCGATGTTTTCCCCTTCTGTCTCCCAGCTTGAAGGATTTTCACCCCGACTCGATGGCGATCGATGTTCTCCACCTTGCACGCGCCCTTCCTTCGTCTCAGCAACCCTAAAATGAGAGACGCGATAGGCATCGTGCGTAGGGGAGGCGCACGCACGCTCGAGGGGTCGAGAATTCGGGGGAAGCGCGAGTAGCATGTGGAAGGGCGAAGGGCGCGAGTGGAATACATTCGATAGAATATAGAGAGAAGGTAGCCGAAAAGGTAGACGTGGCTTCTCCGATTGCTGCCTTCCTGATCGGAGATGTCGGAAGAAATTCTTATCTAAATGGAATCTAAACTACCGATGAAACGTGAATTCCATTCGTTTCTCATTTATCTGCGTTTTATGAGAGCGAGCGCGCAGTTGCATCACTCGAATTCCATTCGAGCCGTCACGATTGAGGCTCGTTAAAGCCTTAAAGGGATCCCGAGTATGCCGAGTAACAAATATCTCGTTCTTCGATTCATTCGACGCGCACTCGGCCACGTGCACCGCCTCACCTCCGCCCTGGCGAGCAATTTGCTGCAATGTGCGCTTCAATGATAAACACTGCACTTTATACTTGGTGAGATCCAAGAATAGCGGCGAGCGCAACCAAGTCACCAGTCCGAGTCCTCCAGTGGAATCGACTCGTCGTTTCGGCTCGTCCGAATTACCGCGATCCGTTTTCGCCTCGTTCGTAGTTTTAGCAAGAACGCCTCGGACCTTCCGGCCTTCCTTTGCTCGATTTGCCCGAAGCGCGTGACCGATTTGAAAGCAAATCCAACGAAAAGCGCGCTTATCACGAACGCGTATCCGAATGTAGCGCACTATGCAATGGTGCGGCTCAGACTGAAACACGCAGAACGTGCAGGTTACGCGATACTTGCGAGCTTACGATGCTCGTGCGCAGGCGAAGTACTCGCCTGCGACCCACGCGCGAATGACTCGCGCGTCTGGATATCGAAGAAATCGATGCTTCGATACTAGGCATTGCTAACGCTGCGCTTTATAGTAACATTTTTTACAGTGTAATGTGTGCAAGATTTTATCGCACTTTATATATAGAGGCCTTCATTCACATTTCTGCTATCGGCTATATCGAACTGCTTCATCTTTCCAGCAGTTATAGCAAAAATATTTACGCGAATGCTGTGTACGATATACTTTGCAAGATATACTTTGCATTCGATTCTTTCTGCTTTCGTTTCTTCTATTTTTATACCGAAGGTTTCCATTCAATGTTTTGTACAACATTTTATCGTCTTTCGGAGGCCTTCATACGCATTTGTGATATCGGATATTCCAAACTACTTGACTTTTCCAGCAACAGCGATAGCAACGCGAACGGTATACTCGTGAGATGTACTTTGTTCGATTCTTTCTGCTCTCGTTCTTCCAATTTTTTACTGAAGATTTCCATTCAATGCTTTGTAACATTTTATGGTCTTTCAGAGGCCTTCATTCGCATCTGTGCCATCGGATATATCAAACTACTTGACTTTTCCAGCAAGAGCGACAGCAACGCGAACGATATCGGAAAATATACCTTTTGTTCGACTTTTTCTCCTTTCATTTCTTCCGTTTCTCTGAAAGTTCCTATTCAATGTTTCGTAACACCTTTTGTAATACATATAACGTTTTATTGAAGACATTTTCAATCACATTTGTGATATTGAAATTCTAAAGTGGTCGACTTTTCCATCAACAACAAGCGAACGATATCGGAAATAATACTCCGTTCGACTCGTTTCCCTTTCATTTCTCCCGTTTTCCTGAAAGTTCCTATTCAATCTTTCGTAACATTTTGTAACACGTAACATATGTAACGTTCCATTATACTACTTTACAACTTTACAAGGCTTTCGGTCACGCTTGCAGTATTGAATATTCCAAACTACTTGACTTTCTCAGCGACGCGAACAGCATCGGAGGATGTACTTTGCTTCGGTTCTTTTGTTTTCATACCGAAAGCTTTTCAGATAAACCATCTTCAAGTCTCTCATTTGAGCTGTAACAGCCGGTCTCTCCGATCTCGCGACAAGAAGAATCGAAAAATCTTACACTTTTAAGCTGCCGCGTGCATTCAGCGGAAAGAGAAACATATCGAGGTCGAATTCTGTCATGCGTGCCGTTTGTTTGACATCGCTAGATTTCCGGCCGCGTTCCGTCCTCTATCTAGACACTCGTTCTGTAACACCAATGTGTCACGGACACGGGCAAAGTGTCTTTTTGTCATATGCACGTTCCATTGCGTCACCGATTGAACGCGGTAACGCGAAGAGGCGAAGATGCGATACATAGGAGAGCATAGACTCGTTCAGTCGACGAGACCGAGGTCACTGTACTTGCCAAGAGCGATAGATTGCTCTCGGAGATCTCACGAATATGGTAGAGATTATAAGATGCCTAATGGATTTCCGCGAGAGTGAGTTCTTCCGTTGGAGCGTACTCGATCTTATTTCACGAGGCTATTTTAACGTTGCAGTAGTGCAAGGTCACGTCGCAATTCCGCAGGTTGGCTGGCTGTTACATGTTGAAGTGGCGCACTATCGTATTACAGGCGGTTGCGTGCTCATTACATTTCACGTGATTATGGTAACACGATGGCTCTTAATTGCTCATTATTAAATGCTCCTATCGACGAGAGACCTCGACGCTCTCGTTCGGAATAATCTGTGATTTTCGAACTCTTTATCTCGAGCATGCGATATCCTCTCTCTCTCTCTCTCTCTCTCTCTCTCTCTCTCTCTCTCTCTCTCTCTCTCTCTCTCTCTCTATCTCTTTACGAGGAAATATCAAGCAGATTCTCTGAAACTTTCATATCGCAAACGCAGCTGGCAATTAAATTAGAAATTCCCGATTAACATAACGCGCATATATATTTATTCCCTGTCGCGCATATATATTAATCCGCAGTCGAAGGTCCTATCCCAGCTTTCATTTCATTAATGTCACTCAAGCAGGCACGTGACGTCGATGCGCACCGGATTCCTCGGTAGCGTCATTAATTCCGACGAAATAGAAATTGATGACGGCGGGGTGGCGGTCGACTTCGCGTCGAGCTATACTTTTTGTAGGCCATCGTAGACCGCGTTAGCCGACATTGGCGGAAGTGAATCGTCGTGCTATCGATCCGCGTGCTGTACGACGAGTCGCAGGTTGCAATCTCTTACTTTCCATATTGCGATTACTGGGGATCTATGTCAACTCGTCCCCGATGAAACATGCACGAGGCGTGCGCGATTATTCCCCGCTGGCTATGACAAAAGCTTAGAAATTCTCATGGCGCTCCGAGAATACCACTCTTCATCAGTCCCTCCCACGCAGGAACAGCAGGCATAAGAGCAACAGAGGAGAGGAACAACAACGATGTAACGCGTAGAAGGAAAGGCGAACTTGCGATGGTGAGTTTTTTCCCGCGCGGGCGCATTTCCAGGCGGGAAAAATGGATCGCGAGGTCATAAGATCACGCCCGAACGGCCCTCCCGTTTTACGCCCGCGGTCCAAACACGCGCTTAATCCCTTAATTACATTCGCGGCTCGGAAGCTCAGTCAAATTACACGTGATCCGGCAATTAACGTGATTACACAGCCGGCTCGTGGGTGGATGCGCGGTCGCGCCGGTCATCCGCGACGGTGACCGGGTCAAGTAGATTAATTGGTACGCACGATGGGATCTTACGGGGATCTTATGATGGACCTATCCGGTGGAACGCGTGTTGTGGTGCTCGAAAAGGGCATGGCTCCGCATGTTTTCGAGCGTGCTTCCTATGCTCGTGCGTGCTCTCGTCTCTTCGGCGCGCTCTTCGGTTTGCGCGATCGGGTTTCGCGTTAAGCAGCGGCGACGCTTGCCGTAATTATTGCCGTAAATATTGTGAGGTGTATTATCGCTCGCTGGACAAGCAGGGCGATAAAAATCACGCGGGTTCGAAATATGTCAAGGAGAAGTAAATGACGAATGTCGCGGAACGCGACATGATAAAAACGTTAATCTGCTGACAGTTGAAACTGACCGCTGAAACGGCGGGCGGCGGCGTCCCGTTTGAGTTTAAACGGAGGGAAACGGGGGAAACGGCTGGGACATCTCTGCGGGATCTCGGCTTCTCTCTCTCTCTCTCTCTCTCTCTCTCTCTCTCTCTCTTTCTTTTTCAGTAAAAATTTTGTAATAAACTTTATTTACGTACGTTACACATGGCGGACAATGCTAGGTATCGATCGAATAAATATATGCAAAAATGTACAACGAGGAAACTCCTCCACTCCTCCTCGAAGAAGGACAAGGTCGCCTCCACTTCCCACAATGAGAAACTTACGTGGAGAACGTGACTAACGATACATAGCAGGAAGAGACAACGGAGATACCGAATCGCGATTGCTCGCACGCGCGAGAGCGATTTGTCTCGCGCGCCTCATCGTGCATGCAATTCTTGTATAATGCAGTTTTAATGGAACGAAATGGAAATGCGAATATCGTCTTTATCCAACGATACATCGTCTTGCGGTGCTCTTCTTCTTATGCTAGTTGAACTCGTCCTTGGCGTAATGGAGAAAGCTTAATATGAGGTCCAACAGATACGCCGCGCCTTCCAGGACGCACAGCGAACCGACTGCCAAGCCGATCTGAAATCATCGGATTTTCCGCTTTAACAAGGCAGGCTCGAGCTGACTCTCCCGACCAAGCTGAGTCTCGAGAGTCTCTTTCATCTCGCATCATCTCGATGATTCGTCTCACCTGTCTCTCGGGTGCGTCGTACACGAACTTCTGCTCGGGCTGATAACCGTGCCAGTAATGCAACGCGGTTCCACCCACCGCCACGAACATGAAAGCTCCGACGAAGTTCATGATGATTTCCTGTTTGGAAAGAGAAGGAAGATGTGACAACGGGTTCACTCGATCGAAGCTCCCTTACTTCCCCCTCGCTTTTTGCCTCGCTACTTTCGTTGGCTGGCTGATGCGCAGCGAACCGAGATAGCCACTTGCAACGAGAATACTTACGACGAGAGTCTTTTTATGCTCCATATTGCCGAAGCAGTAGCTGACGAGCACGACGCTCGTGTAGATGAAGAAGCCGACGAAGATGCCGGAAGCGACGATCTCCGCGTCGGGATTCTTGTCCTCGTTCAAGTTCCATGTCCCGCCCACACCCAGAAATTCACCCCCGTATCCCGTGCGATACAGGATCAGGATGATGAGGTTGAGAACCTACAAGCCAATCGATCTGTTGGGGAAATAATGAACCTCGAATACGCGCGAGCTTACAGATTACCCCCGAGAGAATTCACGATTCTCGAGAGAGAAAAGACGAGACGAGGAATCTAACGGGGCGTCCAGATTCGACAGATAACGTCCCGTCCGACTATTATCACATATAGAGAGACAGAGAGACAGAGAAAGAGAGAGAGATAGGTTTTCTAGGGCGCTCCATGGTTCTGTGCATTACAAACAACGGCGACACGGCGTATCGCTTGCTAAACAGCGTTATCGCGAACCGATAAGAACGGTCGAAGTGATTCATTGCAACGATGTTCCCTGAATGAACATGATTCCACGATGATTTCCCTCAGCCCACGTCTCTTCGCTGGCTTGATGATCCCCCGCGATCGGAATCATTGACCGCGAAATTGAGCGTTATGATTATAATAATTGGACGGAGGTCTAATTCTGTTTTCTCTTTAATGGGGGCAATTCGGTTTTTATTGCTCAATCTATCTCTTACGAAGTTTTATATTAATTCTTTTTAGGATGATGATTCGAAGGGAGAGTTATTCTTTAGTTGATTTAAAGGTTTGAGCAACAATGCGTAATTGTCGCGGTGTGACACGTGGACCTTGAAACTTCTTTACGCGAGTTTCATTGCATCAGGATCGTTTCTCTGAGAATGATACGAGCTTCGTTCTTGATTAAATTTTTAGAACCGCCATCGCGGGTATCGCCGACACATCGCGATATGATAATAACTTTTCTAATCCCGTAATGTTTCCTGCTTCTCTCGATTCTTCACCCGAAACTGAGATGTAACGCTATGATACCATGATGATAATAGCGACGCTAATGTAATAATATTTTGGTTATCCACACTCTGATTCATCACTGATCAATCAGAGGAAAATGCCGCGGGCTATTTTAGATTTCCGTCTCTGTCAGATATCTACTGATTTGTGCACTCGTCGCGCTTACGACATGAGAACCGAGATACTATTTCCTCACCAACTTTAGCACTTTGATCACTATACTCGCAATAGTCTCCAGCTCCACCATGTTTGCAAGTTGCCTGACGCTGGTCTCTCACGGTGAAAACGAAAGAAACGGAATGAAATCCGTTTTAGGCTCCTCCGAGGTAGAACCAAGCCCTCTTTATCTAATCTGATGATACAGGGAGTACACTGAAAGGGGGATAAGAACCGTGAAAGATAGCTGCACATGCGCGATCTTATCAAGCGATAATTCAAAGCAGCATCGTGAAGCCGTAGTCACTTTTCGATAGAATAACGGCGCAACGATCCTCCACGTTGTCGAAAATGAAAAACCAACAAGGACGCTCTTTCAGGAACTCGGTCTGCCCGTTAAACCGGAACAGATCGCCGAGATGGAGGCTCATGTCGACGACATCGACTTCAAAGCGGCCGCCAAGGAGGAGAAGATGACAAGGCACGATGTGATGGCTCATATTCATGTATTTAGCGAGCAGTGTCCACTAGCTGCACCTATTATCCATCTTGGCGCAACCAGCTGCTACGTGGGCGATAATACGGTACGTTCCGTTAAATCTACCTATGTGACGTCAACGAGAAATAGCTCTCAGCTGTTTTACAGAATTAGTTTTATAAGTAATCATTTATAAATAGTTTTATAAGTAAACAGTAATTGACTCGTTGGCGAGAGATATTCTTTACAATTGCTGTGATATCAGCAATCATTGTGCTCTGAGAATCAACTCAGTCAACTGATTCTGATTGTTGATATCTTCTTTCAAAGGACCTCCTGGTTCTCCGCCAAGGTTTCGACATATTGCTGCCAAAATTAGCCGACGTGATACGCCGGCTGTCCCTGTTCGCCTTGGAATTCAGCAGTGAGCCTACGCTGGGATTCACGCATCTTCAACCAGCACAACTGACTACAGTGGGCAAAAGGGCGACGCTATGGTTGCAGGATCTACTGATGGACGAAAGAGCCATTCGTCGTGCCAGGAATGACCTTAGATTCCGCGGAGTCAAGGGCACCACCGGCACTCAAGCATCTTTCCTTCAGCTCTTTAACAGTTAGTTCATTCGCTCTTCCAATCGTTGAGTTGTATCGACAAGAAAAAAAACAGCGAGATTCAATCGCGAGGTTCATGATGAGAGAGAAATGATGAATACCAAATGTAGATTTTGGACGGTTAATCTCTAAGTTGAATTAAACGTTGCTAGACGACGGAGAGAAGGTGAAGCAGCTGGACGCTCTCGTCACCAAGATGGCCGGTTTCGAGGAGCATTACGCCGTTACTGGACAAACCTATAGCAGGAAGGTTGACATCGAGTGTTTGAACGTTCTGAGCTCGCTCGGCGCAACTGTTCACAAAGTGAGTGAGCACGGATTGTCACTCTCCGGATTCATGACGCGTCATCGCGGCATCCAGAAGATGCGCCACGCGTCAGACATGAATTATTAATCCATCTGCCATCTATTTCAGATCTGCACAGACATCCGCCTTCTCGCGAACATGAAAGAAATCGAGGAGCCGTTCGAGAGCACGCAAGTCGGCTCCAGCGCGATGCCGTACAAACGCAACCCGATGCGCTCTGAGAGATGCTGCAGCGTGGCGCGTCATCTGATGACCCTGGTGAACAACGCTCTTCAAACCGCGGCGACTCAGTGGATGGAGCGGACGTTGGACGATTCAGCGAATCGGCGACTCACCCTGGCGGAAGCCTTCCTGTCGGCCGACACGGTCCTGATGACCCTCCAGAATATTACGGGGGGCCTAGTCGTTTATCCGAAAGTCATTGCCAAGCATGTGGCGCAGGAATTGCCCTTCATGTCGACGGAAAATATAATAATGGCCATGGTGAAAGCCGGTGGCGATAGACAGGTGAATGAGAGAATTGATTGCCGTTGTAGCAAAGTTGCTGTGTAATAATTTAAACAACGAGGATAGATGTATTAGATAATTAACTATTTTGCTCGTCTCAGGTTTGTCACGAGAAGATTCGCGTGTTATCGCACGAGGCCGGAGTGCAGGTAAAGCAACACGGCGCGGATAACGACCTCGTCAAGAGGATCAAAGAAGATCTCTACTTTGCGCCGATCTTACCTCAACTTTCCTCTCTTCTGGACCCCTCGAGCTTCGTCGGTAGAGCGCCTGAACAAGTCAAGGAATTCATCGAGGAGGAGGTAAAGCCTGTACTCGCAAACTACAAAGGACTGGATGGAAATGTCGAACTCGATATTTGATGTTCAACGGAAGGATTCGTCAATAGCGTTACCGAAATCTCTTCTCTGCCAAAAATGCGTGCAATGTCACACTTTCATTTAGGATTAGAAGCGATTGGTTTCGAATTGGAATTTTTTGGCAATAAGAAATATGCGTACAAATTTATTCATCGTTAACATTTCTTACAACTTTAATAAAGTTACAGCAAAATAATTCGCACTGTTCATTGCAGATGCACGCACGCGCTTCCTATTGTTACTTAATCGATCGCTATTCTTCTTTATTATAGCATTGTTTTTCCTTCTTTTCTGTCAATTTTACGAATCTTCTCTCTGATCTAACTGCTGTGATAGCAGGCAATTGTCTAACCGCGTTTCGAGTGCAATAGATTGACATCATTTGAGAGATGGAAAGATAGATAGATGGATAAGTAGGTAGATAAATGTGTAAGTAAACACAAAAAGAGAAACAGATATGTACAGACTAGAAATGAAAAATATAAATGAAAATCGAAAAGAAAATTTCTGTCTTACAGAAACGAATTAATAGAAATGCATAAGAGAGAGAGAGAGAGAGAGAGAGAGAGAGAGAGAGAGAGAGAGAGAGAGAGAGAGAGAGAGAGAGAGAGAGAGAGATAGCTTTTGTGAGAGAGAAATAAGAAGAAATGACGAGATGATTTGGGACAGGAGAAGCAATGATAGAAACAATGAAGAGACTGAGACTAATAAGAAAAATAAAAGTTATCGGATTAGATTTGATGAATATAGAGAGATCATACAGAGAAACTGAAAATGAGAAAAGATGAAGAGCGTGTCATAGAAAGTGAAAAAAGTAAAGCTCAGAGATAATAGAGATAACTAGGAAATAATTAGGAAGTCGAATTGATAGAACAAAGACTTAGATGAAACAATAAAGCAAGAAAGAAGAAAGATATAAGGATGAAGATATTCAGATATTTAGAAAGAGACATTCATGAAGCAGAAACATGCAAAATGAAAAAAGTGGCGATTCTAGTCAGACAGAATCAGCACGATGGAAAATGCAAAAGTATTCAGGTGATAAGATAACATTGAGAAAAACAGAGACATATAAAGACCTAAGAATAGAGAAACGAAGGAAGCGATATAGTGAAAAAGTCAAGACTAGAAAGTATCAGAGAAATACAAATGAAAGAAACATAAGAAAAAGCATATTGAACGGAGAAAGTAGATCTTCAATCGCGACGAAGAAAATAAGGAAGCAATAAAATAAATAGAGAAGCGAATTGGACTGGAGAAAGTCACGGCAAAACAGAAAGCGAGTAATGCAAAGCGAAATGCAAAGCAAAGAACAGAAAACAGAGAAGTAGAAGTCGTTTGTAGAAGTAAATCAAATCTTTCCGTCAAAAAAAAAAAAGGAAAAAAGGAAGAAAGAAGAAAGATAACAATACATCCGTGAAGTCCGCTTAAAAAATTAACAAATCAGTAGCATTTTAACAAACAATCAAATGAAAAGGTAGCTATCACAAGGTGTTAAGTTCATCGAGAAGTTACAAAAGTGCAAATTAGGAACTGTGTCTCGGCACGCAAGAAAGTTCTTCGAGTGATCGAATGAAGTACACATGTTCGATATTCGCGATATTCGGGATTGAGATATTGCAAAAGCGTTCCATAATTCCAATCATTTGACAATCGATAACCGTACTATTGAATCTTAAAAAATCCTATTATTTGAGAAATTGCTAATCAAAAGCTGAAAGATAATCTTTAAGAAATTTCGGAGCTCCCTCATTCTGTCTTTCTACAGCATATGTTTTATCAGCCCAAAAGTTCGTCCCTTGTAAACTGAGAACTAGATCTGAAGAGTTGGATTGTAACAATCTGTCTCAAATGTCGGAGTCACTTTGTGATTTGTAGCTTAGATTTTACTGTCGCAAGATGCTCTCGTAGGATCACCTTGACATTCATCCATTAAAGATTCAACGATACAGTCTATCTTTTGTAAACGCGATGACCCGTAAAAGTAGCCCCATCGGTGATCTTGCCGGATTCGATAAAGATCGCGAGCTGATCGCCAGCATCGACGTCCAACAGAACCAGATTGCTTCCTCCGCCCGGACCAACGTTGACAATCGGTCTCCAGCTTTCGGATTTGTTCAGTTTGCGTTTCAGTGTCAGCCGCAAGTCCGCGCTACCGTATGCGGCGAAGCTGAATTGGTAGAGGCCCGGACAATGCGTGGTGAAAATTCCTGTTTGCGCTGCGTAACCGACTCCCTTGTCCACTAGAGTCTCGGAGAGGACGAGCTTAGCTTCCTGCGCATTTGAAGATGCACTTGTCAGAGTCGTGCAAGCGCGAATTTGGGAATTCGTCTTCTGAAATTACGATCAGCTTACGTTCACCGAGCCCTGAGTGGCGGAGAAGGCGACCACGCCGGCGCAATCGGCGGCAGTTCCCAATTTCTTGGAGCCGATCGTAGTGATGCCAGGACTTTCTGGTGGATCTGGTACCGCTGCATCGGTCAACGCGACCGCTGCCAATATCAGCACCGCCCACACCACCCTGTAATAAGAATAATAATAAGCGAATGGACAAATCTTGGCTCAAGTTTACGTTCAGGGCGAATTTAGTTTTGAGGTGAGGCTGGGCCTTCCATGAATTTCATCTGAGAATTTTCAGCGTGGAACTAGATTTTAACGCTAGCAACGCTAGTGGTCTTTACGATCTGAAGTGGGAAGAAAATCGAGCCGTGCATTGAGAGGAAAAACACAACGCGCAGAATTTGCATAATGTCGAGAGATACAAGTGCAGCCAAGCCGGCGCGCTCTTGCGCAACGCATCACGCGAGTGGGCGAGAGAATTTGTTGCGTTTACACTGCTTCTTTTTATTCAGCTGGCGTTTAATCGCCAATTTAATCGACCATTCCCGCTAAAGTTCAGTCGGCTCGCGCTACTTTCACTGCTCGCGGCTATCTCCCAGTCGAGTTTCCAGGCTCGTCTGTCTCTTATCCCCACTTGTTCCCTTCATCAAGCTATTCGCGAACCCTTCATTTTCATTTTTCTCTTATCCGTTAAAACTGACTTGAAACTGATTTTCATTTTTGTTCCCGATTCATGGTTCCATTGGAGATTCAACGCTCAATTCTCACGTTTGCGAATAACATTGTGACGATTCGATTGTGCTATTTTAAATAATAATTCGGCGCAAACTGGAAAGGCATTCAACTTTCGAGGAAAAGCGAAGTTTAGTTTACTCCGCTATGATCGAAGCTGGTAATTAAAGGAGTCATTATCAGAGCGAGACGCGCTGTCACATTCTGAACTCGCTTCTGAAAAGTGAAGCTTTATATCAATGTTTCACAATCTCCGAGTTACCGTCATCTTAATACAAATATATCAATATTTCTTCTTCTCATCGTAAAAGCATACTGGGAGGATGTTCTTAGAACGATGGATTGTTTTGCATCGATTACTAACGGAGTCGCAGTAAAGTGCAGTTGTGAGGTCGGCGATTATCACATTTTTATTGCTGTGTTTATATAATATCGACAAGATCGATGAGTTATTGTCGTCGCAAATCTCGCCTCGGGCGAATATACTTATGTAAATCGAGATTGTCAGCTAAATATAAATCCTCCTCTTCAAATACACTCCTTACCGCCGCAAAGGTGAAACCTACTGGCGCACTCCGCGTCAGTCGAGTTGAAAAAAAAAAAACGTAGATTTTTCAGCAAATTTACATCGATCTTATCCGAAATGAAGCTAACATAGCGCGACCTACACCGCGATGTTACGTAAATTTATAACCCGATAAAAACGGATCTTCCGGGTCTAGAAAGCTCAAAAGGAAAAAAGAAAAAAGCGAAGGCATGTCCGTGCCGCGCGTATCAGAGATAAATCTCGGCTGAATCTCTCAGTGGAATGAATTCGGAGTACTTGAACGATCGATCGGTCCTATCCTCGTAACGTAAGACTCAGCAACGCAAACTCACATGATGGTGAAAAGTGGTGTGGCAGCGACGGGCTTCCCGCTAATAGGCTGCTCCTTCCGTGTTACAAGCAAATCAGACCAAGTCTGGGTCCTCGTGCGCCTTTATATCACCTCCTAGCCCGAACTAGTGAGTCGTGCACCGGCGGCAGCCTTTTCTTTCCTTTTGCGCACCTCGTTCCGCTCGCGGCAGGTGTTCTCTTTCCTGCTGATTGGTGACCGCCACTCCTCTCCAGTCGCCGATCGGGGCGAGCCAGCTGGTCGTGCAGCGACAGAATGACACTTCTCCACCTCCATCGGCGGGAGAAAAGCAGAAACGCAGGAAATAAAGAGATTTTTCTGACGCGAGAGAGAGAGAGAGAGAGAGGGACGCGAATGTGTAAATTATTACTTCCTGCAAGGAAGGAACAGGACAGGAATATTTAGCATAATTATACGCTCCACCTGTCTTTAAAGTTCTTCTACTTCCGAGATTTTTTGCTGATGATCAGTGATTCCCAAAATGGGAAGTATTAAGGATCAAGAGGCTAGCTAAGCAGATGCGTTTTGATCAGCCGATAATTTTATTGCCAATTAAAGCTATAACAGTTATCCGACAAATGAGTGGATAATCGAAGCTCTACGGAATCACGAGCGAGCATGTATTATCGCTAGATCTCCCGATAAGCGGCAAATAAATAACATTTTGTGAAACGAGACAGAAATGGGAGATCGGGACAAATCCATGGCATACGATAAGGATTGAATAATTATCAAAGAAGAAGTTATCACGGACTGTTGGAGAGGAATTCGATCAGGAAAAATATTAATGACGCGAGATTCATTATGTTACGCCGAGAATGGCGAGAAGTGATAGAAATGAGCGAAGGGAACACTTGTTAGATATGCATATAGACATCGTCTACTACATGCAATCCTCGAATAAAAATTCTAGAGGAAAGTATTATTTTATTAGAGCAAGATCTCGTGATAATGTCATGTCGATGTTGCTGTTAGTACATTAATGAACAGATGGAATCCTTTCAAACGATTCGTTTAATATTTACATAAATTTCGAACACAATTACGAATATATACGAATTATATACATCAACGCTCGACGGCTTTCCGCGATTTGGATCGACGAGCACGGACTACTTTCACTTTGACAACGCTTTCCCGCGTAGCCTGTACCTCGACCACCTTGGATTTGGTCTCCTCCTTCGTCCGAGCAAATCTTAATCTTCTCAGAACCCCGCTCTCTCGGATGCTAAGAAGTTTCGACGCGATACTTATCGGCACTATTCAATGCAAACGTTTACCGATCCGAGTCAGGATGAACTCGAAACGACATTATCGATCAATTCAAGGCTGAAGGAGAGACCAAACCGCATGAAAGTAAGCTCATTCGTTATTTAATGCATTCGTAAGGCGTCTCATTGTTCGCGTAACAACACGATCGTTGATCTTCCGAGGATCTAAACTAAAGCGGAAATCAATTTTAACAATTGCGATTGAACCTTTATATCCGGAATTTGAAAAAGACATCCTAACGATATAAAGAAGATGATGTAGTACCGCGCAGTAACGAATTTATACTAACAAATTGTCGGCTTGGCAAGCTGGACCCTTGCTGGGCCAATTGCATGCGCCCGCGTTCGAATCGAATGTTAAGTGAATCGGACAATTGAAGATATGAAGAGTGAACTTCTTCTTCCACTGATCCCAGTAACAAGCGTAAAACTTATTACAAAGGCCAGGGTGTCTAAATAGGCCTGGTCTAGCGCAGTTGGTAGCACCGTCGATGATCTGATCAGGATCTTCTTCTTCTTCTTCTTCTTCTTCTTCTTCTTCTTCATAGGAGGAGGAGGAGAATGAATTCGATGAAGAACTAACGTTTTCCAACTTCTTGCCAGTTCGGAAACCAACTTGGAATCTAGCAGATCTTCCCTCGTCACTCTTTGCGGATGTTATGGAGGAAACGAAATCCTTTGTGTTGACGGATGAAGTGACAGGTAAGTAAGTCAGCAGAACGGGCGAGACTCTCGTCTTCCCGTGCGGACTAATTTTGCAAGGCTGCGATGAATCGTCGCTGCTAGTATAATCGCCTTCTTCATAAGATTTATCATTTTCGAGTTCGACATAGATATCGGATTCGTCGTAGTTGGTCAGGTCGACCTTGCCCCTTGAAGAATCGATTAACTTCCTTACTGGACCGCGAAGAGTGGCAAAGGGATCAGCCTTGCATGTGCACTCCGCTCCAAGCTTGCCCAGAAGAAGCGGATGAAGATCGCTCCACTTGACGATGACTTTGCCCTTGCTTTCAGGAGACTTTGTGGTAACCTCATATGTCGTAGGACCGACTGGTGTTGTGATGGCAAAAGTATGGCCAGCCTTCACAGAGGACGATGACTTGGTGAACGACAGTGACGAAGGTAACCTTTCAGTCGAACTAAATCCCGAGTTTGCCAAGTCATCATAAACGCTCGTCGTATACTTGACAGTGCCCCTGTCGTAATTGGTGATTAACTTATCAATTTTATCTCTCGAAATATCCAGATTTGTCGGAGAACCACTGCTTGGACTTGTTCCTGCGAAAGATGGCTTCCTAAATTCTTGACCGGAATAATATCCGCCGGAGGGTCTGAACGTGGTAGATGATATGACAGAGGAAGGGCCTTCGTACATAATATCAGAGCCCGGTAAGGGTTCCTTGTAAGTCACTCCAATATCTGGTCGCACGGTTAGCTTAGATTCATCGTATTTTACGGTAGACGCAATTGTATCGGGCTCATTCGATTTTGCAGGAAGATATCCGAAAGATGGAGACGGCGAAGTAAAGGAACTGTAATCTTTCTGGCCACTTGAATCGGTCCGTTGGAAAGACACTCCTGAACCACCCTTGGACACTGATGCAGTCTGACTTTGGGAGCCATCGGTTCGTTGAGTAAATCCAGTATCGGTCAATATAGATACCGGAATGCTAGGAGTGATTACTGTCTTGTAACCGTTGTCGATAATAGGTCTGACAGTCGCTGGAATTCTAGCTGCTTCGAAAAGAGTCGTTTGATAAGTTTCCGGAGTGGTATAAATTATAGACGTTGGCGTTGACGAGCCGCGATGAGCCGGTACTGTAAATATCTTTGAACCAAACACATTAGTATCATCTAACGAGCCATTACGCGCTCCGACGTTTACGAATGGTGTTGGCGTCGTAACCGATAAGTAATTTTGAACTGGTGTAATTGGTATTGAGGAAAACGTCGCACCAGTTTCAAATTGAACAGTTGGCTTGGGATACGAGTAACCGGAAGCACCTGATTGTGGAGTGACGCGACCAATTGGCGCAGAAGTCGAAGGATATCCAGATGGAGTCAGGCTATCAGATAAATCGGCGATATTGTTAGAGGATGTTTTTGTGTATGCAGCGTTGCCTTCGAATGCTCTCTCGCTGATATTATCAGGATTCAAGATAGGTCGACGTTCACTTGTGCTTACTGAATAACTACCACCGCCTCCGAGAATAGCAGTGGTTATGCCTGTCCTGGTTGGACCAGTCTTCGTGAATCCGCTTGGTGTAAAAACGGGTGATTTGGTATATCCTGGTGTAGCAGTGGATAAGTCTTGGGCACCGAAGGTAGAACCATGAATGTTTACGTTACCGGTAATTCCTATCTTGCCTGTCGGTATGACAGAATCAGGAAGAATAGCACTGGTCGGCCTATAGTCCGAAACATCGTTTCCTGAATACTTATTGATGTCATAGGCAGTGTTGAATGTAACAGTGCCACGTCCCTCATCAGTTCTGTAGCTCTGAGTCGGCGTTGGCGTCAGACCTCCGCGCAGAGTGCTGCTTGAATATGTTATCGATCCTCTTTTATCGGCACTGCTACCACTGATTCCGGAATATGTTCCTGATTGCGAGACATGCGGTTTACCGGTTGAGCTCTCGATGATCGAACCTGGTTGAACAGAGCCTCCTATAAATACGCCAGGAGCTGTTTGTCCAGAGAAAATGACACTTGGAGTAGCATCACCCTTTAGAATGACGCCAGATGTCGAAGAACTGGTCAATGAAATTCCCGGTGTTGATGTTCCGTAGATGAAAGTCCCCGAATTATCAGATTCAACGTTTACAGTCTTGATTCCATCTCTGATCACATACCCCGGTGTTCCGGAAGAAGTAGCGACATAGCCCGGTTGAGCTTCTCCGGTTAATATACTGCCTTGGTTAATGCTAGGAGTCGATACTGCTCCGGGAATATTTCCATGACTGAGGATAGTCCCTGAAAAGAAATTACCGGTATGGATACTACCTTCCACGTTATTTTCAGTCAAGATTGCGCCAGTAGAGCCTTTCTGAATATCGTAAGCAGTAGGAATCTCATTTCCAAAAGTGCTGATGTTCAAACTAGTTCTTGGTAAATCAGTTCTTCCATAATTACCGGCTGTATGAGCTTCATTTATTCCAGTTGTTTCTGTATGGCCCTTCACATAAGTTGTTGCTCTTGCTGGAGTATAAAGCACTTCTTGAGTCACCGATACAGGATCCTTGTATCCTTCCTTATCTTGATATCTAGTACCTATCGGCGAATAATTTGTTGTAGAATACGATGTGCTACCATCTCTGTAAATGCTATTATCGAAGGACGTGACACCGCTATGTCCAGAGATTCCTAAAGAGATTCCGCTATTGAAATCAGTTTTAGAATTTCGCCCTGAACTTGTGGAACTTTGCACATTCGATCCTGTTTCAGTAAAACCAGCATGGATTCCGTCATTAGGTTTTGAATCTCCTGCAGTCGATTGTCCATATGCTCCTGCAGTTGATCCTGTGTATCCTCTATCAATTGATCCTATAAGTCCGATATCACCGACAGGTTGAGAATAAGATGGTCCAGTTCCAAATGAGGAACTGGTTCCAATAGATGATGCCTGATGACTACGACTTGTTTCTGAGTAAACATCGGTAGATGAATAATCACCAGCATAGGTTGCACCAGATCCTGTATATAGACCTGTCGATTCGTCATATTTAGGACCAAAGGAACCTGCATGAACATTGGTAGATGATCCAGTCGATCCTGTGGATCCAAAATAATTTATTCCCGATGTCTTAGAGTAACTTTCTCCTTTCCTTGTCGGATTACCCGCAGTATCGCTCCCTGTATATTCTCCCGTTACTGTATTGATATAACTTGGTTTATATGTTCCTGAATAAGTTGCACCAATATTCGTCAAATGACTTCCACCGATAGTTTCGGAATATCCTCCGCCTATTGATCCCGTGTATCCTCTATCAGTCGATCCTGTAAGTTTGATATCACCGACAGGTCCAGAATAAGATGATCCAGTTCCAAATGAGGAACCGGTTCCAATAGATGATGCCTGATGATTACGGCTTGTTTCTGAGTAAACATCGGTAGATGAATAATCACTAGCATGGGTTGCACCAGATCCTGTATATAGACCTGTCGATTCGTCATATCTAGGACCAAAGGAATCTGCATGAACACTAGTAGATGATCCAATCGATCCTGTGGATCCAAAATAGTTTATTCCCGATATTTCAGAATGACTTTTTTCTTTTCCTGTCGGATTATTCGCAGTATCTCTTCCTGCGTATCCTCCTGTTACTGTATTGATATAACTTGGTTTATATGTTCCTGAATAAGTTGTACCAACATTCGTCAAATGACTTCCACCGATAGTTTCAGAATATCGTCCCCCTGTTGATCCCGTGTACCCTCTATCAGTCGATCCCATAAATCCACTACCACCGACAGATCCAGAATAAGATGGTCCAGTTCCGAGTGAGGAACCGGTTCCAATAGATGATGCCTGATGACTACGGCTTGATTCTGAATAAACATCGGTAGATGAATAATCACCAGTATGGGTTGCACCAGATCCAGAATAACTCGTAGCAATTCCTCCGAATGATCCAGCGTTAGATACCTCACCAGTAGAATATCCGGTATGTCCAATATTACTTGTTTTGCCTGCATTATATCCTGTGCTATCTCCTCCCACGATTGTACCCGGAGATACCAAACTAACGTGTACGCCAGATGATCCAGTATACGTTGGAATGGAGGATACCGAATCTCTGTACCCTCCAGTTGATCCAATGTAATCAGCACCAACTGAACTAGAGACTCCTACATGCCCAGAGACTGTTTTATCATCAGAATTCGAGATACTGGTATGTTGACCGATATACCTTCTCGTTGATCCTTCAAAATAATTCACTCCCTGAGCACTACTACCTGTTGTCTTGGAATAATCTAATCTGGTAGAATAACCCGTTCCAGTTGCGCCGATGTATTCGGGTAAAGTACCAGTGACATAACCACCAACACCAACTCTAGCAGAGATTCCCGCAGTATGTCCCCCATATTCCATTCTGGTATAACTTGATCCAGATTCTGAACAGGCCGGCACCAGCCAAGGCCATTCGCAAACTAGCTTTTTCTCGTCGAATACCAGGCCGTACGGGCAACGAAATTCGAATGCCATTAATTCCGGTCCACCTGTTGGTAGCATCAGCATTTATATCAAAGTCTGATAACTGATGATAATAACTGTAAAAGCTATAAGGAATATAACCAAATTATAGCATACCCAAGTCCATGCAAGCAAAGAACCAGCGACAATTTCCTGGATCCGCATAATAGCCGGGTGCAGAGCATTCAAATCTTTTTGGCGTAACAGGGGCAATCTCGCTACTGCCGGGACACGGTGAACCCTGAGGTAAAGAACCCGGCCAGACACAAACCTCGGTGCGCTCGTCGAAAGATAAACCGACCGGACAATCAAATTCAAAAACGGAGTAATCTTCTATCGCTTGATTGAACTTGACGCATCGATAAAATCTATTGGAAGATAATGTTTACTATGTATCTTCAGTTTTACATGTATCCTGATTTTTTAATTCGATTACTATTTATCTCAGCTATCTCTACCTGTTGCAACTTTTGGGATGGACAAAGTAGCCCTGTCTTCTGCAGACAAATTCCGTTTGCGTGTTCTCGCGTACAGCTCTGATGTGTCCCTCCGTATCTACTACGCGAACGACGCGGAAGTTGGACATTCTCGCTCGACTCGGATAGGAGAATTGAGTTTGCTGAAATATCCGAATATAAGAAATGAGTGAAATGAATTTGAGGTTGAAATGAAAAAATGAACATATAAATGGAATATAAATGGAATAATCTAAGATCTGTGTACATGAAGTTCGTCTTCCAGTGCGTTGAGCACGGCTTGTCTCGATTTTCGTTTGAACTCCGTGAAGGACTGATAAATCTCTTGCGTGAGTGGCCTCTCGCATTCGGTCTTTAGGTCATTCTCTACATCTCGCACTGCCAATCCTGCCAGATCCCGCAGCAGCGCGTATTTTCCCTAAAATCAAACTGTCATGCAGACCGGAACAGCGGCTGTTCTCGTAAAGGCTGAATAAGGAAAATGAACGGAATGAGATATTTCCTCTGATCTAACAATGATATCATGAGCGATCTTTCGCATAGGCTGGGAAATGTTATTGCGCGTACGAATACCTTTATTCCAACTGAAATCTTATCCTCGAAAGCTATCCACGTGCTGTTTTGAAACGCATACGGCGCCGTGAGATCCTCATCTCGCTCCACGGTCCACTGTCCACTACTAATAGCTTCGCAGAGCTGCGATAAACATCGGTTAATTTCAGAAGAGTCCCGCACCGAGTCTTTGAGAAACTTTTCAAGTGCACAATCGACCACAAGAGAATACGCTTAGATGTCAAACCTCTTTACGATCGATGGGCGTAGGATCCCTTTCCGTGGTCTGCGATCTAGGAGCATTGTCAGCCTCTTCCTTCAAAGTAAACTTATACGCGTTGGCCGGCAAGGTCATCAAGATCTTCCGCTTGGGAGCTCCCAATCCACTTATCAAGTCTACCATGCTGTCCGAGTTCAGCATATCGAAAAGTCCCATTAGACGCGAGGGGTGAAAGGTGACGAAAGCTCCATCTTCGTCTGTCAAGTAATCCGTTGACAGTGTGAAGAGATCGACGTATCTAACGAAGAAAAGAAGATTAGAATACCTTTCACGGATTTTATATAAATAATAATCTACAGTTTACAGAAACGAAAGCTAATAATCACATAAATCGCATAAGAGAAGGAAGACACTTACTTTGCGAGTTCTTTAAGATCGAACTGCTTAGCTAGATTTTCCGGCTTACTCGGTAAAGCCACGAGGATCCTCTTGTCGTAAGATTTTCGGATCATCTCGTCCTTCAAGCTCTTGACGAAGTTATAAAGACGCTCCTTGGAACCCGCGGTCGCATTTATCTCCACACCGTCCACCTTAAAAGTACGAGAGCTTCCCTTGTTAACTCCGGCCAATCTTTCGATGTCTCTTCATACGAATACGATACCTCTTTAACAGCAGCGATAATCCGCGCGATGGCTTCTTGCCGTAGCATGGCGGAAGTCTTGAGAGTCGCCGCAGGGTCGTGTATGGAGATTACAAACTGAAGAGACGGATGCATCTCCCTCAAAGATTTCCGCAGACTGGCAATCTCTGAAGCGTCATTACTTGTCATTATTAATCAAGTCATTCATTGCCGGGCAGCTTGGGCGTGAAAAAAGCCTCGAGATACTCATGAAACGTTTTCCAAACGTTGCATGATATCAGCAAATGGGAAAAAAATCAAAGGCGGCATCGCCATGAGAGCGCCGTACCGGAAATCGAGAAATTCCGGACGTCGTGATCCTGATGAACCAGAGTCGTGCAGCTGCAGACGGTGTCAGCCAGCAGCCGCAGGTCGCGAACGGAAGTGTAGCAGAGGATTTCTCGGAGGGGCGACGTTCTCCTCGTCGGGCATTCTGTGACAGATTAGAACGCGTGTTTGGTTTGCTGCAAAGAGCATGACCTAATAGAGAAAACAAGATGCGTCTCGCGTCGCGGGAATTTCAACGGTTGACATCACCGACCGGTTACAATGCGTCTGACTCTCTTGACTCTCTTACTGGTCATTTACATAGCCACGCAAGTTCGCTGTTCACTCTCCGTGAAAGAGAGATGCAGGACGGTCCGCGGGGGACCGACAAGCGGATTGCACGAGGCTTATTAATAATCAATGGTCCCGGATGCATTGAGATAATGACCGTATGCAATCATTGCGCGTACGCGCATATGCGTAAGCGCTGCGTAAAAATACGAATCTCTCGTCATATGCGTCTTCGTCATATTTCTCGCATATCTTGTAAACATATGTCATTTGCTGGACATCGAGACACCTGAATAGCGAAACGGCTGTTCTTCTGACATCTTCTTGCGCGCATAAAAATTTTCTTGCCTCGAGGCATCGATATCTCGACAAGAGACGATCGCTCCATATTTTATTTATCGCCGATTATATCGAATAAGGCAAAGGCTGTTGATTATTTTATTTAACATTTTCTTGATTTTTCAAAGAGTTACGAAACACGCGATCGTACATACGCGATCGATGATCTAAGTGTCGTCCTTGCTCCAGTCGCGCGCGGCGTAATATAACCTTAAAAGAGATATCCAATAAACGTGTAAAAGACAACCGATGCTATCGGCAAAAGGTCGTATTTCATGTTTTGTTCCATGTCGTATCGCTGTTTTATTCAACTCTTTTTGATGCATGCCATTCGATCTCGGTCTCTTCAAATTCTGAAAATTGCGTGACGCAATTCGGAATCTATCAAGTTACAAATTAATTTCTTGCTTTTCATTTCATCGATTCGGAACCGCCAAGTTCTCCTCCACCGCTGCCCGATAAGTCATCGAGAATGATGGTATTTTGTCGAGGAAAATCTTTCTTGCAGCCGTCGTAAATCAATTTTAATCTTTACGGAAAGAGGCAAGAAATTAATTTGTACACCTGATACCTACGCTAATATTCTTGAAGTAATTCGCAACTTGCGGCGCAATAACTTTCGTTCCATTCCGCGAACAATGAGAGAACAATCGAGATAAACTCGTTTATCAGTTGCTTTAAGTGAGCGAAGGGAAAGTCGTCTTAAAAGTTACACTTACTCGTCGCGCCTCCGAGCGCAAACAGCAGTAACAGCAGGACTCCACGAGTCCCCATTGCCGTTTTCACAAAGCCCCCCCCCTTAAAGAGCGAGCACGAAAATCGCGAGGTATCACAGATGCGCTGAAGACCGCGGTAGATCGCACTTGAACTTCAACGTCGCATCGATGCCCCGTGTGAGTTAACCGGGTGGTCTTCCCCTCGTGTTCCGTTCTCCGTCGTCGTCACCCTCTCGGTTACCCTCTATCTATCTCTCTCTCTCTCTCTCTCTCTCTCTCTCTCTCTCTCTCTCTCTCTCTCTCTCTCTCTTTTTCCTCTATCTATCGAGCGGAGGATCCAAAGATCCTTCGAGTCCGAGCGCGCGTTTTGCACTGAAGTTTCGGAGGGCGCGTGCTCTCTTAGTAAACCTTGCCGGTCTCTCGCGGATGGCAGCGAGGACCAAAGATCGAAAGAGAAGGCACCGCGAGAACGGGCGGAGGTGAGGCGAAAAAAGGGGGAGAGAGACCGGAGGCCATCGGGATCGATGGATCGCTGAATCCCGGGTGGGGTACCCGGACTGTCCCAGTTCACGGCACTTTCCGCGTTGCACGTATGATGCACGACGCGAAACTGGACGACGCGAACGCGCGGGCCCTTTCCCTGCCGGACCGATCAGCTAACCAAAGAGTAGCAAAACGCTAAAAATCCTGGCTCGACCGGACAGCATCAGAAAAATTGCCATCCACTTCGCGCACGAGTCACGAATACTCGAATCTGTCGATTGATCATCGCTGAGAAATGATCTTCGATCGGACCTGATCCACCAGTCGTTTCGCCTGGTCGGGAGATAAGCCACCGCGTTTTTATCCCGGAAGTCACTCTCGCTCGATGAAAGTGATACGAAATTGCTGCGATATACCGTAAACTATCCCGCGGGATCGTAATCGCGATCCTCTCGCGCGGAGAATCGCACCTTCGATTATTAGAAACGCACGCCGTGCGGATCGAGCTATCACCGCGCTGAACTAACTGTTGTCTCGGTGCAAGTTTGTTCTTCTCTGTGCAGCATCCGACCTGCCGTCTTCACTGCAGCGTTAATCATCGACGTATGCTAATTCCAAAGGATGAATTCCTTTTAAAGGAACATTTGCATCATCAAGCCTCTTACGCGTCTCTTAAGCGTTACTCGAGCATCGATGAACTTAGTCGCGTGCTGCGTGTTGGCGCCAACGTCTTTGCGATATCTGCAAGTTTTCTTTCAAATAAAAATAGAGAGTTCCGTGAGTTGGAAACTCGAATTGTCAATATCCGTTTTCCGAGTGTTCTCGTATTTCTCTATTGTCCATCCGTTTTAACGAGATCGTCATCGATGTCTGCCTGCTCGTCATCGTCGTCTGATCGTGAGAAAGCCGCGGCGAGCAAAGGCAGCCGAAGACCCAGCGATTTTGAAATTGTACGACTCGAGATCCGCAAGTTGGCGAACCGCCGAACGCGATTCCCAACAAGTTTGATTTGCCGATACGCCGATATTGCAGTTGTTCCTGCGCGTTGCGTCAGTTTCATCAGCGGGCGAAACGGTCGCTATTACGATAAAGATAATAAATAGCTTTAATTAAAAGAAAACATCCCGCCTGATGCCGCAACGCTGCGCATTCTCTCTCCGATGGGATTTCCGATTATCTTAATTATCGATCATACTTTTCCCGTCCTTTTTTTACCGGCTCGGTTCGCCGTATCCGCGTTAAATCGCCTTAACGTCATTTGCAACGACGCGTTAATGACGATCAAGCGATTTACATAATCGGAAAGCACGCGCCCGCCGTGCAATTCCAGGAGTCATCGGTGGATCATTTCTTCGTTACGAGCCGTGACTGTCTTCACTAAAATCCTGTAATTTTTTTACAGGATATCTTTAAGATATAAGATCGTTAGAGAAGATGTTTCAATCGCGCTTATTTCAACGCGTAATTATCTTCCTTATTCCTGTCTTGATGTGACGCGGATGTCTGGGCCTGGTAATAACTTATCTTCACGGTTTTATGAACATTTCGCGTGTCTTTATTTGACAGATATCTCTAAATGGCGATACTCGGATCGCAGAAGGTTCGCGGAATAAACGAGTGACGATAGGATATACTTGGTCGGTCCGGACGCTGCGGGCTATCTGGTGCGATCAATTATTCCGCATATTCTACGAATACGTGGATCAACGATGAAGGGAAAAGAAAAATTCTTTCAGAAAATTATGGCTCTCGTAAAAAAGCAGCGATCTCGAAAAGGAGATTTGTCCCGCTGGGTACGCGCGGAGGCTTCTTACAAAGCGCGAGTCATGCAGCCTGCAACTTCAGCATGACATACGCGCGTTGTTCTCCAGCGGGGCTACGTGCAACGCTGAAGAGTCTCCGGCTTTTCCATGAAATCCGATAATCGGGGACATTACAGCGGCGGATTCCGAGTTGCGTGTAAATCAACGCAGCTTGACGAGCCGTGAACGCTCTCCGCGGATATCCTTGCGCGAAACATTGATTTTCAACCCACGTGTCGCACGTGTTGACGTAATGCATCCGTTGTGATTTCAAGCTTGAAATTCGAAAATTCGCTGCGACGAGCTCGCGCGATGTTATTTCGCTGGGCGAAACTGTGAGGGGTTGGAAATTGTGGCAAACAAGGATTCCGGGGCTGTATTTTTGATCAATAATCCGTCCGGGCTCGGACCTGTCCGGGAGTTTCCATTTATCACAGTACTGAATCCGAAGGATCGGAACAATCAAGTCACACGACACCCGTAACCCGTGCGACTCTCGTAACCTTGTAAGTGACATGAACAGACCTTCGCGAGACAATTCGAGGCAACCGAAATTCCTGGGAAATAGGAAACACGCGAGGTCGAATTAAACCGTAATTAAACCGAGCGAGCATCGGGAGCACGGCGGGGGAAATTAATTCCCAAAATATGGAAATCCCTGTTTACGAAAATGGGGAGTTGCCAGATCAGATCAGGGCAATGAATGACGCAATCGGCATGAAATAATTCCAAATCGTCGGAGTGGATTGAACGAAGAAAAGAATCGCTGGAATTCGTTGCGGATGCGATTTCTGTATCCTGAGCCATGCTGGAGATGAGACACGCGGCATTTAAGTTACAAAAGGAGGAAAAGAAGAAGAATAATCGTCTCTTCGAGAGGGACAGCAGAGACATATCTTATGGTGCCGATATGCAACATGGTGCAATATCTTTCCCTCCTTTTACGTAAGCGCCTTTACGGCGCTTTGGCGATGCCGGCGGCTGTAACCGCGGGCGTGGTTCTTTCGCTGCGACAGGTTACTGCTATCAGGAGACTGGGCGATTTATAATCACCAGTTGCCAAGTTTCGTCCTCGCATATTTAGCATGTTAATATAGATCCGGGTTAAAGTTTTATGGAATTCTGTAAAAGTTCAGGAGTTAATTGCGTCACGGCCAGCTCAAGCTTTCAAACCGCCTCTGCCTTCTGCAAGACGTCATCGCTCGGTTTGATTTTCATCCGGTCATAGAGCAGACTCGAATATCGTCCCTTTGATGATAACATTTTGCGTTGCATCTTACATTTTGCGTAGGCGCCGATGAGCTCGGGATAATCGCCTCGGGACTTTGCCAGTCTGTCATGTCATCATAACTTGGTAGGAAGAAGAAAGAAGATGTAAAATAGCGCTCACCTGGAGGAAACCGATGGGTTTCCGGGTGAGGATGAATTTCTTTGACCTTTCATTATCTCGGGACCTTTACCATCTCGGGAAAGAATCATAATTGTTACAACCACAGCTTTTCTACGACGGGAACGCGATTCTTCTCCGTATTCCGCTGCTAATCATAATCACATAATCACTGGCGACGGTTTTACGTTCTAGCTGCGTTCCTCGAACGGATGCAAAACCGTTATGCGAAACCGTTTTTCTCCTATAGAGCTAAATCATGTCTGTCACATCTCGCTCTGACGAAAAGAATACAGCGAAGCGTCCTTCGTGGATAAAGTTAGCGCAAGCTGCCACGGCTGCCATCGGAGGAACCGATCATCTTGCGCGAGGATCTTACAAAACGAAAGCAGAGAGAGAGAGAGAGAGAGAGAGAGAGAGAGAGAGAGAGAAGAGCTGAGGTGGGATTTAAGCTGCTGACGCGAGAGATAGAGATAGACCTTCCGCGCATTTATCGAATCGTATCGGTGCAATTAAAAGCGTTCGATAAAACCTCGCGACTATCTAGTTACATGCAAGTCAGCCGGACGTGCGGTAAATTATCCCGCGAGAGGATTCCTGCCACGTGACGTCACTGAGAAGAAACCGGCAGGACCTTCGCGAGGTAACTTTGCGCGAGTGTATCCGCGTAATCTGTCGCGCGTGTTGTAGGCGCAGTTGGCGTTATGGGAAATAATAATGTCCGCAATTGATGGATCATGCGAGAGCGCGGGGAGGTGCAAGCCTCCGCGCTCTTTTTGCGGACACGCGCGCGCGTCCACACACGTGTCCGCTTTCTCCAGAATTACGTCACGCCGGGACATCCCCCTCCCCCGGTTTCTTTCGTCCGGTTGCAGGACGGGACACGCCCGGTCCCGATGCAACTGCGCGCAAATTCTTTTCCCGAATTTCGCGTCGCGTACACCTTTAACCTCCCCGCTGGAGGACGCCTGCTGGAGGAACGGCGACGCTTTGCGATGATCCACATTCGACCGCTCGTACTTTCCCTTCGCGCGTCAATTCGATCTATCGATCTGATTTTTTCCAGCCAATACCGAAACGAGGCTCCGGGCGACGCTTACGTCGATGTCGTTACGGCGACACACGCAACGCAACGCGACGCGACGCCCGCGGGAAATCCCCGCGCTATTTTTCGCTCGCTTGAGTCGCTGAAAAGTGAAGAGGCGAAGAAAGAAGCAGGATTTTTCTGAGCGGATCATTCTCAGCGGACTATACGAATCGGCTTGAGAGTCCAAGGATTAACGACCATAAGTGTCTGAAATGAACGAGATACTGAAAGGCGGGGGTGTATCGCTCTTCGTGTAGCCTCGGGGAAATTGGAGCGAACCATTACTTTCGCCGTCATCGCCCGCGGCATAACGGTCGCTGGTTGGCTCGGTTAGCTCAGCTTAAAACGGCGAAATAACGTTGCCGAAGAAATTTTAAGACGTTATATACGTCGGTCCAACGTACTTGAAAAGTAATTATTTTATCTCGATCGACGAGCGACCCGATTGTAAATTCGTGCTGAATCTTTCATAACGTGCCCCCATTTTTAATCCGGTCAACCGCTCCTCGTATGGACTTTGTTAGATTAGCAAGGTCATCTCCTTAACTATCGTAGATGAGTTTCGAAATGTAACGTGCAATGAATTCACGCGTGATGTATACTCGCGCACGCGGCGATTCGAAACGACGAAGGTTCGTTGTGATAGAGAAAAATACAAAAAAAAAAGAAAGAAAGAACGAGGAAGGAGAGGAAGAAGAGAAGAAAGGGCAACGGTTTAAGCTCTCGTACGAAAGGCTGGTTGAAAAATGATCGAGGAACATGGGAAAAAGTGAAAGGATAGTTTTAGATAGTTATATCATGTCCTTTTACATTCCGCTTTCTATTCTTCTGCTATGGTCAATTGCTTAAATTCTTCCTTAAATTTTGTTGAAATGCACCGAAACTATTGAAACATTTTTTACTTACGTTACTAGGGGCATTTTTATTCTGGCAGATAGTAAAACTCAAATTTCGACGACGAGGTAGCTTTGTAATTTAATATTACAGCATTATTACTAATATTAAGCAAAATTAACTTCGATTGTAACGTGAATTTAATTTTTCACAAATTTTTCGTGATGTTTGATCTGGGATCAAACCTGAGAATTTAAAATGGCGAAGAATGTTTACAGATCAAAGTGATCGCGTTGAAATTAGAAATCTCTTTGTGCGATATGTCCAAATTTTTATTCTGACAGACAGCGAAGCTTAAATTTCGATTACGAGATGGCTTTGTAATTCAATATCACGCGAAATTCGGTCGTAACGTGAATTTGATTTTTTATGAATCTCTCATGATGCTTGCGCGTCAAATTTGGGAATTTAAAATCGCGAAAGATATTTACACATCAAAGTGGCAGCGTTGGGATTAGAAATCTCGGTGTGCGATGCATCTGAATTTTTACTCTGGCAGACAGCGAAGCTTAAATTTCGATTACGAGATAGCTTTGTAATTCAATATTAAGCGAAATTCAATTGTAACGTGAATTTAATTTTTCATAAATTTCTCATGCTATCCGATCGTCAAATTTGGGGATTTAAAATGGCGAAGAATATTTACAGATCAGAGTGGCCGCGTTGAAATTAGAAATCTCTGTGCGCGACATATCCGAATTTTTATTTTGGCAGACAGCGAAGCTTAAATTTCGATTACGAGATAGCTTTGTAATTCAATATCAAGCGAAATTTCGTTGTGACATGGATTTGATTTTTTATACATTTCTTGTGATACTCGATCGGGGATCGAGCAAATCTGGGGATTTAAACGCGCGAAAAATAATTGCAGATCAAGATGGCAGCGTTGGAATTAGAAATCTCTGCGTGCGAGATATTTGTCTCTGTCTCTCCAGTACAGATATTTTTCTCCCGCGAAAGTAGCTACTTCTCGTTTTGCTTCTTTTTTCTGCTCGCTTCATTTTAGGACAGCGCTGGCATACTCCTCTCCGGATACTTGGTGAATTCTTTCATCCCTGAGATCTAGTGACACATAGTTTCACCGTTATCTCCAATCTAATTCGACAGACGACAGTCGAATTCAATTAGATGCCCGCTCTCGCGAGTTTCTCTTTCGCAATGACGATTGTTGTCAGTTTGTTGCGTGTACCCTGAACAGCATTATGTATAATCCGATGAACAATGTCGTCGACCTTCCCCAGCGATTTGCCTTGCAAGGGCATGTCAGACAGTAGACTCGACAGTATTTTGATGAGAATAATACGTCCACTCGAGATATTCGCTAATCGACGAGCGAATCGTTAGCGAACTCGTGTAGGAGTTCGATAAGAAGCGCCGAATGACGAAACTTGTCCTGGTCCACCTACAATGGCTTAATCGTGTCAAGGACCATGGCGCCCATAAGGTGCACTTCGCGCCATAATATCTCTGTAATCCCTCTTTAAGGGATTCTCTTTTTCGCAACATGCTGCGATAATACCGCAATTGCGCGTCATGTCGCGTCAATTGGGCGATAACGAAGAGCTTATTGCGTTAATTCAACGTAATCGAGCGATCGAGGAGCGCACGATGGGCTCCAATATGGGAGTGGATGTGCGGAAGAAGTCATCCGCGCGATTCTTCTTGCCGATTGCTGATAACTTGAGGCGGCAAACCTGGCGCTCGCCGCATCGAGCGCTTCGATGCAGCGTTCGATTTCTTCAGCTCTGCTTCGTGGATGATCGTCTTCGTGACCTTGAGATTACGTGAATGCATTTTCGGGGGAATGGAATGAAGTTGTCCGGGACAGATTCGAATCAATCGATCGGATAGGAGCAACGAAGAGGCGCGAAATACAAAAGCGCGAGTTGCGTTGGTGCTCGCTCTAAACGTAGACGAGCCGATGATCTTCATTTGTTTATCTTATTCGCTTTCTCCCATATGTTTATCAGTCTTATCTTCATTTTGCGCGATCTCCCTTGACGGAGATCGACGGAGACAAGGAGATACGCATGAGGTGATACGAAAGCGGGAACACTTTTGTATTCTTAATCTTCCCTCGCGTTAAATGCTCGTGACGCGGCGCACGTTTCTCACGCGCAAGCGCAGAAGCGAAGCAGCAGCTGCAAGATGAAGGTGTACCGTTCTCAGTTTCCCCTTAGTGGCCGGTTTGAGAAGAACTGCCACAAAGGAATGTAATTACGCATTCCGTCAGGCGCTTGCGCTCTTTGAACATTAATTGACGACACCAGCAGTTCGCTAATTCGTCCATGATGTCGTATTGCGTGCGGCTCCTTCGCGCACAGGTAAAATAAAAGGATTTACATGGCGGATTTACGCTTGCTTCTGCTTCCTCCTTCTTCGCGCGGCAATCTCCGATCGATTGATCGTCGATATTTGAGCGGGCCCTCGCGCGATACTCGCGATACTTCAGACTTTTCGGAAAGTCGCGTTGCGAATCATCGATGAAAGGTAGGGCCTGCCTCGTTCTCGCTTGTTCTCGTCGCGCCTTTCGATTTTCGGAGCGTGCTCCGAAAGCAAAGGGGGGCTCGAAGGGGAAGGGCTGGATGCAAAGTGCAAAGTGCAAATTACAGGGAGCGTCCGCGATAAGATAGACGGCGGCTTGAGAGAGAATCCGAAGCGAAAAGCACCGTCAGATGAATCGTATAAAGGCATTATGTAATCATGTATCGTACGTATGTAACGTCCTCTGCCATTCGGGGAGGTTAGGTTAAATCGCGCGTCTTTGGCGCGAGATTCGAATTCAAATTCTACGAACGGCGAGTACTCATTAGTAGATCAGAATTGCAAATGCAGAATTGCAATTCAAGAATGCAAATGAATAAATAACGGCTAAATAACAGATATCGCATCGCGCATATATATGTATATATATATATATATATATATATGCTATTCGCATTGTCGAGAGTTATCGTTATCAGAGCGTCAGCCAGACGCTCGTTTATTGCGACATATTTATAAATGAATATAAGTGCGGCGACGAAGCGTTACGCGTATCTCCGATCCGATTACGTAATTCAACCTGATCAGAAATAACTGCGGTATTGCGCAGTGATCGTGCGGGCAAATCGATCGACACACTTATCTCGCAAGTGCGAGATTTATGTAAACGGAAGCTCTCCCGAGAGAGAAATGAGAGAAATGAGCTAATTTCGTTTCGCTTTGCAGAGACGGTCCTCTTTGGCGGTGGCGGACATACAGCAACGATGCTTCAGCGCAAGTCCGTTGAGCTTCGCTGCCGCGAAGGTAGCGATGTCGAAATTCGATTCGACGAGCTACCTGCCTTATGACAAACTGGAAGAAAATCTTAAAGCGGTTAAGAAGAGGTTCTAGAATTTTTAATTCTACTTCCATTTGAAGCGTATTCAGTGGTTTTCGCATTGCAACAATATCACGACCAACTAACTGAAACTTCTTTCAGATTGAATCGACCGCTGACTCTGTCTGAGAAGGTACTCTACTCCCATCTCGATGAACCCAACAAGCAAGATATCGTTCGCGGCACCAGTTACCTGCGACTGCGACCGGATCGCGTTGCTATGCAGGATGCCACGGCGCAAATGGCAATGTTACAGTTTATCAGTTCCGGTAGAGTTACTCGATTCAATCTTCGATTGTTAGATTAGAAAATGTTTGATCTTCCATCGCGATGAGAGATTTCCTATCGCTCGATCAACTGACAAACTCCTTCTTTCAGGTTTGCCAAAGGTCGCGGTACCCTCCACGATCCACTGCGATCACCTGATCGAAGCTCAGATCGGCGGTGATCAGGATCTGAAACGCGCCAAGGATATCAACAAGGAGGTTTATAATTTCTTGAAGACCGCGGGTGCCAAATACGGCGTTGGTTTCTGGAATCCCGGATCCGGCATCATCCACCAGATTATTCTCGAGAATTACGCCTTCCCCGGCCTGCTGATGATCGGTACCGATTCGCACACTCCCAACGGTGGCGGTCTGGGTTGTTTGTGCATTGGTGTTGGCGGCGCCGATGCTGTCGACGTTATGGCAAACATCCCATGGGAGCTGAAATGCCCCAATGTCATTGGCGTGAAACTCACGGGAGAGCTCAAGGGCTGGACCAGTCCCAAGGACATTATTTTGAAGGTGGCCGGTATCCTCACGGTTAAGGGCGGCACCGGCGCAATCGTCGAGTACTTTGGCCCGGGTGTCGATAGCATCAGCTGCACCGGGATGGCCACCATTTGCAATATGGGTGCTGAAATCGGCGCCACCACTTCGGTCTTCCCGTACAATTACAGGATGCAGGATTATCTGAAAGCAACTGGGCGTTCGGAGATCGCAGGAGCCGCCGATCGACACAAAGAGAGTCTATTAACAGCTGATCCTAATGCCAAATACGATCAGATCATCGAATTGGATCTTTCAACTCTGGAGCCGCACGTAAACGGACCTTTCACGCCGGACTTGGCTCATCCAATTTCGAAACTGGGTAATTGGTTCTTTATGTTGAAAGAGATAATCTTTTATCTCTACTATCCCTGTAACATTTAAAGACGTGTGTATTTCTGCGATTGCTCTCTAAAGGTGAAACAGCTAAGGAGAATAGCTGGCCAAACGAAATAAAAGTCGGCTTGATCGGTTCCTGCACCAACAGCTCTTACGAAGACATGGGTCGATGCGCAAATATCGCTAAACAAGCTTTGAAGCACGGTTTAAAGGCAAAATCAGCGTTCAATGTCACTCCTGGCTCCGAGCAGATCCGCGCAACGATTGAACGCGATGGAATTGCAAGTATCACGAATCGAATAGCTTATTCGTAATCGCACAATACGCTGTTTATTTCAAGCTATTGCTAGCGTTCCTGGCGTTTACTCTTATCCCATTTTAGGCTGAAACTCTTCGTGAGTTTGGCGGCACGGTACTTGCTAATGCCTGTGGACCATGCATTGGTCAATGGGACCGTCAGGATATCAAGAAAGGAGATAAGAATACAATCGTCACGTCGTACAATCGAAATTTCACTGGGCGAAACGATGCTAATCCGGCAACGCACGCTTTTGTTACTAGTCCTGAGCTGGTTACTGCCCTCTCTATCGCCGGTCGACTTGACTTCAATCCGGTCACCGATAAACTGAAGGGCAAGGATGGAAAAGAATTTCTCTTGGAGAATCCATATGGTTAGTCGTCGAATTAGTCAAGTCGATCGTGTTTACATGTATCTCATAATTTACGATTATGATATCTGTATATCTGTGTAGGCGATGAGTTGCCCAACCGCGGTTTTGATCCTGGTATGGATACCTACGACGCCCCACCGAAGGACGGCAGCAAAGTTAAAGTCGACGTGGATCAAAAAAGCCAAAGATTGCAGTTACTAGAGCCTTTCGACAAGTGGAATGGCAAGGATTTGGAGGACCTAACTATTTTGATCAAAGTCAAAGGCAAGTGCACTACGGATCACATCTCCGCGGCTGGTCCATGGCTAAAGTATCGTGGGCATTTGGACAATATTTCCAACAACATGTTTATCGGGTAAGTAGACGCAAGAAATTGCCTTTCAGGCATTCAAAGCATCCATCTTTTCTGTTAGAATTGGTAATTCTGTCAAGTATATACCACCCGTAATTATGCGCACTCGTATGTTTAGCGCCGTCAATTCTGAAAATAACGAGATGAACAAGATCAAAAACCAATTCACAAACGAATGGGGCGCCGTACCTGACGTCGCTCGTGATTACAAGAAGAAAGGCATAAAGTGGGTCGCAGTGGGTGACGAGAATTACGGCGAGGGTTCCTCCAGGGAGCACGCAGCCTTGGAACCACGTCATCTCGGTGGCCGCGCCATTATCGTCAAAAGTTTTGCTCGCATCCACGAGACGAATTTGAAGAAACAGGGTCTCTTGCCTCTGACGTTCGCTAACTCTGCCGATTATGATAAAATTCAACCCAACGACAAGATCAGTCTTCTGGAATTAAAGGATTTGGCACCTGGCAAGGTTTGTGAAGCATATTTAACTCAAATTTTAACGTGAAAATTTCCTTGACTGCTTGACTGATTCGTCCTTTCATCTGATCTTTGCAGCCGGTAAAAGCGCAGATCAAGCATAAAGATGGCAAAGTTGACAACATCAGCCTAAACCACACGATGAACGAGCAACAGATCGGTTGGTTCAAAGCCGGCTCCGCTTTGAATCGTATGAAGGAACTTTCGAGCGGACGATAAGTCAATTATCAAGTATTCGAGCGAAGAAGATTAAGCAGTCGTCGCGACGCGTTTGTAGAATAAAACACTTTACGGAATGAGCCATAGCATTGTATAACAGTGGACTCAGTTGTTAATCTACTTGTTTCTATTGTACAGTTGAACGCATTGTTACATGTACATATTCATCGCTAATGAATCATTTTCTAGCCAATTTAGAAAAATGTATCGTCTCGCCATTGTCGAGACTGACTCGATAAGAAATCAATAAACTACTAGATAGAAAATAACGTATATTTATTTAACTCACTTCACTTTGAGCTCTTGAGCTCAAGAGACGTGTATTAATATCTAGAAACGATATGAAATAATTTACCGACGAAATAAATAGTTGCTTCATAGTTGCTGCGTTAATTTGACCATTAATTTAATAAAATTTATTCTTTTATTAATTCTGCGTTGCGTGAGTCATCGAGTTATCGACGATCGGATAAATTGATGGAAATTATAAACTGCGAATCATTGCAAAAGCGCCAGTTGCTTTCTTCCCTATCTCTTCTATAAAACGGGCAGGTCTCGAAGACGCAAAGCGACGCGAGGGAATCATGCGAGTGCAAGGATTAATTAATTTTCCCAAATGATCATCCCAGATGAATTTTGAGGAGAATTGCGGAGACAGGAGAAACCTGCAGGAAGGAACGAAGATATGCTCCTGACTAAATTATTCCCACTCTCCTGTCGCTGCTGTTTACCTGCGTTGCCATGGCAACGGCGTGCACTGACTGTTGTAAACAAGTGGTAGGAATTTGCCAGCGTTTATTCGAGTCTCGCAATATTACGTTATTATCACGTTATTCGGAGCTTATTCGAAAAAGTTGGAAAAGCTTGGTCCTGTCATCATGTCAGCGGAAGAAGAATTCTTCTTATCCATCACCGGATCCATCGAGCATGCGGAATTTTATGACGCCGATAACGTGTACTGCAAATACGGTTTCCACTTGGGGCCGGAATGGAGCGTGGTCGCGGTAAGCTCGCAATAACAACGAAGCAATAACAGCGTGATTGTAGTGATCGTGCGATGTAGATTGCTCTTCGCGCAATGCTGCGACACCAAGCGTCTTTGCTATCATCCCTTGCAGCCAATGTACAACTTGATAAAGTTTAATCAACTCTGCATTACTCAATCTTGTCTTATTTTCTTTACTGCGGACCTTCTCGCTTGTCATATCAAATCACAAACAGGGAATATCAGAGAGCACAGTACGTGTTACAGCTCGTGCTTTTTAATGTAACATCAAGTAGGAAGCAAAACTGTTGCTAAGACTCTGCGACGCTCCTTCGATGACTGTTTACCTCTTTCCTCCTTTCCTGCGCAGGGGATTGAGGAGGGCCTGACACAGATGTGCAAATGCAGCAACGATCCAAGGAACCTTGCAGTTTGGAATTTCCCGCTGGATATTACATTCAAGGGTACAACTGCGCATGGATGTAAGTGGGCGTTACTGCGCAGCTTATGAAACTCAGTCGTGATGCCTAGAGGTAGAGCAGCTATAAAAGCAACAAATGTAGGGGCACCAAGTCATTCCTGTCGCACGCGAGTTAGGGAACAGTCCTGAAGAGTGCCCAGGGAGCGAGATTAAAAGAGATGAAGGGCCAAGTCACTTTGTCGCACGTATATTAGAAGATAGTCGCGAAGCGTACGCAGAGAGCGAAAGTAACGCAGAGTCTAAATCGTATCTAAACGCGCTTTCCTCGCGTCTCAGAGATTTCCAGTCAATCGATCAATCAATTAATTAAATACTGAGAAACATAAGTTGGCATGTAGGGCCGCAGCTCGTCATGTCGATCTACGGACTGGACTTCTTCGGTCACGACGTCATCAGGGGATACGGACGGTGTCACCTGCCCCTGGAAGCGGGACATCACGAGAAAAGGTATTATTCTTATCAGTCTAAAATTTTATAGAAGAATTTTATGAAAGATTTATCTTTAAGATTTTATGAAAGATTCTATTTTATATAGAATTTTATAAAAGAAAATAAGAGATTTCTGCGATTTCGCGATTCCATCGAATATCATGGTCGAAAGAGAGAGAGAGAGAGAGAGAGAGAGAGAGAGAGAGAGAGAGAGAGAGAGTTTTGCTGATTTATGAAACACTTTTTCTTTTCAGTGCCGACTTTTCGCGGGAGTCTTTCAAATCTAGCGATCAAACCTCGCTATTTAGCTGAACGAAAATAAATCCGAAATTTTCGGTCCGAAATATGTCGTTTTGTCTTTGAACGCGCTTGCGAAAGCGATACCATCAGCAATCGCTGCTGCGTATCGCTCTTATTCGCGCTGAAAAGAACAGGAACGATAATGACGGTCAGTGTTTCAATAATGCATTTCTAAGATGTAATTTTTCGTTGACATTGCGCGTAGCTGAAGGTTTCGATTCGTTGTCGATTCGCGCGCGTATTCCAAAACAAATACTCGATTGACCGTATGCGCTGCACGTATCGCGCGCAACAGAAGAGGAAATAAATTTTCTCTACCGATTTCTATCCTTCTATCGTTCGACACGTCGCTCGTTGCTTTACAACATTGCCGCGTTCGTTAGTCCGCTTTCGGTGGTAACTCGTTCCTCGTTCGTTTGCATCGCACGTGTATCGCTGAAACTCACGAGAGTCGGGCAATCCAGATAGTGCTCTGGAGAAACTCGATAAGAAAAACGAGCTTCATGCGACAACCGCGCGATACGCATCAGTAATCTTTACACAACGCCCAGAAGATCCGTCCAAAATAGATATTCAATCATAATCAGTCGTGCATACATGTATATATGTATATATCTCTTACTCATTGATTTATGGAATGCTTTTATTTTTCCTTGCCTTGTTTTTCCTTCGACGAGACTCTTTTCAAACATAGCGATTGATCGCTGAACGAAAACAGATCCTAAATTTTCAGCGGTCCGAAAATATTGTCTTCTCTTCCAGCGCGCTCGCAAACAATGTCATCAAACAATTGCACACACATATATATATATATATATATATATATATATATATTTCTTTCTCTCTTTTTTTCTCTCTAGCTCTCTGCCACTTTGCGCGTAGCATTCTTTCGTCCGCGACGCGAAATCGTACTTTACTCAGGTCTGAAAATTCACAGGGTGTCCATCTACGTGCCAGAGTCATCATCGACGCTGCAGCGTGTGGTGGAGTGGCTGACTGGCAGGAGACCGGAATTGATTGATCCCGCCATCCTGGCATCCGGCGCTGGCAGAGAACGTAAGGAAACGCATCGAGACGCATGTCTCGTTAATACGATCGGCGTTGAGTCTTAATTGCATTCAATCGGCGAATCACGGGATTCGCCAAGTTATTTCTGCGTTGTCTCAGTTCATCGTCGCCGAAACGATCGATGCGGTTTTGTAAATTTTACGAGAGCAGCGGCCGACTTCAGTCAGCCGACTGCTGAGACAAGTTGCTGAAGCAATTTCAAGTCCAAAGTAATTTCTTCTGTCGAAAGATCATGAAACACGAAGCTCCATCGAGCTTCTCTTTCGAGAGAACGAATTCGCGGGACGACGATCTTAATGATACTAAAAAAGTCGGACAAGTTCGCCAAGTTCGCTCGCAAAGTTTCTCCACGTACGAAAAATTCTCTCGCACTGTCTCGCTAATGCGAGATGTATCTCTTAACGTTACAGTCACCCGCATGAGGGTCGAGGGAGCCGTGACCGTAACGTTCAACGTCGTTCTGAAAGACTTCTCCAGGCTGGGTTACAACAACGGCGAGAAACGGAAGAAGTGACGCTGTCGCTTCTTCGTTCAGCTCGCGGGGTCCGTGGCCCGTGGCCCGTGGCGAGGATGATCTGACGGTAGAAGCAACAGGCAGCATCAGCAGCATCGGCAGCATCAGCATCCGATCATCCGATCATCCGATCATCCGTTCATCCGATCATCGTCCGATAAGTACTCCGAGCAATCGGCGATTCCGCATTCCGCATGATTGGTTTTGATGATGTTCCGTAAGCTCGCAAAAATACGCAAAAATAGCAGTATTTCATGCAGTAGCATTTTCACGTTAATCGAAGCTCCATGTAAAAAAGAGTGGAGCTAATCCCTCGCCAGCGAGGGGGCTGATAAATCTCGCGTGGTTTTAATCCGTGAGATGACGCCGGATGCTGCCGGTGGGCGATAAGGGTAGGTAGGTAGGTAGGAAAAATTGATAACACCGGCGAGCTTTCGAAAGGGAATTAAAAAGTATCATTCGCCGGCTATCAACTATCTCGCCGGCCATGCCGGCGGAAAGCTGTCCGTAACAATGTTCGATTTTCCGCGCGATTACGGCTGACCGAGGCAGCCGTTTTGCGTATTGTTGAATAACTCCATCGAGAGCGCGATGGAGAGCGCTCCCGGTTGCACTTTGCGTCGGGGAGAAAATTCAGGAAGTATGGGAATTACATGCGGCTAGCGTCCGCCATCGCGCATATCCGATTCGCCATTTGTCACGTTGTAAATATTGTACCTCGTAAATGCGACGGGACGCCCGTCGCCGCTGCGCGATGCATACGCATATAATAACGCGATCTGTGCGATACACATCCTGAATATTTGTCATACGCGATAATGCGATCCGAAGCTGCGGAAGCATTCGCGGACGCGTTACGCGGTAAACGCGCACGGCGGATGTGCGTTTGCGCGCGGAATTAAATCCTCCCGGGAGACAGAGAGAAATTCAATCTGGAAAGTTGGAGAGGAATTAAATCGAGAGGTTCGAGAAACGGAGAAGCTGAGAAGAAAAACAAAAGGGAAGAGAAAGGGCGGATATATCCCTCTGCAATTTCGATTCTCTTGCGCCAGCCGATTAATTATCAGCGGGCAGCGGCAGCAAGCCGTTGAATAATGCATCAAAGGCAGACCGCAAGCTTGCTGCTTAATGGCGGTTAACGCGGCACGATACGGCACGATACAGCGCGTTAACGGCGATTCGATAATGCCCGCGACGTAAAATCGGCCAACGCTTGACACAGCTAATTCTAATGTGGACGCGCCAACTACCGCCGCGATTACATCCGCCGGCCGTCCGCCGGCTCGGGAACGCTCGGGAAAGACGCTCGCGTTTTACGTCGCCTTTTACGAGCAGCATTAAGGATAGTCGAGGCAAAAGTATCGCAAACTACACGGAGCCGTAAACGCGGCTACGCGGGTCGCGAAGCAGCGAACGCATATTGCTCCATTACGCCTCTTTACGCCCGACGGGGAACAGAGTCGATTAGCACGGACGCGTGCGATTCGACTGCAGCTGGATTGGATCCCGCTGCCTTCTCTCGCTGCGCAAATATTTTTAATGACTTTCGGATTACCGGAATTGGCGGAAAATTCAATTATCTCGCAATTAGCGCAATCCACGCGCGATTTTCGCTTAGATAATGCAATTAAATCCCTTTCCTCATTATCCGCTCGCAGCGGATACTCGCGCGAAAGGTGAAGAGGCGGATGGCGCGTAGGGGGGTAGGGATATGGGGTAGAGGGGAGGGGGGGGGGTAGAGGTAATTAAAGTAATTTGTAAATGCACGCCGGATATTGCTGCATGCTTATCGCTTTCATATTTATTCAACAATCGCATTCTCCTCTCTCGCATCGAGTGGGTCGATGTAAAAAAGTAACGCACATATAAACGGATGTATTGATCACTGCGTTGCGATGGAGACGAATTCGTCGCATAATCTGCGAAACGCGTGGCGTTTTACCGCCGCGCAAAAGAATGCTAACTGAAGGCCAAAGGGCAGAGGGCGAGCGGTGGGCGAGCTCCTCGTCCGCGGCTCGCGCCCGAGCGAACCACCACCACCACCCCCCCCCGCCGCTCCCCCTCGTCCCACGCCTCCCCTGCCGCGTCCTGATGGCCCGCGCCCGTATTCCCGGGACGGGGATGTTTTTTTCCAGCGGCACGTGGCAGCGCGACAAGCGAGATAAATTAAAACAATTACAGAAACGCGACGAAACGCGACGAATATGGAATATCGCGACAGAGAAAAACCATCGGGTCGTGCGGATCCAATAGCGGCACGAGTGCTGTCGCAATCGCGAGTATTCGACATATACGTCCTCGCTTCGGCAACTTGATACGTTTCATCCGTTGATAGGGGAGACTCGAAAAGGGCAATAAAAATAAAAATAAAAATAAAATGTATGAAAGGAAGATTGTTTTTCCATCCTCTTGCTCCACCACCCGCCCCACTCCCCGTTAGTTACGACGCTTTTGCGTCACGTTCGAGACCCGGATGTACCCGGATAACCGAAACGCAGTTCGGTATTGAATTCGTGGCTGAATTGCGGATACCCGCGCGCTACCCTGATACCAAAATTCCTTTTTGCTAGACTAGACTCGTTACGTATTAGCGTTTCGTGTTAATTATGCCTCGTGTCGATCGGACGTCTGCCGTTTTCTGCGTTTCCCCGCGTTTCGCACGGATATATCACGTTCCCGCGTGATTTCATGTTTAACGATTAACCGCGAACGGTCTCTGCCGCGGTGGAGGTGACGGCGGAGGTAACGCTTTACCTTCACCACGAGTCAATCCGAGCCAATTATCCGTATCGCTTCCACCCAACCCCCCGCTTGCCGATCTTCGCTTGCCCCTATCCTACTGAATTGCTTAATTACTCGTCTACGTGTATTATCTGTCGATGTCTCTGGGCTCGTCCGAGAACTTTGCGTCCGGGAAAATGGAGAGGAACTCGAACACAACGCCGTTCGTCCATCCGAAGCCGGTCTGGACGCGATACTCACCGCCGCCGCCGCCTTGGCCGGGTTCCATGGCGTTGTACTGAAATTCAAAGACCAATTAGCGCGAGAGTAATCGAAAACAAACCGCGCCTGGCCGCGCGAGAGCGATTAGAGCCACGCTTCGGAGATTCGCCGAATGCTTATTCCGCGAGGAGCCTCCACTACCGTCCGACGGAACTTGACGTGGACTTTCCCTCATTCGAACGAGGGCAAGAGAGAGGGGGGAGGGGGGGGGGGAAGGAAAGCCGGGGCGGGCAGGGAAAGCCCACGTTTCTAACGCGCCTCCATCCACGAGGGTGCGCGTGATTTTTTGATTCTCGCGTGACGGAAATTTCGCTCGATCAAATCCGACGGATCCGGGATTATCGGGGGAGTCCCCGAGTTTTAAAAGCGCCGCTCTCGCGCGGGCTCTCGCGCGGTTCGAGATTCGAGATTCGACTGATCGACGGCGAAAGACGCGCGAGGGAGTCGCGCGTCGACGTATTTATTATCTCATTAACGTCACGTCGCCGATAAATCATCGCCGTGTCTCGCCTGTAGACGCGACGGTGGACGTTGCTGTAACAATTTCCGAAAATGATAGCGATGCGTGGAATCCGACGGGAGCCGGGAGACGGAGCGCTCTCTCAGTTATTCCCGCGCGATGGAAACCAACGGAACAATAAAGGATACCCTTCTCGTGTGGGTGCAGCCTTCGCTTTGTCCGCGACAATGCGAATTTTAAATTGTTGCCGCGCTCGTGGCGCGCTTTAAAATGTTTCCGCGCGGGTTTCCGCGGCCACGGCGGTCGGAAATGCATTTTTAAACTACGCAGTTGTAAACTACGGATATATGTACACATCTGTATATATATATATATATATATTTATAATTGCGCGTGCATATATATATATATATATATATATATATATATATATATATGCACGCGCAATTCATGATTATTGATCTGATGGAAGAGTAAGCTCTCTGGGAGAGGGACGTGTTTGCGCCGGCGGTCTCTGCAACTTCGAACGAGCGATCGAAAGGGAGGAAGATTTCGGAGGCGTAATCGTCGCCAGAAATGTTCACGACGTCTGAATTGATCTTCAAACGTTTCCCGCGCTCGCTGCCTGGAAATCGGATCACGTGCCAATGCCGCGGTTAGCGCGGCTCGCAAAGGCTGCGAGACTTTTGTCGCGGAAACATTTTCATGCGATTCGCAGTCCGTGTACATCCCGCATCGTCCGATATTCAAGACACGGCCGTACGTATTGCTCGCCCTTTGACCTGCCCCGTCACATTATACGTCTTTGACTGCGGACGGACGTTTAGCATAGAAGAGGCGATTTGCAAGATCAATTCCCCGGCTCGACGACGTAAATACGACAACATCGGCGGGTAAAAGGTCACGAGAAATATCCCCGCACGAAAGCGAAGTCTCCCGTTGCCGAAGAAGTCGCCCGAGACTCTCCTCCCCCCTCCCCCTCCCCCTCTCTCACCACGCGTTCGATGGATCTGGTCGGTCGATTCCCCGAAATTCCCCGTTTTCTATAGCTCGTTAGCGGGCGTGTGTTTAATCGCGCTCTCCCGCTGCGGCGGGGAGGAAGTCGAAAATAAATTGAGACAGATTGCTGCTGCTTGTCAAGAGGGAGAGACGCGTCTTGCTTCGGGACGTCCCGGACCTGTTGATTGTGTTACTAGATTGCGAGGGGCCGAAGGAGGCGACCGAGGCGTAGTTTCTTTCCACTTGTGCGATTCTGCATAACTGGCGCTCGCTCTCTCCCCCTTTCCCCCCCCCCCTCTCTCTCTCTCTCTCTCGTTCTCTCTCTCTCTCTCTCTGCTCGGCGCCGCTCGCGTTCAATGGAAAGAATTTGAAGAGCGGCCGCGGGCCGCTCTTCCTCCTCAGCTCCGTCTCATCGGTAAATGGCCCCGCGATCTAATCTAGACGCTCCCGATGCAGGTGGACTGCTCCACATGCACGTTCAGCGTAACAATTGATTCGTTGAAGGGAGACACCGTCGCGTTTCATGAAAAGATCCACCCGGGAAAGCTTCCCGGGGGAAATTCAATCGCATGCCGCATTCGCGTTATCGGCGTAATCAGTCATCGATGCGGCCGCTAAGCTGTCTCCGATGAATCATGCGCTAAACGCTCCGAGGACTCTGGCCGTTGTTATCGCTGATCGAATCTGGAAAATAAAGGGACGCGGCGCTCATCCCATCCCTCCTCCTCCCCCCCCCTCCACCCCGCCCTCCGAAGCTAACCGATCGTAAAGATGTAGCCGTGATATGGATTGGAATCATCCGACCATTCATCCATCCATCGCGGATGGGCAACGCGATTTCCATCCGTCGCGCGCGCAAAATTTCCCGCCTAGGGACAAAACTAGCCCGCAGTTGGGGCTTTTTTTTCATTCGCCGGACGAAAGGAGAGCCTTGTGATCAAGTCGGTCGAGCATATCTGCTCCGGCAAGACGGATCGGTTACCTCCTGCAAAAAGTCTACTGACTCTAATTTTACTGATTGGCGGGATTCGCCGTGCCGTCTCGAAGCTGCGCAATTGTTGCAAACCCGGCCGGCGGAGTAGTCTCATTAGTATCACCAAGCAGCACGCATCATTAGCATGGGCTATCGAATATCCCCATTTCGCGATCAGCGAATCAGCCCGACCGCTAATAAGACCTCATCGCGGGATATTGATTTCATGGGGGAAACGCGACCCTCGAACAGCAAATCCCTTGCTTTTTATTGCTATTTTCTCTCCTAACTCTTCTTCTTCTTCTTCTTCTTCTTCTTCTTCTTCTTTCTTTTATCTCAATGCTGCCTCAATACCGCCCTTTCAATATCCCCGCGCACTGGATGGAAAATATTTTTCTCTCAGTGCGCTCCTAATCGCATCGTGCGAACGTCTTGAACTTCTCTCCCTGAAGGGCAGGAAGGGCGGAAAAACAAAACAAGACGGATTACCGCGAACGTATCACACCGGACGTATTTCCCGGGGACTTTCGATCCCCTTGCCGTCCCAATAGAACAGGAGGATACATGAGACGGCGGTGGGAGCGTGGGATGGGAGAGAGCTCAACCCCTACGCATCAAGCGCGTCCGTGGAAATCCGAGAGCCTTCTCCGAGATACATATGCCTCATCAAATTCCCGTATCAAGAGAACGCATCGCGTTTACTCGCTCTATATACTCTTCGCATCGATATCGTTCGAGTCTAGTTTATATGTAACCGAGAGCGAGCCTATCAGCGCGAAACGAGGATCGTGCAGAGGGAGGAAAGTCGCCGTAAGGGTGCAGAGCGGATTAGAACGAAGCGCATCGTCCTCAGAAAATTCAGCGTTCCGTTATCCGCATTAAACTTCAACTTCAGTCAAAGCTCGCTTGTTGATCCGACGATCGTGCTCTGTAATTTTCATGTCCACGCAGCGTGCACTCGGAGTGCAGCGAGAACGTGTTCCAAAATATTTCTTTTTCTCTCTTCCGGGTGATGCCTTCGCGCGAGAGCGAGAGGGGCACTCTTTGATACATAGATTCGTACAGCTTTGCGATAAAAGCTTAATTATGTGGTGCCCTATTCACTGACGGCTGCTTCTCTGACCAGATAGGAAAGGAAAACGGAAAAAGAGAGAGAGAGAGAGAGAGAGAGAGAGAGAGAGAGAGAGAGAGAGGGAGAGARAGAGAGAGAGGGAGAGAAAGAGAGCGCACACTGTCGACAAAAGTCCACCGTCTCAGTGGACTGGTTATGACACAGCGTGCATAAAACATCCGTCATAGTCCCCCCTTTAATCTTTCACTTCTCTGGTCAAAGGAGTAGCGAATGAACAGACTCGCCCCGACGCAGGAAGAACAAATTTACCTTCTCAAACATGTTCCCGTTTTCCTTGTAACCTATGTAATTGGATCTAAGCCACCTGGCGGCCAAGTCCTTGGCAAAGTCCACCGCTTCTTTCACCTCGGTTTGATACAAGCCGAGAATCAGGAAGGACTGCAATGGCGGCCACGCGTTGGGGTAGTCCCACTGCTCGCCGGTGTAGTTCAGGGAGGTCGGAGTGCCACCTGCGTGCAAATTATTCCCTAAAAACCTCATCAAGAGTTCGGCAGGTGTACGCAGTATATCGCAGATAACGTCCCCCGTTATCCTACGCGGGGGATGAAAAGCCATCCATCCCCGGAATGAAGTTGCAAGGCGCGAAACTGCAAGGAAAGCGCGGAGGAGAGATCGCAAGACTACGAGGACCGCTATTTTTCGTAGATAAACAAGCACGACGTCGAACCAATCCGCGATATTTTTTAAGCCAATATCAGAAAGGAGCGACAGGCGTGACAGGCGGAGCAATAGCGGAGCATTTATGCGGAAATTCATTTTGCTAGGATTTCCATGAGTCGACTGGCAGCCGCAATCCGCAATTGAAAGTATTTTCCGTCAACAGCCGTCCAATTTCCTCCATTGCGACGCGAGCGATCCGGTCATCGATAAATCGCGATGTTTCATCACGCTGGAAATCCGACATCTGGAAATCCCCCTTCTCTCCTCCCCCCCCCTCCCCCTCTCCCTTCTCGTCTGTACACGTCGCTCGATTATGCCATTACAGCAAATAATGGCGCTTCATTCGCAAATGCGCCACTCGTTCCAAACGTGTTTTCGCGAACGTGCTTGTGGTTACACGCGAAGCGCATCACTCGCATTGTTTGCTTCGCCGAATGCGAGGCTGCATGTAATCTCGGGATGTTATCGCGGGAGAAGAACAAATCTGCCCTATGACCTTAACAATCAAGACCGCGGCAACAACATGGCCGCCGAAGGGAACCGCGAAGCGATTATAGTTCTCTCGCAAACGAGAGCTCGACGTTGAGCTGTTAAGGGGGATCCGCCCCCTCAATTTTATATTGGCGTTTGTCAATTCGCGGATTAAATTAATGCGTCTCAATGCTCATCGATTCCCCGATTCAATGATGCTCGTTGCTACATGCCATATACCATATCGGGGCCAGAACTCCAATCTGCCAGAATTGTCCCTTTGTCGCACCGCGGTGACTTTCTTGATTCTGTTCCTACGTCGTATATACGGAATATTCGAATGCACCTTGGCGAGCTTCAATGCGTTCGTTACGGCATATAGTTTCTCCCCAATTTCCATGAATAAGATTAATCAGTAGAATTACCGTTCACCGATTCGGGAAACTTGGCTGCGAGGGTCTCGCGAGCAACTTCGGCCCTCTTCGGGAAAGAAAATTGAAGATAAACTAGCTAGCAGAAGTGCATCCGCGCTGAAGACGGAACCGAGAAGATTAACTTGTACACTTCCCGTTCTACTTTCGCGTAAGTCTCGCGTAAGTGGATCGATCGAATCGTCAAACGTTTGATTTTTCAAATTTGCGAGCGACCTCACTCCATTTATGTTCGCTGATTTCATTTCCGTTTCATCGATTTGCCCCGCGGCGATCGCTTTGAGGGTGAAGAGCGCTTTGAGATGGAAGAAGACGAAACAGTTTCCAGCGATCGGCGGGAAAGGTCAAACTTGAAGAACAAACTCGAACGATGTCGATATCAGCCGGAAGCTGATCGATCGGGGCTTACCGTAGAACGAGTAGATCTTGTTTCTCTCGAGATAAGAAACCGCCTTCAAAGCATAGTCGAGTTTGTTTACTCGATTATAACTCATTGTGTATAGCGGCATCAAGTTCGATACGTAGAATGCATTCCGGTGTTTTCGGTTCTTTATGTCGTAATCGAGCCATATCCCCTCCTTCTCGTTCCACAGGACGTCATCGATCGCAGCTTGATAGTCCTGAGCGATTTTGGTGTAGCGCTGGATTTTCTGTAACGCGAAAAGGGAAGAAAATAGCGTAACAAAAGGCGTCGCCACGCGCAATCGATCGCGAGCGATTCGAAATAAGGGAACAATGATGCACCGCCGCCCCCGCGCTTATATAAGGAAGCTGGCAGCAATCCCCATGAGATTCCAGATTATCGCGGAAACGCGCATCCGACACGTGCCAAGGACGCCGCGCGTTAATTGCGCGTCTCTAAAATAATAAAAAATAAAACGGAACGAACACCACGGTTCCGATGAAGCGAAATTCATTGCGTCACCTTAATGATGATTAAGCTTGACGGGCAGAACGGGAGCGCGTTCATTTTTCCAAAGGAGAATCTCATTGCCTTGCCTCGTAAGACTCGCGGCCTCGCGAGTAAAACCTTACCGGCGCCTAACCGCCGCTAACCGTGCATCTACTCATCCGCGTGTGAAGGGTAAGCAGTGTGCAGGGGCACACTCGACTGCCATGGGACTCACCGTTACGTTGCCCAGAATATTGTAGAAGTAAGCGAGCAGATTAGCATTCCGTTGTAATATCGCGTTCAAGTCGACCGGTATGATGTCACTCGTGGAGACATTGATGAGGTTGAGCTTCGCTTCTAGCTTGGACTGTATGCACCATCTGTACGAAAAATCCCAGCCGCTCTCCGCCGAGGCTTTCAGCTCATTGTAAAACGCTCCACGTTTCTCCTCCGGCAGTTGCTGCGCCAACTGATAATCCTCTCTGCGAAAAAGTGTGTTCGTTCTTGCGTTAGTCCTTTGTGGTTAACACGATGATGGAGGGCCTATCCTGATGATCGATGCAACCGCGAGGCAGGGAACACTTTCTCGGAGTGCACTTACGGGAGATCCCTCCCTCCCCCCACCCCCACGTGGGCGAAGCGGATTACTAAATACCGCTGCTTCTTTTCTCTTCCCCTTTCTTTCCAACATTCCGTCCTGCCGGACGATTGTATCGATAATATCAGTTTTTTCGTACAGCACGGTACATCTTGTAATCTTGTTTTTCGTCGGAGGGAAACTTACTTGTAGCTCTCCGGGCGTGGATTCGGGCTGTTTACCGTGTAACGCGCCATTTTGTATTTTTTACCATTCTTTATTATATTAATCGTCTTGTAGTTCTGCCAATATTCAAATTCCATCTCGAGAAGCTCTATGCTTTCCTCCAGAAATTTGCGATCGTTCGTAAATTTGTAGTACTCGGCGACCTGGAAGATGTTTCTTGTTAAGGCGAAATAAGACGCGAAATTCTTCGAAGGGACTGCTCGAGGAAGGGGAAGAAGGGAGATTGCAGGGAATTTGTCGAATTAAACGGAATAACTGCTGGCACGACAACAACGACGCAGAGGGGGGTTGTTTGTCATCCAGGTACGCGCGTACGTACCATCGGTATCAACAAGGGTGGCTGGCTCCGCGAGAGATAGTAAATCCTGCCTCCGTTCGGGATGAAGCCAAATTGATTTACCATCGAAAGGAAGTTCTCGATCATTCCCTTCACGGTCTTGTGCATGTCGCATAACAACAACCCCTCGATTATCCAATAACTGTCCCAATAGTAAAACTCTGCGAGAATCGAAGCTCTCTGTTAATCATCGACTCGAAGATGACACGTACGTAATAACGACTCCGACTACTTTGAACATTCGTCGACGTCGCGCTTTTGATGAACTTTTAATTGAAACGAGATTTCACGCGCGCACGGGATCTCACCTTTGAACCGGCCGCCGGGAATGATGAAGGTGTTATCCACGTAGATCAAACTGTGCCGGTCTATGTTGACGAGTAAGTTGGGATTTATCTTCTTCGCCAGTTTCTTCCAGATAAGATTCAAATTCTTCAGCCACTTGCGGTAGATCGGGTCCTCGATGGACTTTAAGATGGAGGGATTCTCCGTCCAGTCCGGTAACGTTGCATTTTCCAGCTCGTCCTGCATGGCAAAGTTCTCCGCGACGAAGGCCTGCACCTCGTTGCGATTCGGTGCATTATTGGTGGCGTCCATCAAAGCCTTGAAGCTAGGTCAGATGAAATTTAATTAACCCCGCGTCCACCAGCGTCCGCGGATCCGTCAAGAAGAATCGCTTCCTTTTCCCTCCCTTTTCGCCCCCGGGACATTCCTCCTCGATAAACAGCTCGAAGACTCGCTCGAGAATCCAGAATTTTTGAGAGGAAGAATCCTAGGAATGCTCACGATTCCCCTCTCCGCGAGCTCCGCGTCTTCTAAACGTTAAGACGTTAATCGTCAATTAAGTTACCGCCTAACAGCGCGCAGTTATGACGGCAGTCTAGATTCGGAAGTCATTATAAATGTCCCTTTCTCCTTTCGACGATAAATCGTCTTCGAAACGTCGCTAAAATATTGCGACGTTCCAATGTTCAATGTTCAATGATGAAATCCAATCTTTACGCGAGATCGAACGCGCCCTAAAATTTTTCCCTCGGATATAGCCGAATATGCCGCCACTCCCCTCTCCCCCCCCCCCCACTCACGGGCGGCTGTAATCTCGTAAAACATTCGTTATCAGACGTATCATTCGATTCAATAAAAATTATTACTTGTATTTTTACTAATTCAAACGTACGTTTGAATTCAAAATACGCCGCAGCATATTCCGCCAGTGTATGTAGTCAGCAGTCCACGATTGGGTGAAATTGTTGAAAAATTTGAGATACACGCGAATATTACGTTTCTGACATCATTGATCGAACCGCGAAGCCCTTTGAGCTCGGTCGGCTTCCTCCGGCGCGCAATAATAAGGAGCGAATTTTGCAGCGAGCGACGACGTCATCCGTCATCGTTCCCGCATTTCTTTATTTCCTCGCAGGAGTACGCGCTCATGACGCGAGCGAATTTTGCATCGGGCGACGGCGTCATCCGTCATCGTCCCCACATTTCTTTATTTCGTCGTAAAAGTACGCATCGCGATGCGAGCGCGATAATAGCGAGATTACGGGATTGCGTAAGCGCGTTTACGCGAGGGGCTGCGAATCCGACGTAATCCGAGCAATACACCGGCGGATAATCACACATCCGCACGTTTCGCTCGTTGCCACCCCTGGAGATCGAGAGCGCAATTTCGCGGAATTTCGCGGCGGGAAGAGTTGCGCAGTTCGAATCGAGCGAAAGCGATTCGCGTCGTAAAACGGCAGCCATAAATATCCGTACACGGGAAACGATTCCGCGGCAACTCGTGCGGGCCGGCAGGAGCGCGAAGGGATTTATTCGCGGTCGGAGGTCCATTGAAGGATGCGAGTGATCATCGCGCACATCGATCCGGCGAGGAGGGCGCGCGAGCGCGCGTGGGGGAAGGAAAAATCGCCGTTTTGCGGTTAACGCTTACCTTGTAGTCGTCATGTTTGCGCATTGTCCGCAAACAGATACCATCGTCGGGAAATAAAAGAGAAGGGGAGAGCGCGAGCGCGATATCTAATCGGATATCGCGTTTATGCGATTATCGGTGCGCGTAAGTTCGCTTTCGGCGAGCAGAGCTACGCGATCTCAATCGCGGTTCAGATTACGGCTGAGGTCACCGTCGAAATTTGAGCGACCTGTTCGAGGGAGCGCTCTTCCAAGCGACGTGTTTACTTCCCGGAAGATCGAAGGGAGAATACGCGCGGAATTACGGAGCTTGCGGAGACATGCGGAAATGTGCTCCCGAAATTGTATTCCTCGGTGATTCTATTATTTCGCTGCGCAGCTGGTCGTTTCGTTCCTCACCGAATTTCCAGGCGAGGGGACTCTGCGAAGGGGGAAGCAACGATTGTGCTTCTTCTGCTTCCTCTCTCTCTCCGCTTCGCTCGCGGTATTATCAACTCGATTTAATATCGCATATCGGATTTAACGTTGATACCGAAAACCACTTGAGTTGCTCGGAGAACTGCGCAGGCGAAGGACATTTTAGGATTAATTTATACCCTGCTTCCCATCCTCTCCGGCCGGCACGGCTTCAAATACAAATCGGGATTTGCTTTATCGAAATTAAATCATTTGAGCAATGGAGCGAAATAAAGAATTTCACGAGCTATCGATTAATAATTCGTGTAACGCGTTTTCTCTCTCTCTCTCTCTCTCTCTCTCTCTCTATCTCTCCATCTCTACCCTCTTTCTGCCTCTCTTTTAAACGAACGGCAGTTCGGGAAATGCCGTTCGCTATGACGTGACAATCGTCGCTCCAGATCGAACTTGGAGCGGGCGCATCGAATGGACCATCCCGAAAGCGAAATGCACGAAATAGCGTGCGAGACTCAGTTATCATTCCCGTCTCGTTCGCTCGCACACGACGTGTGTCAACTTACTTGTCGATCGTCACGTTCGGATCGTGAAGCTGATAGAGGTCCACGAAGGTCTTGCTGTCGTCGAAAATCCCAGAAAGCTGCACCGTCTTCAGTAGCGGCCCGTCGCAGTACACCATGCTGGAAAAATCAATGCGAGCGGTAACGTAAACGGGGCAGCTTAAGCTCGGCAAACGTTTTCGATTAAACCCCAAGGTAAAAATCATCGATTCGACATGTGTCCGCGCGCGGCGGTGTTTGCACTACGTGATGCAGCGCACTTTGACGGGCGGATCGAGTAGATTCCGTTCGGCTGCATGCGACGCGGTTCTGGATGAAATAAAATCGCGCGTGGCAAGGACGATTATAGGAAGGACAATCGCGGGCGATTTGTACATAATCGCGCGGCTTGTAAAACGCTGCGTCGGAAAACTGCGTCGGATCAATCGGCAGATCGATCGAGACGACGATCATCACGGACGATGGATGAAATCGCGCCTTTAGAGAGCAGAGCCGCGAGCGCGCGCGGACTCCGCGTACTTCTCATTAGCGTAAAGTATTTTTAACGAGCTCATTTTAACGAGCTCGTACGTTGCCTATTTGTGCCGCTCGTGTAAGAACGGTATATCTGAACGAACGCGCGGGTTTTACGTAAGGAAAAAATTCAACAACACGCTCGTGAGCCGAAGCTCACGGCTCTTAAAATCTACATTGTCGCGCGCGGCCTGTACTTAAAAACGAGTCGCTCGCGGGATTTTCCTTTCCGGATGCGAAATTCCCTTCCTCCGCGAAATTTCCTCGGCCACTTCATTCTCGGATTTCCGATCCACGACGTCCGTCCACGACGTCCGTCCACGACGTCCCCGGCAACGACCGAGCGCCTTACTCTAATGGCCAAGTTTTTAGCGGGATGACGAGTTCAAGTGAAACTTGGACAAGCTTTATTTTCCCCCGTCGGCGTCAACGCGATACGAACCTCTGCTTCTTGAAATTGATGGGGCATAAAATCAGGGATAACGGTATGTTTCCAAAATAGAACCGGATGTCCTTCATTACGTGATCCATTGATTTCCGGACGATACCTGACCATCGAAGCATGATGAGCGCTCTGTGCTTCTCTTCGCGGGAAATATCATCGGTGCAAGATTAGACTTCGACATGCGAGGGATGTCTCTTTCACTTTTGCATCTTTCATTTTGCATCCGGATTATCGAGAGGGCTTCGATTGAAGCCTGAAGTTAACATCGAGGGACCGTCTGTATATACGGGGCGGTCGCAATAAACGCAAATAGCATTTCTCAACGGAGAAATTCAATTTCACTAATTACAGAATTAATTAATACAGGCCTGATAGGTGTAATAAAACAATTCGAATCGCTCGTCTCACCTTCTGCGCTCGATCGTTCTCACCTTCGCTACGTCGATCGTACAATTTAAAAAGAAGAGAGAGAAATATATCCCGACGAAGGACGGAGACATTTAATTATAAGAAAGTAGTAGTCGGAGAGATTTAATAAATTTAATAAAGAGCTCAAAGCTTTAATCTTACGTCGTCTACGTCGTTATTGTCTAACGAGAGCAACTCTAATGAGCGCAACGGCTCATTATCGATGCAAAGATAACGTCGCTTAATCATGAAAGGGTACGACGCGAGTGATTATCGGCTACCGACTACTGGGGATCATTAGTACTAGTCCAATTATTGTTGCAGAGCTGACGACAAATGTAATGCGCATTTGACAACGTAATACAACGTAAGCAACAACGTTATCAGTCAGACGAGCGCGGTAGATAAGTCGCTATCGTCGTTCGTTAATTTCCTGAATGCCTCGTTGACGATACGTGCAGCTTCAGCTGATCCGCTCATCGCGAAAAGTAGAGAACAAATTAGGATGCATAGGATGCATCCCGAAGCGCAGACACATACACGCCTCTGTGTATTCGAATGATTCGCGTACGCGAAGCAACAGTTTGCACATTCCCGACGGTCGGATGATTCGAGCGATAAGCCGAGGCTTGAATCGTTGTCTGGATCGAGCTGGAAATGTCCGGAGACTGCTGAGGGAACATGTTGGAACACAATTCGAAACTAAAGTCGAGTTGCACGATGTATCGCAGCCAAACCAATTGGATCGATCATCGATTCGCGATAACCGTTTCGAGTTTGGAATCGAATACGCAACCGTTAATCGAGCGATGCCCGTTCGGTTCATCGGGATCACGAACGAGGAGTAAACTGATCAGAAATTGCGACAGGAAAGCAGACTCGTAAAAGCAGATGCGAAAAACTTGGGGCGATAGAGACGCGTGTTGCTGAAGGAGAGAGCTGTTGCCACGCGACGAATATCTCAGCGAGGATTGCTGTCGCGTCTTGGAAACAATGGCGAAAGTTTCCAACAGTCTCGCCGAACGAGCGAAGTCGCTGAAGATCGCTGAAATGGTCCGAGACACTACACACGTGAACGTCGGTCGCTCGGTCCATATTTCATCCTTCAAATCGCGCGGATGTAAGGATCGAGAAGGATCCTTGCGACAGGGATTTTCCGAGTGCAATATCCGTCCGAAGGAAAAGCAGAAGACAGGATCGTTCGGAGAGATGTTTTTATGGCGCGTTTAATCATATCCGAGACACGACGAAGGGCTGGATAGATCCGGCCGGATAGACATTTAAATCCTGGAAGCTCGAGAGATCCGACCGGCAGCTAGCGAAGAGGTACTTTGAGCTACGCTTGAGGTACACGCGGAATTCCGGAAGTCCGGAGAAGATCCTCGCTCGAGGATCCTGCTTTCTCAAAATCTGCTATGTTCACTCACCTGTCGCAGAGGTCTCTCGGCCCGGAAGACACGCTAGCACGGGCATATCGAATCGAGGCAGCATCGATCAGAGCGATCACGAGGGAAACGAGGAGAATGATGAGCGTGATAGCCATGTCTGCTCTCGAACTCGGCACGGCGAACTCTCGCATTCGCGGAGCGAGCAAGATCGTTCAAGGATCGGCGATCGGGCAAACGCGCGCGCGCGTGATCGGCGAGAAATCGGCCAGGTTCTTGCACTGAAGAAGCGTCTCGCCGCGCTATAACCAACCGCGAAGCGGCGATCGGTTATATCTGCGCGCCGCACGCGCGCGCGCTCGCGCGCGCTTGTCGATAGCGCCGCGCGGGGCGAGCGGGTGCTCTCCTCCGATTGGCCAGTGATTACGCGCATCGTGCGCTCTATGCAAATTTGGCAAAGAAAAGCGCGTATCGATGTGGCTTATCCGGCGGCAGAGATAAAGACCGCGAACGAGGTCGATAGCGGTAAACGATGTTCCAGAAAGCCGCCACACGTCGCGCGATCACGTCGCAGAGAGATCGAGATGATGATCGCAGAGGTATCGGCGCCCCGTGTCGCAAACTCCCGAAACCTGACGAGCATGACATAGGTGCGGCTTTGTTAATATTCATAAGCAGGATAGATGGGACATTGATGGAACCGTAGGCGAAAACGTCCGCATTTCGATCAGATCCATGTTCGGCCGCGTGATCATTTGACATTTATTTATTCCGATAGGAAATGAGGAACGACTCCTGTCAGCTTGGCGTCCTTGTTATCTCCAAGGTTGCTCTCCACGTTTTTATTGCAGTTCCCTTTATTGCGTTTCCTACTTATTTGCAATCCCTCTTTTTCCTTTTGCGTTTCAAGCTTCGGAGCTTCGTGGACGGAAAGCTGCTCCTGTCGCAGACGCTTACAACATCGACGAATGTCATCTTAAAGCTGAACGAAGTCAGCTCGCTAATTTAAAAGAGATTCCAAACTTGCGTGGGAGAAACAAGGCTGACTCTTCAGGATTTGTCTATCAAGAAGGCTGACAAGCGCGGGAACAATCAGCGAATGAAAAAACGAGGCTCTTCTTGCTCGAGAAAGAAAAGCCGCTCGTGATCTATTTCGTTCTCCCTCCCTGCCACCCACGCTTCCTCTCTCTCTCTCTCTCTCTCTCTCTCTCTCTCTCTCTCTCTCTCTTTGCTCTCACTTTGCATTAATTGATAAGCCTCCGACGAAGAGCGGTATCTCCGGCGCTATTCTCTTATCCGGTGCGTTCTCACGCGCGCGTTGCGCAATCCGCGCTAAATCGCGCGCTCTCTCTCTCTCTCTCTCTCTCTCTCTCTCTCTCTCTCTCTCTCTCTCTCTGTTTCAACGCGAAACCGACCATAGATGAAAAAGGTGAGCCTTCCTGAGCCTTCTCGTGATCCCCGCGACGCGGGAGAGCCGCGGCACGCGTCCGATGCGTGCCCCTGCCCGGCATGAGATTTGGCCGAGCTGCGCGAAATCTGCACGAGGGTAAACAGGATAAACATGCGCAACCGCGCATAATATTCGGCGATTAAGGGCGCGTTTCGGGGGTGGAAAATGGAAAATTCGGGGCTTTACGCGGCGCATATGCGTGACCTTATCTCGGCGCTGGCGAGCTATGTTATTGTACGCGTCATTGCACATCCTGTTACGCGGCTGTAAATATCAACACGCGCGCTTATTCCCGTTGGCGAGCACGAGAGATAATATGCGCACGAATCCGCTCTGCATTCTGCTCGCTCGCAAACATTTTTTTAACCTTTAGACACACATACGCCCGCATGCCGCCCGTGTCAATAGGAGCAACCTTGCGCGACAACCTTGTTTACACCGCGCTGATCCCTCCTCCGATTAACCCCGGCGGGGATGTATCGCGAATTATGTCGCATTGGAAATGAAAAGTCCCTGCTGACATGGATCGCGCGTGCCGCGATAAATGCACGCACGTATGCAAGTTATGTGCGAATTAGCGCGATATTAAATCAATGTGTCGCGTGCAGAAAGGGCGCGCTTTCGCCGGCCCGACCGGCGCTCTAATTTCTCGCATTTTCATCAAACTTTATTTACGCGCTACGCGAAACGAAGGTGAGAAAAAGGACGCGCCGCCTCCATTTCTCTCTCTCTCTCTCTCTCTCTCTCTCTCTCTCTCTCTCTCTTCTCGGGATTCCGCTTGCGTGGAATTTGCCGCGAATCGTGGACGAAGAGAAAGGAACGGGCAGTTCGATAAATGCGATTTAGGGACATGGGCTTTCCACAGCTCGGCGTGGAAATTTTACGACACGTGTCCCGTATCGGTCACTAATCATCGCGTTAATGCGCGCAGTTGGCTTCCGCGAATCTCCGAATATATTTGCTTAAAAGCCTTCAGGGAAGTGAGGCGCGTCTGCATGCTTATCGCATAAGGCGTTAAAGTTAAATGGGGTTACGATACATGCTTAACTATGGCTGGCAAATTAGCATCATACGACATCATCATCCTCGTGCGGCCGACGTGTTACGTTCGACAATGCGGCAAACCGCTCGTTGCCCGCTTGTTAAGCCTGAACGAGGCTGCCGATAGAGAACCGAATGATTCGTGATAATTAATTGATAAGCCGTTAACCAGGAGCAGTATCTTCCAGCTATTCTCTTATCCAGCACGTTGTTGCGCATTACGGTATCGATTTTCCATCAAATCGCTGTCTCGACTTCGATATGGCTAGCCTTGCCTTCGTGGCCCAGATTTAGCCCGGGAAAACGCCGGGAACGTCGGTTGCTGCGCAGTTTTCGGGCGAGCGAATTCCGACGGACATCGCACATCTCGGAATAATAAGGGATAATCGAATAATCCTGCTGGATCGTGGAAAAAAAAAAAAAATACAGGCAGCGTCGAGCACGGCTATGGTTCGAGCGATGAAACAATTGAACCGGGCGGGCAGCCGGAGCGCGGATATCCGACGCGCACATCTCCGGGATCCGGGACAGTCGAGCTTAAATGCGCAGCTGCCCAGATGACCCTGCGACCTTGCAAGACGTCGCAAAAGACGAGGGGTGACATTGGTGCGATAAGCGCGGGAGCGATCGACGAGATTGCTCGAATGTCGGGGCTTCGGCGCCTCTCGTCCACCGAAAATTCCGACGAAAGATCCCGCGAGAGGACGCGATTTCACCGCGCTCTCGAATATTCGAATATTCAAATAACTCGAAATGGTCGACTTGGCCAATAATTAGAACCGCGGCTATCGATTCGCACGAACGACGCAGTGGTCGCGTCGAGCAACCCCCGACGCTCGCTCGGATTGTTTCTCTCCGTTACCACCCTCGGTCGTCCTTGCTACCCCTTCTCTCGCCACCCTCCCGCCTCCTTGGTAATTATCCGGGATGTATCCGCACGAGCATAAACAGGTCGCGAGTCGTGGGCGAAAGGTCGAGTGTCCAGCGCCGCTGGAACGTCGGAATGAATAATTAGGGCGGCCGCTACGGGAGAGGATGAAGATGAAGCGGATCTCCTCCCTCCCCCTCCGCCCACCCCCGTCCCCCTCCGCCCACCCCCGTCCCCCTCCGCCCACCCCGTCCCCCACCGCCCCTATCCCCAACCCACGCTCCCTACCCCCATCCCATACCCCATCCCACACCCCCATCCCACACCCCCGGGCGTTCCGCGCGCTCGTTGATTCGTTATCGAGCTCCGCGGAATTTCGCGCGCAACGGAGGGGCGATCCGCGTGCAAATTCGATGGCGATTTCGGCGGGGCAGCGTTGCCGACGAAACCGGAGATCCTTGATGCGTAGAACGTAGCTACGAGAATAAATCTGGCAACGAGCGGGGCGAAGGGGATGCTCGTCCCCTCGTCCGCCCTTTTATCCGCGCACGTATGCGTAATTGCCATGATCGCGCTTCCTTGGAGCCTCCGAGTGCGCTCATCACGAGACAATGGGGCTAATCAAAAGTCCGCCTTGTATTCTTGTTCCCGCGAAGGCGAGAGTGACGCCGACAATGACGCGAGAATGGAATGTCCCGAGCTTTAGTGAAAGATGTTTCTTCGTTTTGTCCGAATGAATGGAAAACCAGGAGACGTTGAGGCCTTGTCCGCGCGGCGCGGAATCTAAATTACGCGGAAAAAGACTGCTCGATTTCTCTTGACGCTTTTTTTTTCGCGCCTTCGCGCCTTCGCGCCTTCGCGCCTTCGATTATCGATCCCGTCCGCCCGATCGCCGGGGCTGCGAGGTGACGCGACTATAACGCGCATTCGGGCACCCACTTGTTGCGATTTGTTATTCGGAAAGCCCATTCGTTTCAAGCGTCCGCGCGATAATCATTATTGTTCACGACTCGGGCTCGGGACAATAATTATTGTATAAAGTTAACTCGGGCTTCTATAAACACAAGCCGCATCAATAAGCCCGCGTAAGCCACACTTGCTGGCGCTTCTCACGCTGCGCGCGTTCTCTCACATAATATTTCCCAAGCGGGAATCTGATCGGTGCGATGTTCCTTCGAGACTTTAACGTCCACTTGTTGGAATTCAGCGAATCCACATAGACCGATGCCTCGCATCGGTCTTGGCAGGGGAAGCTACTTGAATCCGCCAATTGAACGGACATCCCGGATTGATCCGCGTCGCAGTTTCCCTCTGCGCCTGAAGATACTACCCGCGCTACGTCGGATTCGCACTCGAATCGTTTCGCTAGGAAAACTGGGAAGGCATTTGGAAGATTCGGGCTTTTACGATTATTTTATTGGAACTTTAAATACGCCGGGCGAGCGCGAGCCCTGCCGCGTCGATCCTCGACATCATCGGGATCAACGTGGAGTATAACAGAGAGAGAGAGAGAGAGAGAGAGAGAGAGAGAGAGAGAGAGAGAGAGAGAGAGCGCGAATTTCCAATGATGGCTTTCCGCGTACAAACGGGGGAGGGGGAGAGGGGGAGAGGGAGAAGGAAGTTACTAGGCACTTGCGAGGATTTATCGTGGAGATATCCCGCGAGCAGACTGAGATAAGCCTCCGATATCGTGCAGGCCGCGAAAGTGAATACAGATCTGCCCTTTGCCCTTAAACGCGTCTCCCTTGTCCTCCCCGCCCCTAGCCTCCGAGATGTATATCCTCCCGGGAAACGCGAGTATCGGCGAAAGCCGTCTGATCACGACTGATCCCTCGCCATTGTGTCATCCCTCTGATCTTGAGCGCTATTCCTAAAGAATATTCCTTCACGGTTGAGAGAGAGAGAGAGAGAGAGAGAGAGAGAGAGAGAGAGAGAGAGAGCGATATTTCTAGATGCTGCACGCGCTGAAAATCACAAATCGATCCTGCCTGCGCGCCATTTCCTCAAATCTCACGAGGCATTCCCGGATAATCGAGAGATACTCGTCCCGCGAGCCGCTCAGTTCCCGTTTCCGGAACGTGGCTCGCGCGACGCGCGCCCTTGCGCGGGTCTCAGCCTCCCCGTAAAAAGTCGGGGGAGCGCGCGCACGGAGATATATTATTATCTCACGGGAGCAAATGGATCTACCCTGGGGGGGGGGTAGGAGGGGAGGGGGTTGGGTGGTGGGATGCGCCGGCTAGGAAGCGCATCTCGCGAAATAATATCTCGCTTTAATTTATGTCGGAGGGCGCGACGAGCACTTAAGAGCCACGTGTGCATTTTTGATCGCCGAGGCTCAGCCAGCCCGGCGATCCGGTTTATCCCGGCCGGGGAGGAGCGAAGAGCAAGAGGAGGGAGGAGCTCGCTCGTGCGGAACCCAACTGCAGCTCCAACTGCGCCGATCGCCGCGCCGGTCAAGGTTCCGTTTCTCGCTCGAGGGTTGACACGTGCCGCCGCTTTCCCTTCAACTCCCGCGCAAAAGTAAATCGAACCAGAAACCGATGGACAAGTGGTAAATCGAACTAGAAACCGGAGACTCGGCCCGGGGAATTTCGCCGTTGAACTGGAATTAATCAACCTCAAGGGAAGTACCCGATTGGAAGTAGAGTTGACTCCCAAATCTCGGTGGAGATGCTGCAACGCGAGAGCATCGAACATCAAACGAAACTTGCACTCGTAATCGCGCAACGATTTACTGCGCACGTGATAGTTCGACAGAGGCAAAAGCGGTTGGTCCCCCATCATACTTGTTAATTGCATCAAATTACTGCTCAGCTACTATCTGAGTCGAGAGTACTCATCGTAAAACCATAGCAACATCAGCAGTTCCGCACGTGGCGCCGTGGCACGAGAAGAGGCACCTCGTACGTAAAATTGCACTCGCCGCACGGCGCTTCTAACGCGTGACCCCTCTGGAAACTTTACTCTGAAGGGTACTCGTTTCTCCCCCACGTGTCTGATTTCGAACCAACCGATACGAGGCGCAGCCCTGTTTCGCGTGTCCACTGTCGAAAGAATCCGGGCAGCCCGGCGATCACGCGGGGGGTGATGACGAGGATCAACTAGACGGGGATTGGGAGAAAGGGCGAACTAGATGACGCAACCTACCCGCCTACCATCCTGCGTCACAGGATTTGTACTTGCTCGCTCCGGATCGCTGCATCAAACATTGCCGTTGGTCGAGACGAAGTCGTTTCGTTTGATATTTCTTCCAGATGGTGGCGACGATGATCGATCATCGTCCTGGGAATTCGGCTAATCGAGCGAAAAGCCCTGCGTTTCTCTCATTCACTCCCTTCCCTCTCTCTCCCTGTCTTTCCTTCTCTCTGCGCTCTCTCTTCCGTCGTCAAGTTCAGCGGGGAATTCGCGGGGGATTGACGTCTTATCGTCTCCGACGCGAGCTGTCCGACTCGATCAAATGCGAACTGTATCAAGGTCAGTGCTTCTCGCGAGCCCTTTTAGGTCGTGTATGATTCGAAATTTAACGGGATATCGACAGGCTCGGCGATTCCGCGCGTGATTCCTCAATGACGTGCGGTGTCTCGACAATGAGCCGGAGGGGAACTCGGCAGCTACGGGATTACGAGTCCAGATATACGACAAAACAATAATACCAGGCTGTTGACCTTCATTTTCGGATGCCGGACAAAGCGCGCTTCCGGTGCAGCGGTCCTATGGATCGCCGCGGGGGTGATCTGATCGATAATCAGATCGCTGATCTTCCTCGTTTTCTTGGACTCGCTCCCTCCTGCATTCAATAAGTGGAGAGAAATAGCCTCTCTCTCTCTCTCTCTCTCTCTCTCTCTCTCTCTCTCTCTCTCTCTCTCTTTCTGTCTTAAGTAAAGGCGTCGAGAAGGGTGAAGCCTCGAGCTTGTTGTAGCAAGCTTTGAAAAATGCCTGATGAAAGCCCGGCGTGATCTTTTTCGCAATGTAGGAGAATTTTCGTCAACACTAGCGATTTGGATCGCGTTCTTACATTCCGTTTTATCTCCACGCGAACTTTCGTCAAGTTCTCCGGCGTCTCCGGTGCTTTTTACAAGGAGCTCTCGTCGGCAATCTCGCCGCCACAGATGCGAGAGTTTCGCTAAAGGTCGACTTCGTGCGCGGACTCTAATTAAAAACGTGGTCGGCTGATGAAACTGCAAATTAATGCACTGCATTAATATCCATCCGTTGTAAACGAAAGGGAAGAGCATTAACGGCTGCATCGATGATGCTACATGGATTTTCGCTCTCATTCGTCCGATTCGCGCGGCGGCAGAACCGATCTTCGATCGCAAACAGTCGCAGAGATCATTCGGCTCGCTTTCTCGGTTTGCTTTCTCGTATCATCAAACTTCAACTCCGATAACTCCCTGCGGCTTCTGTTTTCGCTCCCCCGGAACCCCAGACAGATTATGTTCCACGGTTGATTATTCTCTCCGCGTAGGAGAGAACGCACCCCTTCCTAAGCATAACGGACGTATACTTCCGTTGCCGAGGTTGCCGATTAAGTAGCCCGGCTGGCCCGGAAGGAAAACGCGAACGAAACTCCCGTTAAAAAATTTCGCTAGATCGAATTAGTTTGAATTCATTTACGATCGGACGCCATACGCGCTGGTCGCGACTCCGATCGACGAGAAGGACCGTGCGTCGTCGGTGATTTCAATGTCTTCCTCTCGAGACAAGAAGGACAGGCTCGTTCTGAGAGATCGATCGAGCGAAAGTCACCGCTCCCAAGTGGACATTGCTGACGCGTAATTGTATCGCTGAATGATACAAAAAATAAAACTCGAGATGATTGATCTGAGCTTGAGTGATTCCCTGAAAATGTAGCGCCTCGGATCACGTCGTCGAAGTTGTGTTCATAGCAAGGTGTATCGTAAGGTGCAGAGATAAGGATAAATAATTCAATTTACGAAATCAAGTTACTGTTAAATTATCAAAGATCGTAAAAGAAGTTAGTAGCTCCTCAGGGTCCAGGGTTAACTAAACGGAATGAGTGGTCGTATAATCGCTGACCTGGATGACCAGAGTGCTTCCCTCACTCTGATTCTTCACCTTCGGCTTGTGCGGCAAGGAAGGTCCAGTAGCTTTACGTTACAGCCCTCAGTTACAGCCGTTTTAAGAGCTCGCAAGCCCTCCAACCGGTGGAGATACTATTAATTTAACGAGGTGGAAGCACGTCGAAGGGAGGAAGGTATTAAATTTCTCTTCCATAAAGTGTTGCAAGAATTGTAAATTGTAAATAAAATTGGAAAATAAAAACTACAGCAGTTTCTAACGTCTGATAAGATCTGTGTAGTCGATACGATGATTCTCAGTCTTCGTCCAGGTGAACCCCATTAGCGATACCAATAAATAATGGCAATCTGCAATTACAATCGGAACAAGGATGCGATGGAAATTGTGACGGAAATGATTTTCGACGCCTGAGATTAAAAACAAAACGAAAAAGAACACTTTATTCTTCTTAGGATACAGTAACTGGCGCGTGACTTAGCTCTCCGATCTCGCTGATTCGCAATTCGCAGCTCGCAGTTCTCGCAGTCTTCACGCAGTCTTCACGCAGTCTTGCTGCGACTCACGCGCCCTTTGACCTTTCCCCGCGCTTAACTTTAAAACGTTTCGCCTGATTGCGCGGAATCAACCCCCGTGAAACGCTCGTCCCGGCCAATCGCTGCATATTTCCATCAAATCCGGATTAATTGCGTCATTCTGTAAGCCCTTGACGGGCCCCGGGCGGCTTTTTTCTTTTATTTTCGGCGCAACGCACACGCACACGCACACACGCACACAAACGCACGCAGGCAAACGCACGCACGCACGCACTCACACGCTTAGAGGTAGATGACTGAGGTAGATGAGATGCGCATCGGCGCAAGCAATCTCGAGATTCTCTTTCTCTTTATCCTTATACAATTATATCAGCCGTTGATCGAATTGACCTAATTCTTCGCTCGATACGCAGATGGAACGAAACGATTAATTCGCATGGAGATTCCCTCGCACACTTGGCAAGCCCCACTGCATTGCGTTTCTCTCTTCCTATCTGTTTTGCTGTCGCATATAGCCGCTTCGGAGCGCGCTCGAGCTGCAAGCGTTCATTAAAGAAAGACACGAACGGCACCAACACCTGTGGCACCTCTGATAGCTGTGGACGCGCGTTGCCGAAGCGGCGCACGTATTCCCACCCTCGTCGCGGGGTTTATTTTTCGTACGTGAACCGGCGGGATTATTTGGATCATCCCTGCTCGACTCGGCTCGAATAGACGTTACGTCATTGTAAACTCATCGGAGCGATGCGCGAGAGTTTTTCCAACTTGCTCGTCGGCGGAAATGGAGTTCTCGTTATACGAGGGCGAGATGCTTCCGGGATGAATGTCGCGCCAGATTAACGCTCGAGGGGCGTTATCGAGGATATAACTAGCTGGGGATTTATGCTGCCGTTGCTGTTGACGCATCGGGGAGTCCAACGAGCGGGCCAAGTCGCGAGCCGCCCCTCAGTTTCCTCTTCGGCAACGGCATGTGCCATCGATCCACCCTCGCGAGAAATATCTGCAATTTAAACTCATTTCCGGGACAATCCTCATTAGTATACGTTAACTGCGCCGCATCGCGCGTTATCGGATATGCGTTTAGTCGGAAATATCGCGAATTACATTTGATGGTTATTAAGAGAGGATCAATGCGCGCGGCGGGAAATTTAATGGGGCTCGTTTGCGCATCACGGAAATTATTAGCTTAATTATCGGGAGAGAAGTGGGGAACGGGATCGCGGGAATAAAAGCGCCCCGGGCAGATGTTTTAAAATATCAGAACGCTTATCGTTATTCGTCGCGTGGGAAGTTGCGTTAAAAGCATTTTGACGCAGCGGATTCACCGTAACGTCCCAGAAAGGTCAAGGATGCAGAAGCGATGAATGCATCAGGGTTTAAAGGTTAAAAAGTCACTTGGTCCCACGGATGATAAGAGAACAATGGGCGGTGGGGGGGGGGGGGGGGGGGGCGGAGGGAGCGAGGAGAAAAGTCGCACCGATTTCACGCATCCGATATCGCGCATTGCTCGTGCTCGATTCACGAGTTCACTTAAGCCGCATGTACATACCTTGCTGGACTCGTCTGTTTAGCGATCCGTGAGCCAGACAGCGCGTATCTGTATTCCAGCGTCGCTGTTTGTTTGACTCCGCGGATCGAAGCGGTTCCAGAGACGATTGGATGATCCGTCAGTCGAGCCGGGTATTCCAAATAATCCCGCATTGTCACAGCTAATTATAAATTCGGCCAGCAGGGTTTTCGCCAATCTCTCCCTTTATCGGCGCATCATCTCTCTTGGCAGCTTTCTCTCTCGCAGTTAAATAGTCGGGTATTCGCTTTGCATAGCGAAGCGCGCATACAGAGCGACGAAAGGGAAATAAAATTTCATTAGAGCCGCAACGGCAATGTTAGCTGCGCCCTGTTGGCCCCGTTTTCATCAGTTAAGTCATTTACACGTTCCGAGACGAGAGAATAATTCGCGAGACGCGTACGCTCGGCATGCGTTCTCTAACGCGTAATGGAGATGACGCTGCGACATTCCACACGTGCCAATGCTCAACCGTATTTGATGACGGTAAACTGATGCCTTGACAAAGAGTCGGGATAGCATGTGGACGTCATCGAGCAGCGGAGCGACGAGAAATAAGCGATCGCTGTGTCTCTGATACCGTTTGCAGTTTCCGGGAAGTTTTCGATTGATCGACAGAGCTTCGTGCGCTGACGGGCGTTTCATTCGAAGCGAATCAAAACAATCCCGGGATTCCATCGTGTCGTCTTTCAACACTGCTACCTCCGCAGCGGAAAAATCGTTGGCAAAACTTCTCAATCGAGAACTTCCTCAGCAATGCTATCTCGCAGCTCGGTCGAGTGATCTCTCGGTGTAATCCGACTTCCATCGCGAAGTAATGCTCCATCGCTTTGAGGGATCACTTATCTCCGCAAATCTGGCCTGTTATTTCAGTTCCGTTGCAAAAATCCGCGCGTGGAGATCGCACGCCGAGTCCAAGAGCGATAATAAACCGCTACTTTCATTTCCGAAGCATTTTTCCACGGACCACGGACGGAGTCTGAGTCGTTGGTGAAGCAAAGCTGGCTTACGACCTGAAAGAGAGCTTCCGCTCGTATAATAACGCGCGATTGATGAAAAGCCGCTTTCCACACGCGCTGTAAACCCTCGACATTTTTTCAAGCTCGAATACGCTCGAGTTTATAAAACGAGGTCATCGTGTAGTGTCGGAAGGGCTAGCCGCGCGCTGTGGATGATCGGCTAGACTCAATGATAACTTTAATCGAACGGTGACACAAATGGGCAACAAGTGTTCGCCGGCGAATACGAGAACCGAATTTATTTCTGAATTTATTTCAAATCGAAATATTCAAAAAGACTCGTTCGTTTCTTTTGTTCGTCAAAAGCAATTGTCAATGATACGATCACGGGTCTCGCCGAAATGCAGGCTGCCGGATCAGCTTGCCGAAAGATCTAAACCTTAAAATCCTTGAAGTATCGGTCTCGATCAACGCTGATGATTATGTTACAATGCAAATTCTAATGCAAAAGAGTCAAGATTAAGTTGCTTAGGATGTAGTTAATTGCTAATTAATTATTAATTACTTTGCTACTTGATCCCAATTCGCGGACTCTCCGAGAAAGGCACAGTTGATGCTCGCTAGCTCATCTTCGAGCAATCGATAGGAAGTAATCAATCAGAAATCTGCGGCCCTGTGTACGATCTCATCACGAATCCGTGAAACAGCGTCAAGCTGTTTATCTGAGATTTAAAGAAGAAGAAGAAGACGAAAAAGGAAAAAAGAAGGAAAGAACAGAATGCCGATTATAATGAAGAGAGATCAATAAACACCGGAAATCAAGGGAGTGCGGAAATGCGTTAACGTTTCGCTTTATCAGATCGTACGTCGGGAAATTTGACAGGAAATTCGTGGCTCGCCGAGCCTTTCTGCGAAACGCCAGAGTACATCGAAATGAGATTTGTAACACGGCGCGAGCTCTCGAAATAACGTCCATCCTTCGTAATCGATTTCATCATCGTTCACCTTTCCTCGTTGTAAAACAAAGCTGGCATTCGTAGAATGCGGAATTAGTATCCGAATCTGAGAACTACTCGAACAGGCGACCCGGATAATTTCAAACCAGTTTCATTATGAAACGTTTCGGTATTTTGTTGTTTAGCATCTGTCTCTTCCCTTCTTTTTTTCTTTTTTTTTTTTTTTCTTTTAAGTCTCAGATAAACAGCCGGATACTGTTTCTCTCACGGATTCGTGGAGATCGCGCACAGGGCCTCAGATTTCTGATTGCGCTTCCGGCTATTTCCTTGCAATATTCCGTTACAAGCAGCTAAACAGATGACAAACGAAGAGATCGGGGCGCGTATTCGCGAGGAATGCTCCGGGCTGGCAGATCGTTGCTTTTCGCTACGAATTTCAGGAAAACAGACTCGTCCGACTTCTCAATTTCTCCGAGAACACGAATCCCGTCCACCATTGTTTCACGCGACAACAGAGTTCATCGATCTTTTGACAAAACGGAACGCGAACGGGCGAACGAGTAAACATTGCTAGACGCGTTTTTGCCTTTTACCAGCAAAAAAATATCCCCGACCATCCGCGAGATACTCGTTCCTGTGTACGATTTTCTCCCCATGATCCCCTGCTTGATGTTTCTCCTCCTACCTTCGCCGGCAAAGGTAATCTCATCGTTTTATTATTAAATCATTGATAAATAATGATCGATTTATGACGATGATAATAACGATAATAAGATTAACGTAAAATAATAAGTCCGATAATAAACGATAATTTATCGTGTCTGTAATTTTATTACAAACGTATTTCAGAGATAAAACATATCGAATAAATATTTAATTATTCGTAATTATGATCTTATTATGCAAATTATATTTTAACGAAGGCATAAAAATTTTTCAAGCGTTCCCAGATAATTTCATTCCGTTAAATGTCAATAATAATAATAATACGATTATTAAAATATAAATTGTTTTACTTAATTAATGAAAGCATTGATGATCTGCTAGCCGGGGGCGATCCTCTTTATTCATACCTCTTAATTATCTTTTAATTATTTGCAATGAAATATCGCAAGGAAATAATCGGAAGCGCAGCTGATACTGAATTTTAAATTACCCGGGTCGCTTATTCGAGTAGTCCTTGAATTCGTTCCTCCCAAATATTCTCCCAAATGTCCTCCGGAATATTCCGGCCAAGCGCGCACGCGGATGCGTACCTGATAACTTATCTACTCAAACGGTACTCTATCTATTCTATTTATTCTATACTCTATACGCTACGAAATTTAGTATAACATCATATCGGTTGTTGCGTAAACGTGCAGCTCGAGCTTGCGATCTGAGCAAACTGTCATCGTGAAATTTCGTGAAATATATATACAGATGGAAAGATAGAAAGAGAGAGAGAGAGAGAGAGAGAGAGAGAGAGAGAGAGAGAGACTACGGATTTTTATGGGAACACTGGCGTGAGAACTGGCGGATTTTAATTGTTATCGCCAGTTTGGGCGAATGGGCGAATCCAAAACGGGAAAGCTTTCGCTATCACTACCAGATTAGCAATTCAACAATAATATTAAGTGACAAAGTAGAGGAACAAGCGACATCAGCGTAAGAATAAAATAAATTGCTCGCAGGTTTTTTTTAGTAGCGATCCATCCAATGTTTTGTCTCGTTTTCAAGCCTTTTCTTTAAGAAAGAACAATCAAACTAAAGGACAAAAATTCACAAGTCATTCTATAGTGGCAATTTGTATCTCGGATATTAGTGGATGTTAGTCTTCTATGCAGGCTTATACTTGTGATTCACGATGTGTTGAGTATGTTACGAACAATATTACTACGTTTCACCAATCCAGTCGTCATCTCTTTTCGCATTTGTGTATGCAAGTTCACTACAGCGTTCCAGGTGAATGGCATGCCGTTCCGCAGAGCGGAATTACCTCATGTACCTGAATACAAAACACTCTGTCAAATTCGAACGTTTAGTAGCAAGTGGTCGAATGTAGAAAATATGGTATTAGCTGTTTAAGATTTAATAATCGCCATTTTACATTAGATCGACAGCATGTCTGGTACAGCGTGCGCGAATTTTACCAGCATGTTCGGCAATTGTAACTCACAATTCGCGACCGAAATTGTGGAATATGAAAAATGTGAGCTTAACCTCGATCGTGAAATAATATAAAAAATCGTCAATATATTAATCCCATTATTCTTCACTACAATGGGCATTTTCAGTTTTATCGGGAATTCCCTGACGGTATTAGTAATGCTCAAGGAAAACACAACGAGGTCAAACGCGATCATTCGCGTTGTCAATCCCACTATAGCAGATCCGTTATTCGTTATATTTTGTACACCATTCACGGCCACCGATTTTGTAATACCAAATTGGCCATTTTGTGATATCTGGTGTAAAATAATCCAATATCTGATCATTGTCACAGCATTCATGAGCATTTACATTCTCGTTCTGATGAGTTTCGATTAGTTGATACCGGAAAATTAATTCTATTTTAATTGAACAGCGATCATCCTGATCAATTTGAGGTCATTATAAAACATTGTATACTGCGAAAACATAATCCACGGAAAATTTTCTATAAAACTGCCAGACACTTTTATTCCACGATTTGTGCGTATAATTATCACGGGTTTTTCTTCTCTTAGGCAGAGTCCTTATCGCATAAATCGCATTAGTATTAGATATAATCGTAATATATATTATCTTATCGTCCTTCCGCTATATGCGAAGATATCTTCGGTGTTTTGACATGTATACCCTTTGCGAAATGCTTGGGGCTTCTCATTCGACGTTTGGTTTCCTATTTTACTTTCCCTCGGGAGAAGCCAACTCCTAGAGGGCGCGTCCCCAGGTGGCGGATAGGGGAAAGCCCACGCTGGCAATGCTAAGAGGGTAGGTGTGAAATAAAATAGCACCCGCGGACCAAATGGCAACCCTTTCAGTTTTATGCAACATGGAGTACAACACGGAAAAAATTGCGATGCAGAATTACAAAATCGGATACCCATTGATCAGGAAAAGTAAACGACTCCAACTCAATGAGCAACTGTCCAGTGTTTTCCAGTCTGAGTGCCAGCTGAGGGACAATCGTCCTGAATGAATACAATCAGTTTATAAATAACAAGGCAGAAACGCCGAGTGAAAAGCTGCGAGTGGAACGAAATGATGAACGGAAATAAATACAGAAATCAAAATAAACCAATTGGAGACCGATTAGGATCAAAATATTGCAGCAAAATAATGCGACTCCATAATCATTGCGAAACAGTTTTTGGCACACCAGATGAAACTGACTGACGAAATCAATACACAAGCATAAAAGCATAGAATTCGCAGCAGATAGACTCCAAGATAAACGGTAAAGATCCGATAGAGAGAGAGAGAGAGAGAGAGAGAGAGAGAGAGAGAGAGAGAGAGAGAAAGAGAGAGACCGGAGAAAATCTGGAAAGAAAAGACCGACCGACTATGACCGACTAGAAAAAAAGTCGAGGAAAATAGAGAGATATGGAGATTTATGAAGAAAATTCGAACCAATAATCGCACCAATAAATGCACCAATAATTCGGCCTATATCAATCACAAAGATCAATCACAAAGATCAATCATTGGATGGAATACATAAATACTGCATAAAAAACTGCTCGCGAAGACGAAAGACAAAGGAAAATGAAGAACAGAAAAGAAAAGAATGAAAGATCAATGGGTAGTATATTGATATCCTGCATCTCTATTTGGGTTTAAACAGCCAACCGCCGTGCATCCATTCCCAATTTATTTAATTTCGCTAGAGTCATCGCTAGAGAAGACTAGAGTAGTTTATCGTGTACATAGTCGTGTTCTTGTCTAGAAGTAGCTAAGTGTCGTTTCTTCTCTGCAATTTATCACGAGTTTGACGAGTCGCGCATAGCTAATCTGCGCCTAAATCCTTAACTGGAGGCTTCTTTTTTCTTCACCTTGCGTCCGGCAAACGACCTTCCTAACTCTGCTACCATTAGTCCTCAGAATCTTCAGAAGAATTCCCTCCACCTATATATACCTTCAGCAAGGTAAAAGGGGGAGGGCTCTTCTAACATCGAAGAGGAGGAAATGTCATCAAAGTGAAATCGGAGGTCGAGGAAGAAGCCGGAGTTATGTTCATAAACTCGTTAGCATGCAGAGAAAAGCACAATACGATTCGTATTGTGTGAATGCATAGAGCGTATGGCACTATAAGAAGAAGTATCAACCGATGGCTCTGCATGTAACCGACACGAAATTCAACTAGAATTGGGTTATTTTCGATCTTTCTCTCTTTTATATATACGAATGAATTTTAGGCGAAGATTAGCTACTCGCACTGAATTTAGTATCGAAAATCTAGGTTCAAAATTTTTAAATCCTTTGCATCGACAACTGTATTGTAACGCTTTGTAAGCATGATTTGAAATAGGAAGAAACGCTTTTTATTCCGCTGCTAGGTATTATGTGTTAGAAAACCTGAGTTGTAGGGATTAAGAGCTTGCACGAGCGATATCGGCGTAAAATAAATTGGTTTGTTTGCAGATTCTCAGCGGTGGTCCTTCCGGTCCCCTCGCTGTCTTGGGGAACAAGAAATCACACTGTAGTGACAATTTGCATCCTGAACGGTAAGCTACTATATAGCCCTAAACTATCGTGTAACAGTCGTGATTTATGGTGAATACGTCGCGATATTCCCCCCTTTACATAGATTAGCTATGATAATCCTCCCCCTCCCCACCCCTCCTCGTTCAGCTTTTTGTTCAAAACGTACGATAAAGATGTGGTCGACTTGACCGCAGGTTCGCTCGTAACATCAAATAAGCGAACGAGTTAGTCGAAGGTGTCCATCCAGAGGTTGATAGGTCCCGTCGATTATCATCGACAGTGGGAGCGCCTTTTAACATCTAATACACGTGACGCGTGTTGCGCGCCCATTAACTATCAAATGCGTCAAATCAATTTTTAGAGTAAAGTAACGAACTAAATGTCAAATGAGAAGCGCCAAGTATTTCGCAAAAGATATAAATGTCAAAACACCGCAAATATTTTTGTATATAGCTAAGGGATTATAAGATAATATATATTACAACTATACATAATACTGATACGATTTGTGTGATAAGGACTTTGCTTCAAAAAAAAAGAACTCTTGTCGATTATATGTATAAATCGTGGAACAAAAGTATCCGGCAGTTTTACAGCAAATTTTCCGCGGATTATGCCTTCGTAGTATACAATGTCTTACAATGACTTCAAATTCATCAGGATGATCGCTGTTCAATTAAAATCGACTTAATTTTCCGGTATCAACCATTCAAAACTCATCAGAACCAGAATGTAAATGCTCATGAATGCCGTTACGATGATCAGCTATTGGACTATTTTGCACCAGATATCACCAAATTGCTACTTTGGTATTATAAAATTAGTGGCCGTGCATAGTATACAAGATATAACGAATGACAGATCTGTTATGGCGCGATTGACAATGAGATTGTTCGTGTTTGACCTCATTGTGTTTTTTTTTAGCATTACTACTATCATCAGCGAATTCCCAATAAAACCGAAAATGCCCATTATAGCGAAGAATAATGGGATTAATATATTAATGATTTTTTTACATTATTTCATGCTCGAGGTTAAGTTCATATTGTTCATATTCTATAATTTTGATTGCGAATTGCGAGCTACGATTGCCGAATATACTGATAAAATTTACGCACATTGCACCAGACATTCTGTCGATTTAATGTAAAATGGCGATTATCAAATCTTAGACAAATAATGCCATATTTCCTATATTCGCACACTTGCTACTAAATATTCAAATTTGACGGAGTGGTTTGTATTGAGGTACATAAGGTAAATCCGCCTTGTAGACGGTATGCCCTTCACCTGGAACATGTAGTGAACCTACATTCACAAGTGCGAAAGAAGATGAAGGCTAGATTGGTGAAAACTCCGTAGTACTGTTTATAATGTACTCACCTCACCATGAATCACGACTGTAGGGCCATATAGTCAGATTATCATTCACAGGATGCAAATCGCCGGGGTGATTTCCTGTTGTCAAGGCCAAGGAGGAGACCGGATGGACCACCGGATGAAAACCTGCGAGCAATTATTTTTTATTCTTACACCGATGCCGCTCGTTTTCTCTACTTTGTCACTAATATCATTGTTGAATTGCTAATCTGATAGTGATAGCTACTGATGCTGGTAAAAGCTTTACCGTTTTGAGTCAAACTGGTAATCGAGAATATAAACTCGATGACGATGAAAACAATGACAACAAAAACGATGAAATCCGCGAGTGTTCCCGCGCGTGTAAAAATCCAACGAATCATTAATATCCTCGGAGAATTGGCAATGATAATATCGCGCGAACAACTTTATCAACGCGATTATCAGAAAATCCTCGCGAATCCTCGCGCCGAAACAAAAGAAGAGAAGTCAGCAGTGGAGCGCTGCGTCTCTCTCTCTCTCTCTCTCTCTCTCTCTCTCTCTCTCTCTCTCTCTCTCTCTCTCTAGAACATTAGCTGCGGAAAGAATCGATTCGATTTCCTTTTGTTCGCTTCAATCATTAGTCTTCTCAGCTTCACCTACTTAAAGTCGCTTCGTCGTCTCGTTAAGCCGTTTGTCCGCATTGTCGCAAACGATGTTCTCTCTGAAACACGGGGATTTATTACGCCAGCATTCGCGAGCCGGCGGAGCGACTTGAACCAGCCACCGCAAATATTGACCTGCGCGGTGTCAACGAAAAAATTCCATCCGCCGAGCTGATAAAAATATTACGAATTATTCCCGCTGAAGCGCGTTTGTATGAGTTTCTCTCCTTAACCACCGCTCGGCGGATTAAACGCTCTGCGTTGATGATGAGCCGTGAACTTCCGCACGCGAGCTTCGGCAAACCTTCGAGCGACATTCTGGAAATTCTAATAGAGCCTAAGGTCGTAAATCTGGCAGCGCATCTTGCGCAAATATTGACTCGCCTTGTTTGTTATTTGCAGGATGTGTATCATAGTGCTGTTTCAATATATGGAGAATGATTCGCTCTTGAATTCGGTCTTCTTGAATCGGTCAAACGGAAAGTTGCATCGTTTCCTGCCTATGTTTAATCTATTCTATCCATCGCATACGCATTCTCATCGTTATATTCGTATCTGTAAAATGACAATGCAAATTTAGAATCGCCCTCGATCGAATCCCTCTTCTGCGAGGTTCATTTGCGCGGCTCGGTAAATAACGGTTTTTATGAAAATTTTTTTATGAAAAAAAGGGATTCGATCGAACTGATTTCCCCGAGGAGGCCCGAATAACGCGAACGAATAATTACATTATTTTAATATCCTTATGCATACATTCGACAATGCAACTATCCGTAATTCCCTCTTAAAAGCTCTTCAAGGCGGCCTTGAAGAAGTGAGCGTCAGAAAATTAGCCCGCGTACTTTACGTTTAAAGTCTCCAATATCGCTCTCGGTATCGACATCGCGCGTGCATCTCGCAATCCATAAGTTCGAATACGAAATCGGTTCGGGAGAGAAAATCATGGTTTCACGCGATCGAGTACAATACCAATTCGGATATCCGCGATTATTGCTGCGTTTTAAGTGCGCGTCGTCTGAATACTTCCTGAATTTTGATCCATAAATTAATCATAAATAGCCGCGTCGATATAATAGCATATTTTACAGTGTCGATAAATAAATAGAGATATAGTAGATAAATAGAGATATAATAGAATAAGTTCAATATTATAATATAATATATATATATAATATATATAATAACATTCAATAATATATATATATAATAATATTCAATAGTATTCAATAATATATATATATATAATAATATTCAATAATATTCTATATATCTTGTATATATATCTAATAATATTCAATAATATTCAATAATATTCTATATATATTATATATATCTAATAATATTCAATAATATATATCTAATAATATTCAATAATATATATCTAATAATATTCAATAATATTCTATATGTCTTATATANATATATATCTAATAATATTCAATAATATTCTATATGTCTTATATATATCTAATAATATTCAATATAATATACTCGTGCATATGTTTAGCGTAGAGTTTCAAATAATCAAGAATTGTGTACTTGATGTGCTCATTATTGTTACTGTATGATATTTTACGAGACGATTTACGGATAGATAGACACTATAAAAATCTAATATCCTACATACACGTTAAACACAGAGTTTTGTATGATTAAAAACATGTTCTTAATATACTCGATAATTATTATATGACATTTTGCGATATTTATGAGTAAATAGAGACATATAAGTTTACTATGTAGCATGCACACGTTAAGTGGAAAGTTTTCAACGATGAAGAATATGTTCTTAATATACTCCGTAATTATTATGTAACATTTTGCGATATTTATGAGTAAATGCAGACAACATATAAATTCAATATGCAGTATAGACACGAAGATTTTTAAACCATTAAGAACACGTTTTTATACTCATTAATATATACTCATTAATTGTTACACGACATTTTACGATATTTATGGATAAATAGAGACAATATGTAAGTTTAGTAACGTACACGCGTTAAGAGGAGAGTTTTGAATAATTAAAAACATGTTCTTAATAGTTACTCATTAATTATTATACAACATTTTGCGACAAGAGTTTTAAACCATTAAGAACATGTACTTAATATATTCATTGATTATTATACGATATTTTGTGATATTTATGAGCAAAATGGAGACGATAGTTTAACGTTATAGATATTACGCGTAGTAAATGTTGGATAAACATTAAATAATACCACATAAATAAATATTGAAATATATACACGTACGTTAAGCGAAGTATATCAAAATGTACCTGTCGACATCAAACATGGAATATTTTGCATGAATATTACATTTTCGCTATTTCAAACAGAATGCAACGACGTGCCGATCCATGCCGTCATCGCTGTATTGTGATCATCCAGAAAAATAAATAATATTTACATACGAGACGAACGTGCCTCCGCAAATTGTGTTAGAATTTCCTGTATTGCCAACTAATTCCTTCCGTATTTCGTTTTCCGTTCTCCTGCAACACTGAACACGGTCGCCTTGCGCCTTTTTATTTCACAGAAATGTCACGAGAGTTTGGAATGTTGATAATTCTAACATAAAAGTTCTATTCACACAAGAATTCTGTTTTCGTATATGGAATTTCCAGCGTGTGGAGCTTTTTGCGTTTGCAGACGTCGCTTCCAATCCGATTCATCGTTCTCCGAGGACATAATCCCTGCAGAGGGATGAAGATCTTCGGAAATAGGCCACAACGCGAGATAAGCAAAAGATTTTTCTCGTCTTTCCTTCGCTTTTTGATGCTTCGTTTCCCTCTTTCTGCCTTTTCCTTATTCCTTTGATTTCTGGCCTTCTTCCAAATCCAACTCCGCTAACGCATCTTCTGATCCTGGACTGCGTGTGCTTGCTGGAGTTTTGCTATACATCGAGCCGGGTTTAAGGATTGGGACCAGAAACCCGGCAGGAACCGTCATCTTTCCCTGGCCTCGAGCGTAAGAAGTGAGTTATTCTTCAAGTAACCAAAGAGAAATCCCTGATGTGCTAGCTTGTGCTTGTGCTATACGCGGCAAAACCGATGACATGACTCGAACATTAGGTTCGAGTCACGCGCTGCTCGCTTAATTTTTTTATTCTTCAGCGGTCGTTGCTAACGAATAACCTGGGCTATTCCTTTGCGCATTCCAAATGTTTGTTGTAGCTCTCCAATTCCCAATCACTTGCGTGCAAAGAACGGAAACACTCATCTTCTACATATTTTAGATTTATATTCATAGTTTCGGATTAGAACCTCTTCCCATTTCCTAATTGCCGTTCACCTGTTGTTCCATTCTTCTTCCGCCAGATTCCTTTCACTTATCATCTTGCGTACTCCTATGTTGTTCTTGCTCCTTCTCTCTTTCATTTTCCCGGAGGTATTCATTCCGTTACTTGTTCAGGGAGTCTATTTCCGTTCTTTGCACTGGTAGTTTCCCCTTTGTGTTATCCGTTATTCAGCCTTCTATTCCCATGTTTGATTTCTTGTTTTTTGACCTTTCCTCAGATCATCGAATAGTGTTCATTTAGCGTAGCTCCTAGTGCTCACCTTTCAATTAGTCTCCATATCTCGCAGTCAACACTACATTTGTTTCATAGAGTCCACTGCTTATATCTGTCTCTTGATTAAATATTATCCCCAGATATTTATACTCCTTGCACGTTCTGATTTCTTTCTTGCCTTTCTCCCATGCTAAGTTTTTTGAGTATTTATTCTCATGAGTTAACTTCATTTCCCAGGATATTGATTTGATTATTATGCACAATATGTTCCGTAGAAATTATGTTTAAAGCACCATATAGCCTCTCTTGAATTTTCCGGTATCTTTTTCCGCACATTCCCCTTTCGATACATCTCCAAGAAGAATGTCAAGATTGGAAGAGTGGCCAAGATCAGACTCATTACGTTTGATGGCGACTTAAAATGGGATAAGATCTAATTTTAAGTCGCTAGTTCACGTAAACAAGATTCCGCCTATCAAGAAGATGCAATATGATAAAGCATCGGGAAGTCATCGGGAAAGTCAAGCTCACAGTAGAAGGCTATCACATAGCAGATTGATGCGTTGTGATAATTCATAACGATGGCTGAAGAATCTTACATCACTTCTTCCGAGCCACCACGCATGATCAATGCTATGTCGGAAGGTATCAATTCTTTGTTGAATATTTTTGAACAATCCACTCGCTCATTCAATGCTATGGGCGATGCTATGCAGTCCAAAATGATCACCTGTTTGTATATGTGATGACAGGACGCTTGACGAGCTTGACATTGAGCGCGGAATCATGAAAATGGAGATTTCTTTCTTCAACTCTTCAAAGAGCTGAAGACATTCTCATTAAATCTGGAGCTGTTGCCCCAGAGTCGACGACAACGGTGAATCGATCATCACCAAGATTCGCCAACAAAAAACAGAGTGATGTCGCGGTTAATGCTACCAATATGAGCAAACAATCTCATTGGGGTCCAACGTCCAACCATGGACCGGTAGCAAGTTTCGAATGGATAACCAACGGAATGAACAAGCAGGTAAGATGAAAGTTTGCTTCAACTGTCTCAAAGTCATTTAACTGCAGAGTGCACATCGAACAGTCGTTGTTGGCTCTGTCAAGCATCACACACGTTTCTTCATGAATCTGAAATTGTTCTCAGCCCGGATTGGAGCAGACGACTTCGCCAAAACTAGATCATCTGGCAGTCCAGGCTGTTAGCCAGGTTAAGCTGACCTCAGGTCAGCTCAAGTCAGTCAATATCAATCTGGGCACTTTTGGATTCGGCATCACAATGTTCAGAGGACAAGTCGTTTTTTTTTAACAAGATGAAAATTCACCATGGAAAGTCAGCGAGTCAGCCTACGAGAAGTCGGGAGAAGGAGAGCGACTGAGGCTACCTCGCTCGGAGTGAGTAGCAAAATCCTAATTTCCTCCAAAATTCAAATTTCCTCTGCGAAAAGCTATAATAACTGATTTCGTTTTCGTTGCCTCAAGCAGATTGGACACATTTGGAGGAACTGCAATTTGCAGATCCTGACGAGGTTGTCAACCATCTACGGTTTTGGAAGCTGATTTAGATTAGAAATCAAACGCAACAAATTATTTTCTGATTGGCAAATTAGAAAACCTGGAGGATAATTTTCTGTCAGGGTTTATTCCCTTAGCTGATTTGTTCGAGTTTAAAGCGCCCGAAACTCGCTTTTGCCCTCCTCTCGTTTGTAGTATGTTATACATTCAGTACACATACCTCCAGGGATTACGCGGCACAGAGCCTTCGAGAACGTGAGAGGTAGGGTCTGTTGGCAGAGCTGAGTTTGAGAAAGAATCAAACTTCTGACTCATTCGTCAGTAAAATGCAGTAGGCTTTTCCCAGAGTTTTGTTACTATGTCGGCATCAGCAACCTTCATAGCCTCTAGGACCTTTTACCAACTTTAATCCCCAAATAATTTGGTTATCTACAATGTATTACATATTGCAGATATTGTATTTCGACATTAAAAATTACTGCCGAACTGAGAATTGTCGGGGGTGGATACTCGGATGTGGATTTGGACGTGGATAAAATTGAATACGCGATATTGAGTTTCCGTTGTCGTAAACGATACGAGCAATAAATCAGTCCACAATAATCCACGTCCGTCGCGTAAGAATTCTGAACGGAATTGTTAACTCTGAATTACGTGATGAGCTGAACTAAAACTGAACTGGAATAGGAAGAAAGGCCCTTGCCTTTCGTTTGCTAGACTTAGCCCTTATCGGCGACGAGCTTTTAAAAGCGAAAGAATCCGCGATGCGTCATCATTGCTAAGATTGCGATGGTTTGTTCATTATTGAGTAGCTGTTCTCTGCCCGAGCCACTCAATCCGAAAAGTAGTTCGCTTTATCACCTTTCGATGTCCAACAATTCCGACTGAAAAAGCGGCGGCGCGATTGAAGACGCCGCCCAAGCCGGAGCAAACTGTCTTTTAATTGGCTAACTTTAATTAACTAAATTAACATTAAACCGAGCTCCGAGCATTCTTTATTACTCGAATCTATATCCGAGCATTCACCCGCAAAGTGCAAGTTCGGCAGGCTCCAACCGACGGAGATCGATCAACGATTTCAATGATGTGCTTATTTTCGAAATTACGTATCTCTGTTTTTATTTATTCTCTTTATTTGTTACATTATATCGATTATACACAACATCATATCAAGAATATTCAAACATCAGGACGCAATATTTTTCAACGAGTTCTCTCTAATTCGATTTTATTGTATTCAATGAACCGGCTTCCAAACCGTCGCGCAAATGACGCGCGTTAAAATGTTGTCGTGTTACCGTAACGTTCTGACTTCCAGTTGCGCTTTTATTTTTACTGCCGTAGAGATGCCGCAGCTGCGGCATGCGATGAAACATGCGTATATAAATATTTGAGATGTCGCTTCAATTTATTTCTCCGGAATTATCTGGATATCGCTTACACGTAACATCAAAATGTCTCATACAAGAGATCATTATCGATTGTTTGCTCACCATCGCAAATATTTATTGAAGCTGTTATTAGTTCCCGTGTTATCGCTCATAATGCCAATATTACAGCATTGCAGATCAGCAGTTTCATTTTTGACAAACTTTCAATTAAAGCGTGCAATTTTCACCCGGCTCTTCTGCAGTTTTCGTTTACGCGACAACAATAGCGACAACTTTTTCGTCTTGAATCGCCTTGAATCGTCTTAAAAATCCCGCGGGATTACAACACAAAAATCGACCTTACGGAAGCTTGTCTAGCTAAATCGGCAAACACCGGTAAAATGGCGGACACAGTGCCTCGAGCATTTTACCGAGAACAAAATCTGAAGATAAAATTTATTCGCGAGATAAAAAAAAGAGGCAGAAGACAGCCGCTCGTCAGGCAATGTAATTCATCCCCGTCGCGGCAGAGGGGCGGGGAGGGTTACATGATATCAATTAACTTGAAAACGAGAAGCTGACTTCGCAGGTGTTTTATTTTCAATAATCGGATTCCCGCGGCTTGCGGAGACGCGTCTATTCGATCGAGATTTGTTTGGACTAATTAGTGAAGAACATTCTTACGGTCCGCCATTCTCGAGGCGCCGGTGATTGCCGGTGAAAGCTTTTCTAAACGTCCGACAAACAAAACCGATATGACAAATGCTCTTTATAACTTGTTAAACAGCATATTATTATATTATATTGCATTATGTTATATTATATTATAGAATATTACATCGCACGGTATTCGAGGCTCGATTTGATTCGATACTATCGACATGACTGTTTAATACCGTTAACGAGAAGAGATTAATCAGATTATTATATTATTACCGTAAAATCGTCAGATTCCATTAAACTTATTGGCTTTCCGATAAACTCATGCATCGACAAAGGTCATGCGGATTAACGTCAAATCGGATGAAATTCTATTGGTTATGCCGTCTGTTTATTTAATGCAATTAAATAATTATATAATTCATGCAATAGCGAAACGTATCGATAATCGCGATCAGTTCGAGCCACGGGGAGGAGGAAGCGACTCCTCGAATTGCCGGAATGCGAACACATTGATTAATCTGTCGAATTAATTCTACTGCACGTAATTCCTAAAAAGACCGCGATGATTGGTACATTTAAATCGCGGCGCGTTTAGTATCCAGCATCCGTTCGTTCAGGCGAATATCTGAAAATAATTGATCTTGGATTTTTGATTTGCGAGCAATTCCGATCGTTTATGCGATCTTTAATCACAGAATACGACTAAACTTAACAACTCACGACTACGACTCACGACTACGACAGCGCGTTTTCGGCTATTAACGAATCGCGTGATTCTACCCGGTCAAACCTTGTCAACATCAACGTGCTCCGTGATCCAATTGGTCCGAGTTTAATTCTTGTGAAAGGATCACGGTGTGAAAAATGAGAGAAAAGAAGAGAAAGATAAAAAATGAGAGGATGAGATAGATAGCAAGCATTGATTTTGAAAAATGGAAAAAATGAAAAAAACGGAGAAACGGAGAAACGGAAAAACAGAAAAACAGAAAAACAGAAAAACAAAAAAACAGAAAAACAGAAAAACAGAAAAACAGAGAAACGGAAAAACAGAGAAACGGAAAAACGGAGATGTATCGAACAGGGCGTTAAATGCCCTAATGCAATAATTTTTTAATATAAGTTTTCCTTAACACTCTCGCTAGGCCACGAAGAACTTGCTGCTTTTTAAATTTTCGTTCCGCGCTTCGCTTCCGCATTTTTACTTAACATTAACATTAATCTCTAACAACATCTCACGATACAAAATTGCGTTCGTTGCTCTATTCGCTCTTTCTCTACCTGCGTACGGACGAAAATGGCAATATGGGAATAAACTAGCTGTGAGAACGTGTTAATGGCAACACCACGCTGAGCCCGGAGGGGAAGAGCGAATAAGAGGGAAAGAAGAAAATTTTGTTACGCGTTCGCATACCGACCCAAGACGAACCAAGGCTAAAGCTGAAGCTAAAGTTGAAGCAAAAGCCAAGTCCTCCAAATCGAATGTCCTTAAACATTGGCATGATTCCATTCATCTCCCGAAGAAATTTATCAAAGAAAATTATCAAAGGAAATTATATATTATATTAAAAAAACAGCGGAAGATCTATTCGCCGCACGATACAATGCAGCATGAATATGATAAAACGCAATTGGCAATTGGCAATTGGTCATCTGTAATTATTGGTAATCTTTAATTATCGCTCGTTTCGACGAAACGAAGAAAAGGCAAAAAGATTTGCACAAAAATAAGATGAAGATGATTATTTAAAATTGATTATTTGAAATTGAAATTTATAAACACAGCCGACAAAGGCAGAGCAGATGCATCGAATTATATGTAGACATCAATTTTTATCAATTTGTATCATATTACATCAACCGAATCGAAGAATGTAATTTTATTACGTTATTTGTAATGTGATTAGATCTTGAACATTAAGAGCAAAAAAAAAGTTAAGAAAAAAAGCTAAGAAAGAAACTAAAAAAGAAGCTGAAAAGAAGCTAAAAAAAAAGCTAAAAAGAAGCTAAAAAGAAGCTAAAAAAAAAGCTAAAAAGAAGCTAAAAAAAAGCTAAGAAAATCTATTCTGAATATAATCTGAATTCATCTGTTCTAAATTTCTAAAGATTTCTAAATTTCTTAAATAAATTTCTTAAATAAAAGATCTATTCCAAAGATCTAGAAGATTGTGAAAATTACAAATTCGAGATTGTTGATGTAAGATGTTGGTTAGATATCTTCATTGAAAATACTTGATGCTTTTCTTTTGTAGTAAAAATAGTAATTTCGGCAGACATCCTTTCGCGGTAAATCGTGGATTCCTATGGTAGATATAGATTTTATACATTTTATACATTTTATACATTTTATACATTTTATATACAGAGAGTCCAATTGTAATCTATTGTAAATAGAAAAATATATCTTTTAAATATCTATATAGTGAGTAGATACCCAAATTTGTTATTATTTGTTTTTTTGATGTTTTATAGAGAGAGAAATTTTGATGTTCAAAATACAATTAATTCGATGCTCGAAGAAACTCTGCCAAAAAAATGACAAAAAAAGAGAAGAGATTTTATCTCTTAATAATTCTCTTTATCATCTTCATACAGAGAATATCGCTGCGACGTATCATTATACATTATATCATTATCAAAAGGAAGGGCGGAAGATTTGGGCTTGGCTTTCGCTTCGCGATCTATCCGCGATAAACGATAAATATAGATAGAACGGATAGATAAAATTTAGAAAATTTTTTGATTGATTTTTTAATTATCGCTCGTTTGGAAAGGACGAAAAGATTTTTACACCAAGAGAGAGATTATGAGCGAAGATGATTTATTCAGATTCAGGAATCAAAAACAAAGATACATCAAATTTTTCTTCTTAAAATTATACAGAATTATACAGATAGTAATTATGCTGACAGTAATCATATTAATTTAAATATTAATTATAAGAATAAAAATGGAATAGAAGATATGTAATCTATTCTAAAGATGTATCAAAAGTATGAAAAGCAGTCGCGTATTCGAGATTGTTTGATCGATTGATTGATTGATATATTTTGATAAATTCAATTCGACATAAATTCAATTCCGAAAAAATTCTGGTAACGATAAGAAAAAAATATGAATAAAATTAAAGAATTTATAATCCCGTTTAACTCATAATAATTAATAATTTTTACTCAGAAGAGAATATCGTTTAATAGTTTATATCGTTAGAAATCAAAAGAAAGAACAAAAAGAACTAAATATTGCTGGGATCTATCCGGAAGGCCGCACGAATAGCCCTGCAACGTATAGTAGAATTTGAAACCATTGAAACAAAATCTTTGCTATTTAATAATTGCCTTCACCGTTGGTTTGGACACGATCAACAAAAACATAATTTTTAAATAAGCAAAGAGATTGTGAGATTTTAAATAAGCAAATTATTATTTATTGAAATTGAAATTGAAATTGAAATGATTTAAAACAGAATATGAACGCATTGATGGACATAATCGACGACAAATTAATAAAAATAAAATAAAATTAATAAAAATAAAATAAAATTAATAAAAATAAAAAAATTCTAAAAATTAAAAATTCTGATTTAGAAAATTTAGAAAATTGATATACAATCGATATACAATTGGAGAATCCGAGACTGCTGAAATTGACTGATTAAATGTGACTAAATATGAATGAAAATGACTAAATTCTGAAAATCCTGAAGGAAAGATGAAAAGAAAGAAATTCTGAAATGAGAAAAAAAAAAGAAATTGTATTTATCATCTTCACTCAAGAATATCGCTGTAGCCAATCTATGTAGTAGCTGTTATAGTCCTCATTCTCAGTTGATTTTCTGGTTCCTGTCGCGCGCATTTAAATATCTTCCGGAATGATTTTTGAAATTGTTCACTGAGAAAAGCATAAAGAACCGGGTTAATGCAGCTGTTGGTATAAGCGAGAATGTGGCTGATAATCTGCAGTATTATTGTTTTAGTTGTTAGCGGGAACTTGTTTAAAGATTTGAGCACCAGTATTATCTGTAACGCGATGTTAAGGTAAATTACGGGGTATCAAAATAAACATAGTTTCTGTAGAGCAGGTATTCTTACCTGAATGGGGAACCAGCAAAACGCAAAGACAAGTACGAGTAAGAAAATCATCTGGGTGATTTCCCTCCTGCGGCGATTTCCGTGTTTAAGTTCCGGGCGGCTCCAAAGTCTACGCAAGATGCATATGTAAAATACGCATATCATGATCAGAGGTAACAGGAAACTTAGTATGAAGTAGGGTATTTGGAAGTAAGCCCATTCGTATTCCGGTAAGACTGCGCAAGTCGATTGCATTTGCACCGGCTGATCGCCGATCTGCAACAGGTAGTGAACCTGAACAGACACAAGTGCCAATGAATACGAGAACTAAATTGGAAGATAATATTGTTTTACGCGTTTTAATATTGTTAATGGTGACATATTCACCTCGCCATAAATCACAAATGCAGGACTGCATAATGCTGAGACTATTAGCCACATAACAAAAAGTAATGCTATAGTGTGTTTCTTTGTTCGTAAAGACATGGATGAGACCGGATGGACAATCGCTAGGAACCTAGGAACGAACAATTTTTTATATTTTTACATTGCCGTACATTTTTTTCTACGAAACTTATGTCATTAATATTACATTGATTTGCTAATCGACTAGTGCTAGCGAGAGTTGTTAATCTCCGCGATTCAGAAAGCTTTTACGACACGTAACAATTTCCAGCGGAATAAAAAGCCTTTCTTACTATCTTAAATCAAGTTTTCAAGCTAAAGCGTTACGAGTCAATGCGAGATAATTGTTAATACAAAAGGGTCCATTTGAAAGTTAAACCTTGATTTAGATACTCGATACTGAAGAAGCTAATCTCCGCCGTAAATATATGCGCATACGCATATATAAGAAAAGAAGAAAAAAAGAAGAAAGATCGAAAATAACTTGAGTTTGCTACCGATTACAAATAAAGGACCCATTAATTGCAAACACATATATATATATATATTGAATTTCAAAATATGGAAAAGAATGTAACAAAAAAGACTGAAAAAAGACTGAAGATATTAGTTGAATATTTAGAGACACAAATAAGTGTCAAAAAGTTTGCTTTATCTCTGTTAAAGAAGATTGAATATTGAATAAGATTGATCTCATCTAAGCAGCAGACAATAAATCATTGACAATAAATATCTGTCGCGCGTCTGCAGCGACTTTTTCATTTTTCAATTATAATATTCATCTCCGAAACAGTGCACTCTGCATAACTGCGTAATGCACTTTGCTCAATCTATGCTCTCCAAAAGGGAGAGATTAACAAAAATCGGAAAGCTGTTACGATATTATTGAATTCATACATCATGCAAGCCATATCGCTAAATATTATCGCCAGATATTGGAGTCAGGACGAAATCTACAGTGATACATCTGATGAAATTGGTACGCTCGAATTGCCTGAGATGAATGCATCAAACGGATACATTTCATGTGCCCCGTAAGCTCTCCCTCGCGTTGTTCAAAGTGAAACAACGGGTCAAATGTCAAACGAGAAAGCTCAAGCAATTCGAAAAATGCGTACGTATCAAAACATTGCGAATATCTCTGCATATCGCAAAAAGATTATTTGATCATACATATCGCCGATCGCGATTAATACCGGTGCGATCTGCGTGATAGGGGCTTTAAAAAGGAAAGAAAAAAAAACCCTCTGTGATAATTATACATACAAATCGTGGAAATAAGAATATCTGGCAGTTTTATAAAAACTTTTGCGCTGAAAATTTTGCGCTTGTATTTTGCGCAGTTTGTGCAATGTTTTACAACGTTTTTCAAGTTCATCACGATGATCGCTACTTAATGGAATAGAATTAAAGTGGAATTAATTTTGTGATACCAACCTGTCAAAACTCATTAGGATCAAGATATAAACGCTCATACTAGTGGTTACGTAAGTCACATATTGGAATGTTTTGCACCAATAATCACCAAATTGCCAAATCGGGTACATATAGTCAGATGCCGTAAATGGTATGCAAAATACAACGAATAAGAAATCTGATACGGCAAGATTAATGATAAGAATATTGTTGTTATACGTTCGTCGAATAACATCTGCTCTAAGCAACACGAATACTACTAGCATATTTCCAATAAAGCCCAGAATGCCTGTTATGGAAAAGAATATTGGAACTGCCATATTAATGAACTGTGTAATTGTTTCGTATTCAGTAATGGCTTCAGGAGTTGCATACTTTATAAGTTCCATAGTGCAATTGTTATATAGATTTGAAATGTTCACGCACACTTTCGACATTCTGTTCAATACAAAATGTTAAATTATTAAATTTGCAATAAGCAATATCATATTTCGCGTATTCGTTTACTTACCTCATTCGTTAAATTTGAATTTAACGGTAATTTGCAGAAAGATATATAATCTGGCTTGTCTGCCGGCGCGAGTAAAACTCGTGCAAAACGGTTTACTCGGTCACGCGACAGACAATTTTCTGGAAAACGATTTTGCTCGTTGATCCTTGCCAAGTTTGATTGGTTTCAATATCTTCGTAAAGATAATTCTATTTATTCTTCGATCAAGAATTTCCCCCGCACCAAAATTTATTGCGATTGTTAAATGATTGTGTGTTATACAATTATCTAACAGAATCGCGACAAGTATTCGCGCACTGCGAGAAGATCAGCTCTAAGGGTAGTTACTGAGAATTCCCAAGTCCGCGAACTGATGTGGCCAGGGGGAGATTCAGCTATATATATACTCGCGGGCTATGTTTGTAGGCGTACATGAGGGATATTCGTGGTGCCATCTGCCATATTTATTCCCGCTCACAGCGAAATGGGGATGATAAGGGGTTGAGGGAGAAAAATAAGACGACGAAGTGGGGATGCGTATATATAGAGACATGAGCATACATAGGTACCATATATAGAGTATTCGTTTAAAGATAAATATTTTTGGATAAATGTAAGGTCATCAATGTTGAAAGCGATATAGAAAACATATTTATGTAGAAGAAGCGATGCAATAAATTGTAATTTGTTAAATATTGATAGTTCTGCGTCTCATTTTTACCTAACTTGTTCCCTCCCCTTGTAATCTCTCCTTCTTTCCTTCTGCTTTTCCTTTCCTGCTGTTTTTATTACTATTATTATTATTTATTATTATTATTATTATTATTATTTATTATTTTCAAATATTCAATATTTTATTCTTGTTTTAAGTTTTTGTCTGGCTAACCGAAACGTCAAATCTTAATCTAAATTCGCGGTAGATTAATACAAGTTCGTTTTGAACCGCCGAACTTTTGCCGCTATTTGTACGCACGTTAATTATTTCAGTATCTTTATGCAGTATTTCTTTATGCAACATTTTTCTATGCTATCTTTGCCAAAAAAATGATCTTTCCCAATTTTGCGCAACTTAAATAACCAATTATATTGGCGAGAGCTGAGACGGTAAAACAGGAAGGCGCGAGCACGCGATACGACACGGTGGTGCCATCTGTTAATGGACCTTGGTACTTCTTATCGAATTTCGTGCTTACTTTCCCTCGCTTTCGAATTCGCTTTCGAGGTTCAACTCGAAATCGTCAGAGAACAATCGAAAGATTTCGAACCGGTCTCGAAACGCAGGGGTATTTGAAAGTATTCATAAAAATAGAAACCTGTAAATAAAAATAATGACTGGTATTTATTGAAGTTGTAGTTGTACTGAGCTACACTTCTGCTATTATTTGCATACAATGTTGATCGAGAACTTGCGAAGATTCTTATACATGATGATACGCTTCTTGGATAATTATTTTCATCGTATTATTTTTACAATATATACAAAATATATATACAAATATCATAAAGTCACTTTCAACCGCTTATCGTTCCGCGCTCATTATAACCTTAATAATCCGGCAGATAAATAGAATCACATATATGCATGCATTGTTCTTGTTCTTCTTCTTTCATGAGCCATGTCGTTTGCAAGAATTCAGGCGTATCTGCTGATCCGATTCTGGAATGTTTAAACAACGTTGGCTTCTTGCTTAAGATCTTGAAAAGGACTTTGCATTCTGGTGGACTTGCTGGGCGCGACGAGTAGCTTGCTCCAAGCACGGCAGGTCTTGCCGGACCATACCCACATGCCAGAAGTTACACCGACCACGATAAATAGGAAGAGCCTGAGGAGAACAACTTCGAGACCGGCAGCTCGATAGACCGGACCCGGGGCGCAATTCTGGGCCGCGCTGCAATCTAGTGCGGCTAGTAACGCCAATTTTTGCCACCGCGGTCTCACCGAGGCCTCATGCATCACGCAGATGAGACCACCCAGTGCCGGCAGTGCATACAATAATGCAAAGACGCTCAGCCGTGTCATCAAACGTTCCAATTTTGTTGCGCTGCGCCCAGCGCAGCGTACAGCTCTGCGTACACGAATCAACGCACTTCCAGCAATACTACCAAATCCACAGCCCAGTAACAACAATATCGCGTGCGGCAATACTTCCAGCCATAAAGCCGCCTCATCGGAAATCTGACACAAGCCAGTCAACTCGTCTGCCACCACATTGCGCGACAGCAAGCTTCCTAAAATATAAATAGAAATATATATTCTTGAGAGTAAGTCAATAATAGAAAGACAAATTTGTAATAATAATTACACTCATCGGATACAATTCGATCAAATTATATTTTTCATTAGGTCACAGAAGTGATCCATGGAATACCTGCTGTGAAAAATATAGGAAGAATCCAGGCAGTTGCGTGAAGATACAATGCTATATTATGAAGAGCTTCGCTACCCCATTCATTTCTGGCACTCAATAACCAGCATCCCCATAATACCGCCCACCATGTAGCACTGGCTAATCCGAGGTAATATCTGATGACCCACCAAATTGTACAGGGGAGGCTTTTCAAAGCATCACGAACCTATTTATAGGCATTATTCACAAATAAATGAGATAATTCGGATGATGATAGAATAATTATGAAATTGATAAGATGACATGTCAATTGATAAGATATAAATATAAGAGACTGTGATGGCTTACTGGGACATAGCGAGGTCCATCGATCTGAGTGGCACAACTGAAGGTTTCAGCGCCTACCGCACCTCGGACTATGTAAGCTATGGAAAGAAGATTGTAACAAAGGGCCAAAAATATTATTGGTCTCTCGGGATAACGAAATCTGGACGGTTCAACCCAAAAAGTCAATAATGTAAAGAGCGTCGACAGGAAGCATAACCAAGCCCATCCGGTCATCCAACGTTCGGCGAATCTTTTGTCTTCCGCGCGATAATACGCGTCAGTGCCGCAACGCGGTGCGCAAGAAACCTAAAATAATGAAGAATGATGAGGAAATATATTTATTTATCTTCTTGAGCGATTGTCCAATCGAGCCAATCTAATAATATATACTCATCATTACCATCTCTGTGTCGGGTATTTCGACAAAGTATGGTGGACATTGGTGATGATGCTGTTGTTGCTGTCGTGTAAAAGTACGCCCCGATTGCTCATGCACGCCTGACCATTGCTGTTGAACGGTTGGTGGTATCGGTGGACTAATATCGTTCAACGTTTCGTCCGGTGGCTGCACGCACAATGTATTTCCTGCAATATAATAGAAAGTTATTATATTAAAAGTTTAATATATTTTAATAATCCAAAGATTAATTAGGACACGATAAAGCTTCCAATTGTGTCGTAGCAGATTGTTTATGAAAACGTTTATGATTTAAATCAACTTACCACGATCGGGAAATCGATCGCAATCCAGCATGTGCGGCCATGGCAGTGTAAGACTAGTTAAGGCTGGCTCGCAATCTCTTCTCACAGAAAGACAGAGAGACTTGCAAGCTGGTATTTGCATAGCTACATGTTCCGAACAGACCGGAGCAAAGACGGCGCACAGGAAGAGTCTGAGATGTCTCGAACAATTGTAATGGACTAATGGCATGAAGGTCGTCAGCTGAAAGCATACGTGCATAGAGCATTGGAACATCGGACTGATGGAAGTAAACTTCTTGGAGATGTAAGTTATATATTTAAGAAACTTTGAAGGGCACGAAATCAGTGCAGTCTGTATATTCCACATTTTTATACGGCACTTTACAATTTTAGACAAGTTCCTACATTTCTCATCTCCTAAACAAAACAGAACGAAAGCCAATATGGGGAGCGAGAGGATAATACAAGGCACGGAGAAGACGCTTCACTTCCATGGGATATAACAAGCGGTGGGCATCAGGTGTAATTATCCCGCCCATTCTTCCCGCCTCAATCCGGGTAGAGCCTTGCACGCGGAGCGAAGCCCGCGCACTGGAGTTCACCGGAGCCGTCTTGTCCCTTCTTTTCCTCCATCTCTTCCTCACCCTTCCACATCCACCGGATCCGACGCCGTTTTTTCTCCGGGGCTTTTTCTCCCCCAAATTGTGGTCTCATGCAACTACGTGGTAACTTGCAACGCCAGAGTCTTCCATTTTGCCTTGCTCTCTTCTCGCCAATCAATATGGAGCAGTCCAAAGAGAAACTCCATTTGGAAATCACGCATGATCGTTTTAACATCTCTCTGCGCACCGTGGACGCATATACCCAGATCGGTGAAGTGAATAGCGATTCTGGAATTCTGGGATCTTTGAGGCTTTATTCCGCTCGCCCATTTCTACAATCCTTCCCACCTTTCTCTTTTTTTCTTTTTAAATTCTTAAATTCTTCTATCAGTTTTATGGAACCTTTAGGAAACTGATCCCATCGAAATTATATTCCCAATATATGATCGCGATCATTTCTTATAATCTCAGATTCTGGTAGCGATTATCTGGTAGCTGCGGAGACGAGAGGACAATACCGAAGAAGAAATCAGAGCGGACCGGTTTGTTCATTATTTCACATTCTTCTCCTCCGGGAATGACCAGAAAAAGATGGGATAGGAAACAGGGTATTCCTCCTCACCGCTCGTTCCCGTAGTTCCCTCAACGTATTTTCAAAGCGGCTTGACAGACAACTCGCGGATAGAAGAAGAGATGGACGGACGGACAGACGCAGCCGACTTTACTTCTTATTGCGGTCCGTTCCTTTTCCTTCTCGCTTTTGTCCTTACGCTGCGCGCTCGTTCCACCTTGATCGAATCGCTGTGAAACCTTTGTGAGGCTACATGTATATTTATGCGATGTGACGCATAAATCGCCGAGACACGATATCGAACTTGGAGATACTTTTTGAGGAAGATGGGGGTGCGATCGGGCCGGATTTCGGCTACTACGTTTTTCTTTTACATTTATGCTCGTCTCCACGGTGAAGAAATGACTCGTCTGTTTCCGAAATTTGCCTCAGGGTTTCATTCGAAGAGCGTTCGAAGAGATTTGGAAGATCTACGAATCCAGAGCAGTATCCTTCCTAAAAGGATACAACATTGTACGTAATTTCTTGAGACTTGTAGGCCTTTGAGTAATTAAATCATCGTCAGGTGCGTCAGATGCATTTCAGATTGAAATTACATTCTGATCTGCGGCAATTGAAAATTATTACGTTCTTCATGTTCCACGCGAAAGCCGAAAACCCTCCCGCCCCCCCCCCTCCCCCTGAACGTGAAATTTTTTATATTTTCGAGGTACCCCGCACAATGAAGACAAAGAGAATGATCAAGCGCGCCCTGCAATTTGCCGCCTTCCGGGAACGACCGCACGCGATTGGCAGTGGCGCCTTTCTTAGGATCATCGAGCTTGGAGAAGTCATCAGCCTGCGAAACGTGTTTGAACTGATCTATCTGTAATTGTTCCGACTATTCCGGATGTCGAGTCCGGCTGGTCCCGAGGAATGATTGCAAGTTTCCAAGTTTTGGAGATAGATTTTGCAGACGCCGTGGACCGAATATTCAGAATTGAATAGAGGTTCTCAGCGACATTGTCAGCAAAAATCATATTTATTTTTATCTCTTTCGTCATGCCGGGATGACTTATACATGCCTGATGTAATCACGAGAAGAAGTTAGGTAAAATAATTCAAGAAAATCGAAAATCTGTAAAACCGAATCATTCTGCGATCGAGCACTGCGCTTGATAGCATCGCCGAATAGCAAGCTCATGTAAGACTTGTCGATTGAAGAACTGGCAAGACGGGAAGGTGAAAGGACAAGGTGAACAGCGGGGTAGAAACGGAGGACAATAGCGGCGTCTTTTGAGCTCGACGCGTGCTTTAAGATGACCACACATCGCCAGCTGCGTTATCTCGAGAGCTCGTCGTATCATTTATGAGATAGACCTTAACCCGGATTCACATCACAGAAATAGTAATTCAGAGAATGAAGCGCATTTGATGATAAAAAATGGAGATTTGAAAAAAGAAATATATATATATATATATATATATATATATATATATATATATATATTAAAATCTTTGATCTTCAAGAGTTGAATTTAATTTGCAGGATAATTTGGTTACCACAAGATAAATTATCATGTTGATATTAATCGGAAATAAGAATTTCAAATTCTCTCTCGATATCATCGCCGCGTTCTCAGCTTTCAGAAAGCACGTCGCGTGAAAAGTGGATATCAATGTGCATCCGCCGACGATGTTCCCACACGGACACATGCACGCCTCCATGTGCGCCACGCATACATGCACACGGGGAACGCAGCTGCTACAAAAATACGCGGTTTTGCTCGTCAGGGCTATCTCGCTTCGGGCGGCTTCAAAGGAAGCCGCCTTAACGTTATTACGATAATAAAACTGAGCGAGCGAGAGTGAACCGTCGGCTATAAACCTCTCTTTCCGTCGTACATGAATGTGCATGCGAACGGCGCATTCATGCGCGCAAGCGAGGCTTTTTCACTGCCTCTTCAGTTTCCTACGATATTTTTGTCCTAATATTATTAGTCGGGGATAAATAAATTCGTGCTAATTTCGATTTAGGATTATTTATCAACATTCGCGTAATTTCATTTAAATAATTTTGCAATCTGAAATGTATCTGTGACGCACATTTAATTAGTCGATGTTCAATGTAATCGTCATAAATCGTCATAAAATATTTTCGATAGTATAATTATTCCGATAGAATTGATACGCAAAACTATTAGAAACGGAAATTAAACGAGAAATCTAATGCTTCTGTGCAGAATAAAAATCTTTTCACCGATATGTATGTTCAAGACGCTTGACACACAAACTTTTAGCGTATTTATGAACGATGATTAATAAATCACTTTAGCAATTACCGTTCATTTTTTATTCACAGATATAGCGTTTTTGTCATAGAACAAAGTTGTCCCTTAACTCAGTTTCCACGAAGAATCAGTTTCGCCGTTTTGTCAATTAGCGCATTAATCAGCAACGCTGACGTTCTGCGGAAGGGTGAATCCGACCGGAAATCAACGATCGACAGATCCAGCAACAGATCACAAGTACGGAGCAGAAATTGGCTTTTAATTACGCCTCCCGCGGAAAGTACCGTATATCCTGCTCGGAGAAAAAGAGACCGGTATTCTCCCCTTGTCCCCTCCACCTCCACAGCTTCTTCTCTCTCCATAACGTCGCGGTTCAGCGACTTCGATTCGCCTTATCGCTGCTAATGAGAGCCGGTCGTGCGTTCTTTGATCTCCGATCGTTTATTAACGCTCAATGCGCCATGAAAATTTCATCCCCTCCCCAGCTATCGCTCCCTCCCCTCCCCCCAACCCCCTTCCGAAGGGGGTTACTATAGGGGGACCATTATGTATCATTATTTATTTCGCCGGTTAGATGTTTATAAGCTGATAATTATGAATTTTAAAAGTGGTTAAAAAGATTTTGCGCTATCAGATATAGATATGTCATCAGCTCAAGGCCAGCCGATGATACCTGGTGGTGGTGTGGGAATTACGAATTGAAGTTTTCAATAAAAATTACCCCACGTTCGGCCTGCCGCTGATCCTCGTGGCCCATAAAGTTTGGCATCGCCGTCAAATTATAACGTAATCCCCGACAGAAAGACACGCTGAGCCGTTCGCATTTGGCGGTAGTCCCAGAATGCCCGTGATTGATGCCCCATCCTTTGACCGGGCTCGACGCCGCCACGAGAATGAGCACCGTAGCGCGCAGCATCATTTTCGACGTTGACGACATTCACATTTTATACTGTTATGTAATAACGCGTACGTGCAACTTGCTCCTCGGCAAATCGATTAACATCCGCAACGATTAGGGACTTATTCACGTGACTGCGACACGCAACGTGCAACCAGATGCATCCGTGCACACCGATGGTCGACGGTCGACTGGTGGCTTCGCGCGTCTTCAGCTACATTCTCCTTCACCTTCCATTTTTTGCCGCCGCTACGGCGGGCCCTATTATCTCGGGCCCGACTGCCGAGGATCATGGGACTGATGCCGCAGGCGTAATTAGGAACAAAGGGAGCGCCGGATGCTGCACTACCTTGCTCGTGGATTTCTGTCATTTTCTCGAAAGTGCCGTCGCAGGCTAATTTCAGTGCGTTTATTTTCTCGGTTGCGGTTAATCCTTTTTTGAAATTCGTTTTTTGAAGAGACTTCTGCATCGGGAGCACTGCGAGATCTTGGAATCGAGTTAAATTCATTCTTATAATTGCCATCTCCGGAGAAGTGCGCACGCTCGACGCGTACGCGATGAGATTCCGATTAATCGGATTACATGGACTCGTATCAGATTGCAACTCGCTTCTCTCAGGTTCTTCATATCCCTGACACTTCGTCAAGGCTTTTATAGGAAGTTTCATTACATCGCACAATATACAGCATCTCTATTTATCGTATTTTAGCTCGAACGAGAGACTTGATACCAGCCGATGTTCATTGATTATTTATAAACACGTCGAAGCCAGAAACGGGCTGAGAAAAATTTCCTGCTGACCGTCATACTTGCACAGTCATCAGGGCTCAGCATTTTATTCGGAAACCGTGCCGGAACTCAGCGTGGACTCGAGACGGCGAGTTCAGTCGTTATGGTCTACCATTATGCGTGTTAACACGATTTCGGGCTTTCCACGACCGGTCCTTTTGGGCCTTTTTTAACCGCCGATGTGGTCTGTTACGCCCATCGAAGGACGACGTCGGGTTACCTCGGCACAGAGACTACGAGAGACGTAGAATAAAGAAACCTACAATGAGACAGGTTGGACCCCCGATTTCCTTTGGCGGGTCTTATTCGCGCTCCGTTTTATCTTTCTCTTGGGCATGGAAATACTAATTATGCGCCTAGCGAAGATCGGACCTCGGTTCATTGGCGAATCTTGGCGGAATTGTAATCCAAGGATTTCAGAGGAAATCCTCAGGATCCCGGTGGATCCTGTAAGTTATTTTTGAGAGAAGCGGCAAGTCCTCGGAACACTCGTTTGCACTCCGATCGTGCAATGAAATTCCGTTGCCTCTCGTTTTAAAGCAAAAAAAGCCGCGGCGAGCTTTTTAGCGCTTAAATTAAACGTCGTCTTGGCCAACAATCTCAAGTACGAGAAGACCATTCAGGCCCAAGGAGGAATCGTAGGGACTGCAAAAAGCAATGCGAATCCTGCCGATGGAATTTGAACTTTTTCCATCTCTGCGCCGCATCCTTCCGAATGGTTACAAAATAGAGAGAATTCCTTCGTTCTTTCGCCCCTTTATCGCATCGACTCGATCGTAGTCTTTCGGTATATTCGTCTTCTTCGTCTTAAATACGCGCATTCAAGTGCGCAATTTTAATAACGTAAAACCATTGTATAACATATCCGGTAAGCGCGTAAATAAAAATTCTACTCGCGAATGTGCTCTTGCCGGGCCCAAAACACCAGAGCGTTTACCAACGCGATTACTAGGGAAGTTGGATGGAACGACTTGGCAGCAACGGCAGAGGAGTGAAAGGGGTTAAAGGCGGCGGCAAATCATCAAAGAGGATTGTAATTAGTCGCGCATGTGCTGCGCGGCCAACCGGAGCACCGGACGCGGGAATTTCTGCTTTTTGCTCGCAAGATTTTAATCTCGAATACTACCCCGCTCCCCGCGATATGCAATCCGCTGAGAGCTCTCCAAAGCGATGCTGCGCGATACGAAAATGAAAAAACGATCGATTTCTACGAAAATATTCTGCGTTAATTAACGCGGCGTGAACACACGGCGTGCGAGCGTGTGTAAATTATTCGACGAGAGTATGAGAACGCTTCTTCGCACGTAGATTTAAACACGATTCGCGATTCAACGATCCAAATTTCTAAGAAATTATTCGCTTGCTCGAATCGCGCATTCGCGTGTGTTCCATTCCGCGTCCAAGTCACGTAAGGGTTGAGATGCACAGGATGGAAGTAAGGAGAGGAGAGAAACGGGATTATATCAGCAAGCAAGGAGATACGTAAATGGTGCGAGGAGGTCTCTCATTACCCAGTAATAACCCGTAATAACGTAGATTTAATGCGTGGCTTCGAGTACGGGCTATAAGCAATCGTTCGCCGCCTTCGGCAGTTTTAATGAATTGCCCCCTTCCCCGTCTTTACTTCGCCCCCTTCCTTCAGCCAAGATGTTTTTTCTATCAACGAGGGGATCCGAGATCTGAGAAGTGAGATCTTTTAACGGTTCGGTAATCTCAGATAATCCTCATTCTTACGCATTTTAATCGCGCAAGCTCTTTAAAGCCGCTTCAAAAAGCGCGCGCTCCGTAAATAAGCGCCTTAAATAAACGCAACTCGCTGCATTACGCTGTTTGCAATCGCAGATCGCGATATGCACGGATAAACTTAATGTTCAGGTTTTACATTAGACACCAGCGTGTCGGTGAATTTAGTATGAAATCGTGCGGCGTAAAAGGGCCGCGCAGGGTCACACCTCCGAGATACGTGAACGGCAGACCCTTCATTATCCGAGCAAGATGCGAAAGAGAATGAGGCCCCTTGGGCCAGTCCTGAAAAGCCCCTGTGTATATTATACTTTATACATACTTCATGCCAGGCGCGAAAAACCGCTGCTCGTATTCCGCGCCAAATTTCCATCAAGCTCCACCAATAGCTGACCGCTTTAGCGTTAATTACTCTCTGTTTAAAACGCTCGAAACGCTTCGGGCTCTTTATTCGTAATATCAAACATACAGATCAGGTAACATACTGTTAACTCGACTTTATCCCAAATCTTTTTAATTTCAGAGACGCGCGACACACATGTGTACACGCATGCGTATGCGCTTTTATGCACGAGCATGTGTATTTCCCCGGTCACGGATACTTTGTAGCGGGACCGGGTCCTGGAGACCGGGAGGAGATTAATCGTTTTTTGTTCACTCGGAACATTTTATTAGCGTAGGTCGAATCATGGACCGGGTCAAAAAATCGCGAGTGCAAGAAGTGCTCGCTCTTTCTCGATCTTACTCATCACCGCTTCGTTGCGCGCGGCAAACTTTGAGGGGCTCAACCTGCACGGAATGAGGATATATCGTGAACATACGTGGATTATCGCGTGACTGATGACGTAAGGCGGGCATGGATGATACGATCCTAAATATAGGGGAAAATATAGAAAAAACGAGAATGTCGGATTAAATAGATGATAGGCAGAGGATTTTCGCTTCGCAAGGAAGGGACATCGTATCATTAATATCAGCGAAGAATGTGTTTGTTATTTCGCATCCGCGTGTTACGTTGTTGTTATGTTACGTTTCTTAACCTATCTTTTCCACATAAATCTTCGCAATGTCCGTCAATGTACATATCGCGATCAAGAACGAATGTAATGGACGAATGATACGAAGAGAAATGCCGGCAGCAACTTGGAAAGCAACTAGTGGCAGCCGCAATTTTCAACAAGTTGAGCACCGCTGCAGATCATTACGCGTGGTGCGGGGAGCGCAGGGGTAGGATAAACGGACCCGTCGAGCAGACCGAATTTCCCCTTCACGGCTTAAAAAGGTCAGCTGAAGCCGCCGTTCTCGCCCTGCCTTCAACCTTCTACTTTCCCCCCTCTTTACCTCTCCTCTTCTACATTACCCTTTCGTTCCGATCGTCATCCTCGTCGTTATTATCGATAAATTTCGTTTCTGTCTCGTTCATGTTCCATGAAATTACATAGTTCGACGGTGGCGGTAGCGAGTGTGACAAGATGGACTTTCTTCATCACTTTTTGCCTTTCCCTTCTGCGAAAGGAACTGAATTCGTCTACCTGGGGATTCGGATTTCAACGCATTTTCATTGAAAATGTCGACGCAGCAGCACGCAGCAGCATCATTTCCGATAATAAATCTTTGACGACTCGATCACTTCGGGAACATTAAGTTTTAGTTTTTCGGCGCAGCATTTCAAACGACGCTCAAAGCTGTTCGATCGATCCACTGTCTCCTCATCGCCTAACTTCACTTTGCTATTTTACCTACTTCAGATCGGTAATTGGTGATGTTTCCGAACATCTAAAGAGTTCCGTTCAAAAATCGCTTGATCAAAGGACTCGAGTAAATGGAACAGCTCGGATTTCTTCGAATTCGGATACCAATCTTCAAATTATTCGAATTCTGGCCGTTATCGAATTACAATTTCAAAACTTAGCCTCATCTCGTGATAAGATACCGTCTGATGGTAAAGATCACACAATGTGATATATTTATCCTTCGACGGTTAATGGTTCATGTCTGAAATTGGCATAAGATGATATTCCGGAGGGATTACGAGTTTCGTGGAACATAAAATAATCTGCAGGACGATGGCAGAAGAAAAAAGTGAAAGGTAACAACCGCATCATCAAGCGTAACACATGCGTATTTTTCGTGTGCATATATACATACACGTATGCGTACACTATAGATAATTTGTATTTTTTGTTTATATTCGTTCGTACGGTGTAGTACGATTTGAAGGTTATTTTCTTATTGTACTTGTGCAATTGTTGACAAACAATTGAAATCTGGGAGGCGATTGGAAACGAGAATTGTGAAACCGTACGACTAAATATAGATATAAATATTCAGTAACTTATTACATCTGTGAACTTTTATGTTTCAAACTGTAGTAATTAATATTTTCCAGACGGATACAGATTTACAGAAATTCAAATTCAGTTTGTAAATTATGAAACTGTAATAAAAATCAAGACATCATAATTTCACCTAGAATTATAGCGTATTTTGTTATAATAAGTTGATGAGTAGGAATTAGAAAGAATCTTTTCAGCGCACGCGATAAGCCAGAAGCAACAGAGACCACTGAAGAAAAAATGAAGACAAAGTCTGATGACAAGAGCAAGCAGAAGACCAAGCAGGATGAATCGACGGAAAAGCCCAGCGGGCAAACTGGACAAAATGAAAGTGGGAATTGTTACTGGTGATTATTTACAACATATGCTGAGAATGTCCCAATTCTTGATAATATTATTGTGCTTAGCGTGAATTATTTCGTAGCGGCAAAGAAAGGAACCTGAACATTGTGGAGTTACTTTGCGCTAGTTGCTCACGATGGTTCCACGAATCATGTATTGGGTATCAATTAGGCAAACTCGTACCTTTCATGATGAACTATGTGTTTATGTGCAAGAACTGTTCTCCAACTGGTTTAGAGAGCTTCAAGAAGAATCAGGCACGTAAGTGCACTAAAACACAAGCCATCCCATCAATTTCTGCATAATGTTAGATACAAGTTGTATATGATATAATATTATACGACGTATGAATATCATAAAACACTTGTGTTTGGCTTTTCAGCATTTCCACAAATGTGCGTGACAGCAATCGCGAATCTGCTACAGATGTACCAAAAAGAGAGTGAGCAAAGAGTTCTTTTTCACAAGGACAAGGACATCATACCGTTCATCGAGTGTCATTGGGAAAGCATGACCACGATGCCTCGCAGGGTCACCCAATCGTGGCATGCTACGGTATTTAATAAGATTTCCTTGTCATTGCGATCGTACTGAATTAATATGCAGAGTAATATAACACGGGAAGTAACAATTAAATTCTTATCATTTTCAAAGAACTTTTTATCTTTTAGGTCCACAGAGCATTACTTAAGGATGTTGGAGCGCTGTTTACAATGAATGAAAGCACATCCGAGGGTCAGCTCTTTGGTTTGGCAAGCCCTGAGCTCACGTCGATCAAACCAAATTATGAAGCAATGATTAAGAACGGTCACCTTCGAGCGACAGAGATGGGGCTGCAACATGTCGGTGAGCACTTAATAGTTATGTTTTGTTTTTAAATTCCAGGTTACTTTAACTTTAGCAACATTGTTCTTCTCATCGAGTCAATAAAATATTCTTAGTCTTATCTCTGTTTGCACATTACTTGCGTGCATGTGTTAATATATATATATACATATCTCGATACTTATATGCACAAATGTGAACATCGATATAAATACAAAAATTTGCACGGAATGATTCGTCTTATCTTATCGTGAATGTAATCGCCAACTCGGTATCAGGAAACTATCCAAGCTTAAATCAAGACAAAGAAATCTCTCAATAAACTTTGTCCTAAGATATTTCGCTATAACGCAACGATTTGCCAATCGCTTATGTGTTATATAAATAAGTTATCTATTTACGACGACAAATATACACGTTACGACAATTAAGCAGCTCCTCTAGAAAAGAATTAATTATTGACTTTACTTTGAGCTCGAATACATTAAAAATAAGAGAAGAAACGGTGAAATATTTAAGACTAATATCACCAGCAAGATATTAAAAACGGATTGGATATCGTTAAAGTAGCATAATGGAAACTTTAGTGCCACTTAGTGGAGGTTTACGAGGTCGTAACGCGAAACGGAAGATTCCTGGCGAAGCTGCGGGCGCGGGCTCTGGAAAGAAGGGCAGAGGATCCGATATGACTACTCCTAAGCTACCTGCGCATGGTTATCCACTTGAGCATCCCTTCAACAAAGACGGCTACAGATATATCTTGGCGGAGCCGGATCCCCATGCACCCTTCCGACAGGTATACTTCAGTTTTATCAATCCTATCAACATCCTCGGAACATTCAATAATTATAGATATTTTTTAAAAATTTGCTAAATTCCAAAAATGTTTCCATTTGCATTTAGGAGTTCGACGAGAGTAGTGACTGGGCTGGTAAACCGATACCGGGATGGCTTTATCGTGCCCTCAGTCCGAGTGCAGTATTGCTTGCGCTGCATGACCGCGCGCCGCAACTCAAAGTGGCTGAGGACAGACTAGCGGTGACCGGGGAAAAAGGATATTGCATGATCAGAGCCACGCACAGTACGTAAGAACTATAATTTCGATCGATTTGACAAACACGATAATTTCTTCTCTCTTATTTTATCAGTTTGTCACATACCATCAGATGTATCTCGCATTTGCATTGATAATTGAACTTTATTTCCGGTACAATGTGTTTACAGGTGTAAGCAGAGGCACTTGGTACTGGGAAGCCACGATTGAGGAAATGCCGGAAGGATCGGCAACGAGATTGGGATGGGGACAAGAGTACGCGAATTTGCAGGCGCCTCTCGGTTATGACAAATTTGGTTACTCGTGGAGATCCAGGTGTTCATCATTGCTATAATACGCGAAGAATAATACTTGTTAAGCTTCTGTGTCTTCCTTCCTTGAAGGAAAAAAGCTCATTTCTTGATATTTCATAGGAAAGGCACACGATTCCACGAGAGCCGAGGAAAACATTATAGTAATAATTACGGCGAAGGAGACACCTTGGGCTTCCTCATAGCCTTGCCAGACACGCACGACGCCTCGCACATCCCGAATACTTACAAAGACAGAGTAAGTGTTATAATTCGTTGTGAATATGTTCTAAGCAATCTGAATAATTTTGATGAATAATTTTTTACCGAAATATCTACGAATCAGTCTACAGCTTGATTTCTTTACATCAGCCCTTAGTGAAATTCAAAAGTCATCTATACTACGAAGAGAAAGATCAGGTACAAGAGGCTCTCAAAGCTTTACGATCACTCACAGGCAGCAAAATCGTGTACTATAAAAACGGTGTCAATCAAGGCAACGCATTTATTGATATCAACAAGGGTGCCTACTACCCTGGTATCTCTATTTATAAGAGTGCAACGGTGTCAGTGAATTTCGGGCCAAATTTTAAGTGTCCTCCAACTGATGTTGCATTCAGGGGTGTAAGTAAACTTACATTTCTTATTTATAAAAACATATAAAAATTATATGTAATTATTTATCAAACTGATATGATGATAGATGCATGAGAAAGCAGAGGAGGCAATAGCCGAGCAATCGATGGCAGATATGCTTTATCTCACCGAGAACGAAGGGAAATTAAGATTGGACACATTCGTATTGTGACATTAGTATATCTTTTTATTTTCATCATTTTTCGTTCTGCATTTTGCCATTACAATTGCAGGAGTTGGCGTAACATGTGATCTAAATGAAGCAAAAATAAGATTTTAGGATTAAAATCTTGAAACTTTTCATCGGCATTTATTTATTAAACATTTCAACATTTTTCATGTGATTTTTTTTTTTTTTTTTTTTTCCCACATTGAACTGAAAATATAATGAGACGGAAATGTAACGATAACAATGTGAATTCCATTAAGCATTTTTCTTTATAGTAATAAATTATGTTCATCATAATGTTGAGCAAAATCCTGCAATTAATGAATTCAATGTAACCGTAATTTCTGAGATGACTACTCGAGAGAAGCAAGTCGCAAGTAAAGATTACATAAAATTAATAAAACAAAATTTATATTGATAATACAGTTAAATTTTATGATTTCTCAGAAAGCTATTCATTAATAATTTCATTGAATTGAATTTTCAAATTTTTGACAGGCGTTTTACTTATATCTGGATCTAATTCTGTCAGAATACGTTCTATTTCATTATTTATTTCTCATCGTGTACACACAAAAGTAGACAAGTATTTCTTATATGTGCGCATGCATGCGTGCACAGCGATCTTCCTCAATAAAAAAAGACAGACTGTTTATATAAATCATAATATACTAGATTTTTATTGCGATATATTTACACTGCTCAAGTCATCCTCGCAGTTTAAGATATTCTCAATCGTAAATTACTAACGATAATTATTTTCCGAAGCCGCCTCTGCAAGTAGGACTCGCGGTGACTGTTTTACTGCTTGTCTCCCACTGTTCTGGTGTTTTCGCCTAGAAAGAAATAAGAATGGAGCAATATGCATAACAAAATTTAAATTTTTTCTTATTCTACATTCGTTGCATCTGAAAGACTAAGATGTGTTTTACACTCGGTGTATTAGTACACCGTATAATCTTGTGAAACTAATTAACTAGCTACTTACTACTATCGATAGGGCATGCACCCCTCCTTGTAACTCTGCTTGCAATATCTCGTTTACCATTCGATGTCGCTGAATTAATAATCTGAATTAAGTATCTCTTGCAGATGAATTCCGTAAGATATACATATAAAGCATTCATACATACCTTGATCAGTGGCTGTTTATCGAATTTGTCAGATACAACCACTACCTTAAAATGTGTCTCGGAATTTTTGGGGACATTGTGCATATAAGATTCATTGATAACGTCGCAATGCTGGGGATTCAAATTAATTTGCAGCTTTTCCCTGATCGTCTTCTCCAAGGGCCATCTTCCTATTTCGCTCATGTCTTGCCGATGAAATGCGCTGCGATCTATGTTAGTACGGTCTGTTTTATTTCCGTACTTGTCTTTTCTTACATAATAGATAATAGATATATCCAAAGGATATGAAAGGATCTGATCAGATCATAAATGAATGTAGCTCTTAAAAAAATACTAGGAACACGGATAGTCGCATAATTTGCGATGCAAGATATCAAGGCGTAAGAATTAAGACCACTTAGAGCGTAGAATGTATGGCATGTAGTCTAGTATTTATTTGATAAGAATTTTATACAAACGGGTGGAGAGAGATAGAGAGACACCATTTTGATAACAAATTCTCTTTGAGTCTTCCAATGTAATGATACGCATTTTTCTATATGACTGTTTACAATCTCTGAATAATTTTATATCGTATTTATATTTATATTATTTAATTAATATTAATAAGATGTCTCAATTTAATCAAAGCGATTAGTAACAATAAATTTTATATGTATAATTATATTATATGCATATATAATATATTACATACGACATTAATTATATATAATATTGTAAATAAATCGTTAAATAGAGAATCCTTGCAGCAATAATGAGACAGTAATAAAGTAATAAACTGAGGCATAACAATCAAATCTCTAAGGCGCTCACGTTCTCTCTGTCAACTCAACCTAGCCTAACCTAACCTAACTTTAATTCTAACCTATTCCAGATTACAAAACAAAAATCAATGATCTTAAACCGATAGTTTACTCTTTCTGATTAATAGATTTCCCAGCAATTTTGCTCTATGCATCCCACGTTGTCGCCGTTGTCGAGATTATTACATACGTCAGTCAACAAAGTTTTCCTAGACAGCCAAATATGTCGAGTATACGTTCCACAACTTGCGCGTGTATGCAATGGCAGTGCAAGAGAAGATATAATTATTCTAGCAAGATCGTTTCCAATGACGACCAAGGCAAAAATCAAGCACGGCATAGGTCACAATGTGACGGCGCGTGTATTGTCGAAACAAAGTCCATCGATAAGAAACTAGCGTAGATCGTGCAGGATGAAAGGAATGGATGAGGTGGCTGTTGGGATATTTGACTTTACGGTCGGTGGCCGTGAAATGAATCAACTCGTAAAATATATTTATTCGTAACATTTTTCTGCTTCTTTATTCGACATCTTTATTTATTTGCACTTGAACAGGAGAAAGCTGCGCCGGTCGATTTTCGTCATTGTTTACAACTACGTTTTACCGAGATATTTAATCGAGTGAGTGACTAGGTGACAGGGTGCGAAGCACCCCGTCTTAGTATTCTCTATTATTTACAGAAAATGGGAGAAAGAACGAAACACACGACTTGTTATACAATCCATTAGACAGGCACGTTATCGAATCTCGCACAATTATACAAAGACGCTAGGGGGAGACACTCCCCATCGTTAACGAGTTCGATTTTACTTAGCAGCTCCGCGATCGCTCGTCCAACAATTTTACATTAAGGCTAACATGTTATCAAGTTTTTGCGTGTGCAGATAGTAACAAGTAACTATTATATTTATACCTTAAAATGATATGATTTCATTCAAATTCAAATGGATATGCTTCGTGCAACTTTCGATTCGATCTCGTTTGAATAACTCGTAACTCCAATCGGTTTCGCACAAATTTTATCCCTCTGAGTTGCTTAGTTTCCTCAAAAAACGCGACGCGGATTGGTCATTTGATTGTCAGAAAATTACTTAGGAATATAACAATGTATCATTTATGTATCAAATCAGTCCAAGATGTGGTCATTGTTGTGCGCGAGGAATTGCACGTTACTTTATCGATCATTCCTTTTCTCGGATGATACCCAAAGGATCGAAGTAAACCGCCATTGTCATTGAAGTAAATATCGTTAGATCGTTGCCACGAAAAATTTTGTCGGTCGCATCCTTATGAAATAACTACAAATCCACAGATCTCCTGTTATCTTATTTACACTCTAAAATACTACAGCAAGGATTATGATCCTCCGGACTTCTCACTCGTCACTCGCAAAATACTGCAAATCTCAACGGAATACAGGAATATGAAGAACAATTATTATTAATAGCCGTAATTCGGAGATGCGTAATTCGGAGAGCGATGAAAAAAGAAAAACTGAAGCGATCAGTGCCAATTTGTTAAATCAAATTATTAAAATTGCATAATTGCCTAAATAATCTGGTGACAATTTCCGATTGATGGAGAAAAATTCTCCTATAGATTTTTCTTTAAGGCAGATATAAGATTTCATTTGAATATGATTTGCGTGCGTGATGTGACAACCTTTACGAGATCTGCAGAATTCCTCGAACAACTGGATGTCATTCCTGGATGTCGATCTCTATAAATTAATCAATTAATCGCTGACACAAGAAGCTCCTTCCATGATGTCGCTCTGTATTGCTCAACCCTTTAATCGACTATTAATCCTTCAATCGCATTCAATTTATTTATAATTAAAATCATTATTACGCGACGAATAAATTCTAAAACGGTATGAATAATTAAAAGACATTTCTCATCTCAGTAGTTTCTAAAATTAATGGATTATTAAGTTACTGTATCAACATCGTCACAGTAACTAATAATACGCGTATAATACGATAAATTGAATGCAGGAACAATGCTCGTTTGATTTATCACGTAAATTGTTTGCAAAATCTTTTTTCGATATCGCGACAACTTTTCAATACCTCCTGATACCATCAAAACACTCGTAGAATATATATGTATATACATTCTTCATGGAATATATATCGATTAAGTAGCAGTTGTTAAAGGGTCAACGCAAGCGTACAAGTGAAATATTACGTCAGCATTGCAATGTAATGTGAGCTCAATATGAGCCGTCATAATAGTTCGATAATCTTAAATTGGCCTATCTTATTATTACGAGGCGCCGCATTGTCCCCTTTAGCGAGAGGACCCTTCGGATTCTCGAACCCTAGAACCCCTTTCGGGTCTCTGAGGATTTTAGGAACACCAAAATCCGTTGATCCGTTGCCGATCACCTGTTTCCCTCTATATGTACATATAACATTCTGTATTGATTTTGTATTTACAAAACTTCGCTTCCTGATTCATGTGTCCCGCGGGTTTCGTCCAAGATCGCTACACGTTTTATTTATACAGATGTACGTCGGCGGCCTCGAAAGCTAATTACAAGAGCGAGCGACCGGTCGATCGATTTTGTTCGTGCAAAACGGGAAATTCACATACGAGACGCCAAACTAGAACAAGTCAGCTTCAAATCAGTCGTTAGCTTCGAGTGATGAGATTCGAAGCGAATCTTCTTCATTCGGTTTCGCCGTTGCACCGTCGGTGCAACATTGACGAACACTCACGAGCACTGCAGCTGCAGATCTTCCCAGCTGCCATCTGCCTGTAGTCTGTACTTGGACAGGGAAACGGCATGCGCCATATTTTATTTTAATAGATACTTGCGGTTGAAGGACATCGGATCTCCTCTCGATACAGAGACTTTCGATTCGCTCCTCGCAAATCGAGCCTCGATCGGGATGAGCTACAAGCAAATCACAGGATTGACTTTTGAGAGATCCGGGACAATCGCCGGACAATCGATCGCTCGCTGCTCGTACCTTTCGTCGTCCGACCGACGTGCTAATACTAGAGTCAACTACCTGAAGTACGGCAATCTGTCGCCTATATTAATCGCGCAGAAACATACACGCAGAAGCTACGAGGTAACTCGCTTTGTCGCACCCATGTATCGTGGTTTCTTCGCGGTGTCAGTCTCATAAGAAAGGCGCTCGTGGAATAAAAGAAGGCACTTCGTTGCATCTTCCTCAGGCACTTTCTGATATGTCGACTGTCGCCTCTTGAACTCTGAATCCCCTCCAAACTGCCGAACTGCTCTCCTTCTTCTTCTTCTGCTTTTCTAAATCTCTCTCCACATCTCCTCACAAACCTCCCCTCCGTGTCTTTATTGGCCGTTCCTGCGATCTCGTGACCTCTTGTCGCACACCTACATATCTCTTCATCGGTCTCTGTTGTATCCTCATTCTTCACGTCACGTCAACCCGTCGATCCTCCTCCTGCCTCCCTCGATTTCTTGACTAGAGCCTCTTCTTGCTTCAATTCTCTCCGCGTCTCTCTCGATTTTCCGTAGATGATCATCGAGACTCTTCCGGGGTTGGCTCGAAGACACAGGCTTCCGGCCATCAGTAGACGTAAATGGTCTTTAGCTGATCCCTTAATTCGGGAGGAATGGCACAGGTATCCGACTCGGCTTTCCTCTTCACCAACCGACGCCAACGCCCGCCAAGGTTCTTGCGGAAACCCTTTGCGAATCCAGGCCGGTCCGATGGTAGAGCGTGTACGAGAGTATCCTATGAAACAGAAAGGCAAACCCTTTTGAATTGCCGTTGAATCGAATTGGACGACTGAATTTCTGTTGCCTGGGACTCGTTCCCAGCTGGGGGATCTCTCTGTCGGAAGCAAGATGCCTAAAAACTAGATTGAAAAACTCCGGATGCCAAATTGTCCCTGCTGGCAGTCGCCTCGCTGGTTACATCGGCTCCAGCCAGCGTAATGAGCGCTCTTCTTCCCTATTTAAAATCCATTACGAATTTACATCGTTGGACAGGATCGTGACGACTCTAGAGTCTTATCGATATAGCAAACGAAGAAACGGCGTTTCGCGAACGCTCGACAGCTGCACCCTATTCGAGAGATCCGACTGCCGGTGAGCGGCAATAGCGGGACGCCCACCGGTGACGCTAAATTTAGTGTCAGACCGGAGAAGCGTCAAGAGCTGCACCCATTTCGCCAATGTATTTATATACACTTTGTCGTTTTATTATACCTCATGGAATAATTTTATCGCTAAATTGCGCCTTTAATATATAAGATTAAAGTTGCCGCAGCATCAACGCAGCGACGTCAACATTTTTTTAATTAATTTTATCGATGTTATTAATTGACGGTCGCAGACGACCGCAGACAGATGTAACGATTAATCAAGAAATAATGTCCCTAATAACCTTTCAATTTACAATTACGCGCGAATTCTTTTCTCTCCCCCTCCCTGCCCCCTCCCTCCTTACCCACTTAAAAATTTGAATTTAAATCGACGTTACGATAAGAAGAAAAGAAAAAAGAAAAGAAAAACAGAAAAGAGTTAAAGCTCTTCAGACTTCTGCATGTAAAGTCGAATTTAACAAAAATTAAATTTAACAAAAAAAAGAAAAAAAAAAGAAAAAAGAAAAAGGAAAAGAATGATAACAACAACACCGTTTCATGCGTTACGATCGAATCGTAATTCTTTAACGTAACGTCAAAGAGGCGCATTGCAGCTGCGGCCAATCAGCGATCGCGACTCTGTCGGCGGGAATAATCGATCGTGCGCGAAGTAATGTGAAACCACGATGGCCGCGGGTCACTGTCCCGAAGATCGATTCCCGAACGGACTGGTTATTTTGCCGGTTATTCTAGAGAGAGACTATCAGCAAAGTATATCGTGAAATGGTTGTTACTAGGTGACTCGAAGAAGAGATCGCGTCTTCATACGTGAAACTTTCCCACGCAAGGAATCCAATTTCTCAAGAAATCGTGCTCCATGACTAGAATGATACGCATAACGAAGCGCTTAATGTAGAAAGGCAGGCTGGCTTGCACGGGGAAAATAATTCTAGGCGTACGGCTGTAACATGCAATTGTAACTAAAGCCAGCATTTTTATGCGAATATTTTTCGGCTGTCTCCGTCCGACGTCGCGCGTCCTCGAGTCATTGGACAGTGTAGCAGGGGCAAACCAGTAAAATCTGGTAATACTGGCTCCACCGGTTAGTCGGTTAGTCGTTGCGACAGTTAGATCGACCGATAGATCGACCGCGAGAAGGAGCGATCATCTGTATTCGCACACACGTACGATCCTCCGATCCTCCTACACCACCTCTGCTCCCCTGATCGCTCAACGTAGTTCGCAATTGAGAATGGAAAATAAAAGAAAAAYCCCTGCCGCAGAGTACGACGGCGGCGGCGGCGGCGGCGGCAGCGGCGGGGGGGGGGGAGGAGGAGGAGGAAGGGGGGCAATTGCTAATGTGAGCCTTGTTGGCCCATTAAAATTACGAAACCGCCGGATAACCCGGCGGATTCAAGGTTCCTCTCTGTGAACCCGTATCAATTATTCGGACGTTATTCGGACTTGGAGAGAATCGCAACCCCATGAGGAGAGATTGACCGGGAAGGTCACGCGTCATCGTAAACAGCAGCGAATCATCGGGTATACGAGAATACAAAAATACAACGCAAGATGCACCAACCTGATCGTTGTACAACGCATACTGCGCCGGCGGCATGTGGGGTGGCGGGTACGGGGGCGGGAATTGCCACGCAAACGGCTCGACGGGATTGGCGGACGGTGTGGTCGCGTAAATGTGTTCATCGCAGACGTTGTTGACGTAGTCCGTCGGCATGCTGGTCGTGGATAGCTGAGTGCAGCAATTGTTGGGGTGCGTCGGCGATGCGCCGATCGTCGCGGGTGACGTCGCTGTCTGCACCACCGTTGCTTCAGGGTGCACCGCGCTGGAATGATGATCCTCGCGCTTCCGCAGCTTGCTGCGGACAAGGCGGATGGCAATCATAGTTCCGTTGCTGCCGACCATTTTTCTAAACTTCCGGTACAGCCTCGCGAGTTTGCCTGCTTTCGCGACCGCGTTCCTGGAACCCGGAACTTCACCGACGCCCGAGTTCTCGATCCTTGGGATCTCCAGGATATAGGAGTTCTCGGAGCTATCGAAGGGAGAATCGAAGCCACGGAGGCTCTGGAAACTTTCGAGGGGGATCCTGGAGGACTTCGGAATCACCGAGGGATCGCGGGGGAGTCCAACTCTCGGATCGATCGGATCGATTTTGTTTGAATTGAAGCTACCGAGAGCCACCTCGGAACGCCGAAATTCCGAAAACTCCGCCAAGTCAGGCGGAGCGCGTATGCTCTATTCAAATTGTCAAGGTCACGTGGACTATCGGAACTATCGGGGTCTTCCCTCGAGCGACTCGAGCGGAATTTTAAAGAACGAGGAAAAAACACGTGCGCTTTTCCTTCCTTCAGTCTGAGTCTCTCTCTCTCTCTCTCTCTCTCTCTCTCTCTCTCTCTCTCTCTCTCTCTCTTTCTATTTCTTGTCGCACTTTTTTATCACGCGTCGCATCATAAACTCCCAGCTATTTCCCTTCGCGAGCGATCGATTTTTCTTGCTCGATTTCTCTTGTTGCTCTTTTCGGTACGAACGATCTCGGAGTTTGGGAATCCCGGGACTCGGGGGGCTCCGCGTTTCTGGCCGTCTTTTCTTTCCTCCCTTCTTTCTTTCTTTCACGAATAAATGCGACTCTTATGCGCAAGTCTGACTCTCTCCCTTAGGGATCTAGGAATACCTTGGGTTTTCTTCTAGGTTACTCTCCGTCTCCGTCGCGCGCACCTCGTTTCCATCCAATTCTGGCAAACGGCTCTGCGAACGCACATGCAACGTTCTCTTTCACGATCTCCCGTTTGTCTAGCAAGGATATCACTATTTACACTTGTGCGATATATTCGCACTGACTAGCTTCGCGAATCCTTGGCACACGGTCATCCGGCAGGGATTTTACCTCCTGTCTCCCTCCGTTTCTTTTATATTACGCGCACGTGGACGCAAATTTCAGGGGAACGGTGCACGGCGTCGTCTCTCACTGCCGAAAGGCCGCAGCCGACGTGATCCCGCACTACGTCCGTCCGTTCATCGCTCGCAGCTAGCGCGTATCTGAACCAGATAGCGACGCATGGCCGTCTCTTATACTGTCCCGTGACGTCACGATCGAACGCCACGGCGATTGGTGCGCGCGCGTCGAGTAGCCACCGCGGCGAAATTCGAACGGTACATGACGCCCATCCGCTCACCCCGCGAGATTAACATCTCGCAAACTGTCGTCATAGTTGCCGCGCCAGTCGCGCCGGAAGGCCGACCGGCGGACTTGTGTTTTTACGTCACGCAACCGCGATGTATAATCGACGCGACGTCCGGCGCGGCGGCCGTGGCCTCTCATTTCGTCCGCTATTATGTTATTACGTATTATTATTGTTCGCAATGTTTATCTTTACTTTATCGTATCAATTCGGATAAGATCCATCTTCGGATAGGAGGATCGCCAAATCGCAATTACGCCAAATCTGGATTAGCGATTTCGATTCCGATTTCGAGAAATCGATAATCGGGAGACGGAGGCCCCTTTGTCCAATCGCGCGGCTTATCGGATCGCGATAGGGAATTACAATTTAAAAGCGGTTAGAAACCGCGATTATGCAACGGCCACGATAGACGACGGCTTTCGTATTTCGCAACGACATGCAACGATGTGCACGGAGCTTCGTCGTTTAAACGTTCTGCTGATCTACACAACAACAACGAGGTCCCCAATAGCGAATCCGTCCCCCTCCCTCGCCCCCGGGTCGTTCCCGACGCAACCGTTCAAACTAAACTGAATTACTGACTCGAACAGTCAGCGATAGAAAGAAAAAGGAGGCTTCCATCCTAAAATGGAAGATAAAAGGAAAAAATGGATAAAATCTTGATCGCGGACCGAAAGGGAGGAAGCTTCAGTTCGGAAATAGCAAACCGGATCGAACCGGACGGAACAAAAGGAGAAGAAAAGAGATCGCAGAAGAAAAGAGAAAGATCTATCGTTCTCCCTTTAGGATCTATTCTCGACAACGCGGATGGAAAATCCTGATCTCCGAGTTATTGCGAGAGCCGACTTCTCGCCAACTTCTCAAGAGATACAAGAGATACGGGAATCCATTAATCGGTTATCGACGCTTCTCGCGAATGATAACGCGAGTGAATCGCGACTACCAGATTTAGCATAAAACAATGAACGACGAACGGACGATAACACCCATTGCAAACAGTTGCAAAATCGAAATTTTGTTTATCTCCATTTCCGAGTAACTTCATCGAGCTGCGCTTGTCGGCGCGATCGCGTTCGACAAGTGTTTACAAGTGTCGCGGGTAATCATGCGTCAATTTATTCCCTCATTCGTCAGCTGGTAAACAAGGTTAAACCGTGAATATCACACGTTTCGACAATTTGCAGGCGCGTGAGTCCCCAGAGAGAGAGAGAGAGAGAGAGAGAGAGAGATTCCATCGGGGAATAACAATAGAGTCCGGCAGTCCGCTCCCAGCGTTGTTACGTCGCTCGACGATAACAACGAATTACACGAACAATGTTGTACGCGTCGCAAGTGGGATTTCCAAGAGCGATGTTTCGAACGAGAGGAAAACAGACACGTGAAAATGCCCGTGAAAAAGAGACGCGTTTCGCTTTTAGCGGACGGCGAAAATAGAAGGCGTCTCGGATTTCAGGCAATTGTCCAAGACGCGCGATAAAGCATAAAAATTGATTGAAAGAAGGACAGAGAGGGATCGGGCTAATCCTCCTCCTGCTCCCCCTGCTTAATCGAGAATTCGGATTAGACGCAGCTTGATCGCGGATCGATCAAGCGATCAAATTGGAGCGAGAAAGGAAAGAGAGGAGAAAGGAGGAAGCGAAGTTTGAGAAAGAGAGCCGTCATCGTCGTCGTCGTCGTCGTCGTCGTCGTTGTTGATACACCAGAGAAAGAGAGAGAGAGAGAGAGAGAGAGAGAGAGAGAGAGAGAGAGAGAGAGAGAGAGAGAGAGAGAGAGAGAGACGTCGTCTCGACGACGACGACGTGTCTCGTGATGACGACGACGTTCTGGGAAAGAACATCGAAAGGGAAACTGCGTGTGCCACGAGCGCGTTGCCTTTATCTCTATTTCCGTCCGACCGCACGCGCACGCCAGACGCTGTTTTCAAGCATGCGACACCGCCGGATGGTCAGACAGACGGATAGACGGATAGGCAGAGACGCTGTCGGGTTCAAGCTCTCGTTGATCCGCGGGATCCTCGTCGCTTCGTCGCTCTTCAGCAGACCGGCGATGTTGAATACCGCTACGAGAGCTGCGAGAGCAGCTCGTTCGGCAGCAGAAGGTGAGCAGCCCCGCGACCAGCCTCGAGAAAGTCTAGATCATCTGGTTTGATTTCGATTTCGGCTTCTTCTCTGAATCCAGGCTCTGATCTAGGCTCTAGCAGCCTACCCTCGAAGGCGTCGTCACGCTTAATCGACATCATCGAGCGGAGAGAAGAAGGAAAGGGACTCGGGAACCAGCTGGCCTCAATTGCCGGCTATTTTCCATATGTTATTCATCGGCGCGGGTCCAATTAGCGGCCGCAATTATCGCGACTGTATCCGTCACGCGAAATTATTCCGTCCACGTATTCGCCGGGCCGATTTTCCTCTCAAGTGTGTCTCGGCGTTTAACGTCTCCCTAACGGCGGGCTGTACCGTGGCGCTAATGCGCGTTATGTAATTTATATCGTTACACGTCAAGGATGACGCGGGAACGCTCAAGCAATACTCACCTGATCGTCACGGCGAGGACGACGATGAAAACGCCCACCAGCACCATAGCGATCAGCACCCCGCATATCATGTAGATACTGTCGGAGGGTGGATCTGCAACAAAGAGGCTCGTTGTGACTTTTCACGAAAGCTGTCCGATCGAGTTGGACGATTAAGAGCCGCGAGAAGGACGCCGCGCATTCCTTCATCCAACGGTTCGTCCCGGGTGTCCATCTCGTGAACCATCTCGTCGCTGGAATCTGGATTAATCAGCGCGCACTGATCAGCAGGCTGGGGGAGAAAATCGGGAGTAAAGCGGCAGCAAACCCGTTTGCTTCAAGGAGGATGGCCGAGCGAAGGCCGAGCGTCACATTTTTCCCTAGCTTTTCCCGCCGCGAGAGAAGAAGAACCCGTCGTCCTTTCAAGTTCAACGCCACCTTCGGGCTCAGCTGCGGGCATAAGGGACTGGACTGGCTGCTGGCTATGCCAGGCTTGCTTTTACATAAGACTCCAAGCGAGATGGAATCCCTCAGCGGCAACGAGATCGCCTCGCGATCGATTCGGGAAAGCTGAAAGCTTCCTTTCAACTCCTTCGATAATAATTTTCTGGACATCCGCGTGATTCCGCGTGAATCAGCGTGATATCCTGTCACGACTGTCTGCGTCTGCTTTGCGGAACAGCTTGGAAACTGTCCAGTTGAACGCATGCGACGAGATGGCCACGAGCGTTGCCCACAGGTTGCCATCAGCTGACGCCGTTGGCAGACGACTCTCGAGCTTGTCTCTTTCGGCCTCGCCGGAAGACGTTTCAGGAAACCCAAACAGTTTTATCGCGAAGGCTCGTCCGTTTCGGTAGGAGAAACCGTCCAAACACGTCAAGACGTTTGATTGATTCTCGAGAGCTGACGTGAGCCGAAAGATTTCGGAGAAGCCTACGTGATGCCTTCTCTCAAAGGCCCACGTTATTAAAAGACATCTTAGCCAACAGGAACCGTCCTGATATTTCAGAGAGTCCATGTTGGAAAACGAGCGCTGGCGGCTCGCCTTCGATTGACGCGATCGGATCGTAAATATCGAGATGCAGATGCAAACAGCAAGGATACGTGGAACTTCCGAGTCACGTAAGGATCCGTATTATCATTATCATCGTGTAATGACACATGCTACTTGCAAAGCACTTAGCCGCAGGCATATAATTATTTGTTGTTATTATTTGTTGATCGACTTGTTGATTTACATGAATCTCCTCTTTACATTTATGTATCGAATATACATAAGCGCGATGTTAGTCATCGATCATCGTTAATTGGACTTCTTCTCTCTCTCTCTCTCTCTCTCTCTCTCTCTCTCTCTCTCTCTCTCTCTCTCTCTTCGATCCAAAGATCGTTGGAGCTTGCGGAGGAAACTGGCGTTCCCGAGCATAGACATAGATATATCCATCTCGTCCTTGAGCCTAGATCGGAGGATCGGCTTGAGATTCGAGCTTCTCTTGAGAGGACCCTCAAATTTTCACGCGACGAGCGCCACGAGGACGGAGAAAGAAAGAGGCGGGGKGGRAAAGAAAGAAGAGAATGCTGCGCAGACTGGCTGGACTCGCCGTTCACTTTGCCATTTCTCAATGTGGGACACGGCCGGCTGAATCACGGCATCGCGGCATCAAAGAGAGACCAAAGATCTGCTGGTTCCGCGTTAATACGTCTCGTCGTCGGCATCAATCGTCATCGATGGACTTGCGCATGCGCGCGCGGGAAAAGGCGCGCGGTAGCAGACGAGCGGAGTATCGGGAATCCTGGGATTCCCCGGGAATCGGGAAAGCGAGCGATCCCATCAAACAGCGGGAATGGCGGTTCCTCAGGATCGGCGATGATGCGAGACACTCGAGAGAATCGAGAAGCGTCGCCATCGCCGATCGTCGACGTTCGACAAAAGTCGAGAAGGACCGGGAAGGACGTTTCGGAGGACCCTGCGAGTCTCGCGACCCCCCCTCAGCGTTGAAAGGTCGCGTGAGGAGGTTTCTGATCCGACGTGATCGGCGCGCGTCCAGCTGCCGCCTCTATTTATAACAGCGTAATCTGTACGGTATAAAACTGCTAGATTATCCCGTTAAAAATAGCAGCGCCGCTCTCTATGACGGATAAGGCGCTTATACCGGGCGATAAACTTTGCAAATAACTCGACGGCGAATATCGTGACGGTGCCTGACCAAGTGAAAGGCTCCCAGACATCTCTCATCATTAGCATGATTTAATTGATCTCGCCGCTCCTCGAGCGGAAAGCAACCGACTCGCAGCGAACTCGGTTACTCGCGGACGCGTGAAACGCACGTAGGGACATGCGAGAGATGTAACGCGATACAACGTGACGCGGAATCGTTCAAAGGAAACAACGGGACAGCATTAATCATGCTGGGACAATGAGGAGTCCACGGACGACCGATTGGGAGCCGACATACGAAACGACCTCGCGTAAGCTCCGCCGACGTGCGCGTGACGCAAAAGCCATTTTCCAAGTGAGACCACCTTCCGGCGCTGTCAGGTGTCCGACACTTCCCGCTATGATCATTCCAACCGATTTGGGAAGGCTTTCCTGAAGACAGGTAGCTATCCCACGACACGCGGCAGCGTGTAGGCTGACTGACCGGTGACTCGCCAGTGTTGATTGCGCTTTGTTGATCGATTAGCGATCAGACGACTCTTGCCGCGCGCTGATTCACGCGCATTCGCGCGTCAGATAGCGTCCTATCTCATTTATCTTCTACGACCGGTTGTTTTGTCACGATACTATTGTATCTTGCACTTTGGCCGCGCCCCTTCTCGCCGAACACTTCCGGGAGTGCTCTCGTCGACAATCGCGACTTTTTCTCCGGTTTTGATGGTCGCGATTACGCGACATAACGTAATCGCGCGTTTGAACGGTATCTTCTGGATGAGATGTCACTTCCGGTCGACGTCATCGGGGATTTAACCCTTTCAGGAATCTTTTAACCATCCGAGATGTTTCTCCGAAGCTCTGATCGCTCGAGGTACCTCTCCTCGAGAAGAGAGATCTCTCGCGGCTTTCGTCATCCTTTCCAAGCCGAGTTACTTCCGGAACTTCTTGCCAGACTCTAGAAACATCGTCGAGTCGGAGAGTCTGATGGGCCATCGATGTGTTTACACGCGGAGCTGTCCAGCGGTTGATTCACCCCGGCGCTATGTATTCCTTGAGCCGCAGCCAAGGTGCATCCCTTCGACGCTGCCGGATTGGTGGACGATCGCATTTGCGTCAGTGCTTGCGTTTCCTCGATAGCGAGAGACGCATGAGTCGCCGGCACTTTATTCGCGCCTCTGATCGTCCGACCGAAGGAGAAACACGTTCGCTTTATAAGTGGCTCGAGTGCTCGTAGATCATTCTCCATTTCCCTCCGGGTGTTCCTCGGGAGATCCCAACGAACAAGGTTTCCAATAGACGAGCGATAATAGACAACGTCCGTCTCAGTCTCAGGAAAATTCCCGCAGCATGACGCAACGCGCATCATGAGATGCGCTCGCATTAGTAAAGAGAGATATCTTGCCAAGTATGAAGACTAGAGCGAGGAGGAAGAGGAAGTAGAAGAGAGATCGACCGTGCGGGATCAATTGTCCGATGCGCGGAGCTGACGAAAATTTTGTCAATTTTCGGCCAAACTCTCCGAGTTTTACTTACGCTCTCGCGTAGTTGGACGACTCGCGTTAACTGACGCCGCGGAAACCGCAAATGGGTTTTAACCGCGTTTCAGCCGTCCGCGTGCCGTGAGTTTATCGTGACGGCGTCGTAAATTTCGGCCATAATTCAACACCTAGCGCACTATCGGCCGCCGAAATGCTTATTGTTGTTAAACGATTGTACGGGGCCACGGAAACAATATTAACACCGTCCGGCGCTCGATTCGCGGAACCGACCGTCAGACGCACGCGATAAATCGATCGATAATGCGAGGACGTTCGAAAGACGAGACCCTGACTTTATTTATAAAGCTGCTCGAATAAATAAATTCGTCGGTACGTAACGGTATCGCGGCAATATGATCTATATCCAACCGCGAGGTGCCGTTAAACAATTAATTTCGTTAATACGACCGTCGAACCTTCATGTCCGATCGATGTATCGACTGATCTATTTCAAGGTCGCCTCCATTTTGCGCGAGCGAAACTTTGTGCGCTCCTTGTGGGCCTCGATATCAAGATGTACTATCTGGGAATGGTAGAAAATATGAGCAATTAGAGCGGAGTGCCTCGTTAAAGTAATTGGATGTCTCCGCGAGGTCTATTTTCGCCTTGCTTTCGTTTCGATAACGATCGCATAACCTCTTCGGTCGCGAATTGCTGTCGTCTGACCTCTGCCGCGACCTAGATCCGATCAACGCCGAAATGTTCTCGAGCATCGGACTCCAGATCTCGCGTTGAACGCGAGAAATTTATCAAATGCCCAGAACGATTTCACCGAAAGCGGTCAATAATCTCCGCGGATCTCAAATATGGCGCGGATTAATAACAATTAGAAGATTAATAACAATCGAGAGATACGAGAGATCGATAGATCGAATGATGGATGAGTTGTGCCGCTGTCATGGACTAATCTCGCGTTAACAAATGACACGGGGCGCCGATATCTTCGCCATTGATTGAGAACCACTAGACAAGAACCGAAAGTAATCAAATTTATGGCCTGCTGTCTCTGTCGTTAGCAGGCCGGCAAGATAGTCTCCGTATTCGTTTTAATCGATTTGTATTCTTTGCTCGGATACGCGTTCGGAAAATAATATTTGCGATAAAGCGATGCTCGGTTTACGCGATTAGTTAATCGCCGGGATTTTCCGTTTCGCGTGATGAAGATTCGTTCTTAATATCGCAGCGATAAGATCCATCGAACTTTAGCAAACTCGAGCAAATCAATCGAATTCTCGCCGCGATCATCATCCGCTCGCATCGATGATCCCTGCAGGACCGTCTCTCGCCAGAGTGTATCGTGCATAAATTTTATCTTCGACCGCTCGGTCGAAACCGAATCGGTCATTAATCAAAATTTATGAACTCGAACCCGATCGTTTTATCGGCGCTGCATTATCGCGCAGATAATATAAAATTTTATTCCCGATAAGCATTTGAGTTATGCGGATGTCGAATTTCACGAAATCCATTCCCATTGTTGCGTCTTTCTCCTCTTTGCTTCCTTTTCTCTTTCTTTCTTGTTTTTTTTTTCTTTTCTTTTCTTGACAAGATTACTAAGAGAAAGAAAAGAGGTGGCGAGAGACGGCGGAACGCGAATGCGTTTTACTCCGCAGCATGCAGCGTCGCGGCGATATCGGAGGAGCCGAGGGATTAATCGATCAATTTGTACTTGCTAATTAACGAGAACGCCCGATGAAATGCTACCGCACCGGTTAAAACCGAGTTAAAACTGACGTTAAGATTAACGTTAACGCGAGTACGCAATTCATTTCCGTGCTCATTTCCGTGCATGCAATGGAGGAGAGAACTCACCGAGATGTGACAACGAATATGGATCTGAAACAACAGAAAAAAAGACAGACACGATTAAATCTCATGCGGACTGCAATGGCGTAGACGTGGACATTTTAATTAAAACGCATACAGGCCCATCGTGGCAAATGCTCGTGGCAAATGAACATCGTGGGGCGCGCTCCGAACGGAAGCGGCACGCGATCTATTCACTCGTGCGTTCCGATCGTGCGTTGTATCGATCGATCGATTTTAGCGGCATCGCGGGACATCCGATGAAGCGAGGATCAGCGGCGTGCTTTTCGAATTTGGAATCGATCTTTCTTTGGGCGGAAACTGGATCTTGGAAGAAGCGAAGCTCTCCGTCGTGGATTATCACAAGCTTCTCCGGACGCCGTTGCGACGTGCGTTATAATTTTAATATAATTGCAAATGTAATTGTAAATGTAACGACGAACATACCCACGAGCCCACATGCACGCGATTTAATATATGTACATTTTAGCAGCTATTTGCGATCGATCGATGGGCGGGATTAGATTAATCCAGCGGATACTTTCGGAACGATCGTCCGCTTCTGGAGTTCTCGCCTTATCGAGGATTATCATACGAGTGTGATCTGCGCTTAAGGCGCGAATCGACGCCGAATCCATCGACATGTATTGGACGAGGCGGCGGGGAGGAGCTATTTATAAATTGGTCTGCCTCGTCTTTCCCGAGGAGGAAAAGTAGAAACGATCGACCGATCGATAGACTTTCCTCGAGGCTGGTCGCGCCTCCGTGACGTCACGGAATTATAGGAACGTCCGAAACGTTCTAGCTTCCGATTCATTCAGGATGAGATCCAAGAGCGGTGGATTTGTGCCGCCGCGATGATGGGAGGATCAATCGTTCATGATCGATCGATTTATTCGAATTTCATTTGCGAATTCTCGAGGCGTTCCCGGGAACGTGCTAATTCATATTAATTCGATAACGACTGTTTATGAATTTTTGAATGAGGCGCCTGACGCCTCACGCTGATGGCAAGCATCAGCCGATGACGATCTTTCTGCTGTAACCAACTGTTTGTTGGAATTGTTTTCGCGCACGGCGACAGGTGTGCCTCGTCAATAATATTCACTCGTTGCTCGAGCTCGCTCGAAATACGAGATGAATGCCGGTTAGAGATAAAGCCGCCATAAAATATTACCGCGTTGTGTAATCGCAATTACACGTCTCCCGGCAATTACTGTCTCGTTCCTTGGCGTTCGCTTGATCGTCGCGCTCGCGTTTTACGACGGAGACAACGTCGCACAGGCGAGGCTGACGGAATCCTTTTTCCTTTGCACATCCGCCCGATGTTAATAGCTGCTTTGCTCACATGAGCGACAACTCAGCGAGCAGTAGAGCGAAGAGCTCGATTTCGATGCTTTCGCGAGGAAGCGAGCAACGGCAAGGTCGATTCCGCTCTTCGTTCCGTCTCTCTCACATCTCATCTCGCGCGTCCCCGTTGGGAAATAATGATCTCCCCGCCGTTGCTGCGGATTATCCGACTTTCGGATGCAACTTCCTCCGACAGGCTCGCGAATCGACGCCGATCGCAACTGGGTTGCGCTGGATTAAGAGGGGAGAGTTCATGCGTCACGACGACACGTACGTCGCTCTAAAAGCAACGGGTTGCCATCCTAAATGTTGCGACTATTTTCGCGCCATGGCCTGGCAAAGAGCAGAGTTTATATCCGAATGCACGAGGGCGAAAGCGGCATTATTTTCGGCTGCACGCGACTCGATTTAATCCCGAATACACGAGAGCCGAGGAGGGCCTCGGAAAGAAGCACCAGAAACCGGAAACTGCTGATTCAGGGACTGAACTTTGAGCTCGCCGCTCGAACAGGAGTTCGTTTTGCCTTTCTTTCCTCTTCTTTTTTTTTTTTTTTTTTTTTTTCGTTCATTTCAACGAAGAATCGCTTATGGCGATTGCCAGGCATTTGTTGCATTTGCTTCAAATCAGGTTTTACATGTGTGTATATATTAGTTTTAATTTATAAATTACACACGGGCATAGGGACAGGGGCATTCGAATGTGAACGTGGACGTAAACACAACGTAAACGTAAAACACAAAAGCATTGGAGAAAATACGAGACATTACGAAAATACGACAGAAAAGTTGAGAAGGACGCTCGGCCGCGAGCGGAAAAGTTTCTAACCACCGTAATCGATTTGCAGCGCGAATACACAATCGCACGCTCTTCCGGCTTATTGCTGGCCAGCAAATAACATTGTTATTACCGGTCACTTGTTGTCGCCGAGAAGCTACTCGTGCTACTCGAAATCGCAAATCTAGAAATAAAGCGGCGGTCACGTGTTCGCAATCGCTCCGCGACAAACAAGTTTACGCTGTAAATGCGCGCTGTTCTCCTCAAGGAACGGCTCGGTCGGTCGCAAATCAATAATTATGATGCAACGATTACGCGCGATTCCCAATTCCGTTCGAACCGCGCGCGGCGATGCGTCCCGCGATCAATCGATCAGCGCGATCGATGCAAATTGGGACTCCCCGGACCTCTGAGGCCCGTGACGTCACACGTTACGCGTGTATCGATATCGATATCGCGCGTTACGAGAGCAACGGCGGATCCGCGATCGGCCGACTATCTTCGCCCTCGCCCTCGAAATTAATACGAAAATTAATGCGCGGCTGCATGAAATGCACGCGAATTGTTTGTAATCAAAGGCTGACGTCAGTGTACGTAACGTCGCGATCGCGATTATCGGGCTCGGATAACCGCGATATCAAAGCAAGCCAAGATCCGAGCGGGATTAAATTTCTAAAGCTAAATCAGGCGAATTCATAAGAAACGCGATGATCTAATAATACGATTCCCGCTTATCGCGTTAATCGGAGCCGTCGACTTATTTGTTACACAGATAACCGTTCCGCGATGTGACAAACTGTCACCGGTTGAAATTAGAATATCGCGAGCACGTTTGGCCTTGTTATCTTCACTGATCAATAATCGTCTACTTGAAAGAAAAGTCAATTGGATTTCGGGGAAGCCGGTTGAAAGCCGAAATCGTTTCTTCGCATCGCTCGGCGGTGATCTTCTTCTGAGATTCGCGAGGATTTTCCTGCTTCCTCGAGGATCCTTAGAACTGCCAGCAAAGCGTGGACAAAGCGAAATCACGTTTTCCGTTGACGTAACGGCGTGATCGTTGCATTGAACGAGCGTTTCATTCTCCATAATTAAACGGTAGGCAAGGTAGAAGTTATCGATAGCGGCGCATTAAAGGTTTCGCGAACAATTCCTGCAATGCTTTTGCAATTCGTCATCGGCGCGTGTGCTTGAGAAATCGCGGACTCGCCGATTTTGTAAACCACAAGATGTCACGTGCGACGTGAATGTTGTGAATCAATTCTTGCCGCGAATTCAACTCCGCGCGGGACGTCGCAATTGTGGACTGATAAGTTTCAAGAATAATGAAGGCTGTCGTAAGGGGCACAAACAACATGATCTCGTGACAACGAATTCCGATTCCTAAATATTATTTTCCCCTCCCTTATGTAAACATCAAAATGCGACGAAAGTGGTCTACTATCTTTGTTGAAATCAAAACGCATCAACGCGCCTGAAGTTAGTTCTGCGTCGCGCGGTATCTAGTTCCTCGATTCGAGATTACACTAGAATTTCGATAACACGAGCTTTGGCATACTTCGTGCGGTCGAAGATAAGATCGTTTTTCGTTGAAGAATCAAACAATACGATCTCACAATGAATTCTGATTCTTAAATATTAACAGCTTTCTGCGACTAAACGTCGTAGCGAATCGACGAAGGCGACCTATTATTTCTGTAGAAATCAAAGCGCATCAACGCGCCTGAAGTTAGTTCTGCGTCGCGCGATCTCTAATTCCTTGATTCGAGATTACACTAGAATTTCGATAACACGAGCTTCGGCATACTTCGTGAAACTCCCGAGCGATCGAAGATAAGATCGTTCCTCGTTGAAGCTCGTCGAAAAATCTGCCAGGTAGACGGTGCACGCGGCTCCGGACACGCGGCAAACTGGAAACGGTTGCACGAATATCCTATTACAGTATGCACATCTAAATTCGAAGGCTCGTTACTTCCCGACACGTATGCGGGCTCGAAATATTACACTGCGCGAAATAATTTTACGGCTGCCACGCGATTCCGTTCCACGAGCCCGATTTCTACCCAGGCTGGATCAAGGATCGGGCGCAAGAAAAAAAAGGAAAAGGAGAAAAAGGGAGGGAGGGAGGGGGGGGGGAGAAGATGGGGGACAAGAATTAAGACGAATACGCTTGGACACGCTGCTGCGCGCGCACGCTCGCTCGCGGGTTCCCAGGAGGTTCTTCCCCGTCTCATCGATAAGCCTAAAAAAAAGTCCCTCCCCCTCCCCCCCCTCTCCCTCTCGCTCCGGGTATAATGCTCCTTTAAGTGTGAACGCTCTCGGCCGCCTCGGGCGGTGCGGCTCCCGCGATGGGAGCAGCTCGTCTCGCGGAAGAATAAAGACCGCATCTCTCTTCCTCTCGAAAGGACATTGCCCATACGTGCGACTTGTTGCTAGGCGCTCAGCCGAGAGTTCAACCGTTATGGTTTCCGCCGAGCGGTTCGGCGATTAGATATCGCGATCTATATATTGGAACTTTGCGCCGCGGAATGCGACGAATTCGTTCGACGTTGAAAAATACGTCCCGGCGAGCGCGCGAGCGAGCGGATTAATAATAAAGTCCGATCGTTTGACGTCCTGCGACTGCGTCCTCGCGTCGACGAGATTCTCATTCATAAGTCAAATAGGCTCCTCCGTCATCCGAAAACGCCATCTTGGATCGGTGCAGATTTCCCTATTCTCGCCGCGGGCAAGTTCGCGTCTGGGTTCGCGTCTCTTATTCGTGCAATCGGTTGTTTGCGCAAACAAGTGCCGATGCTCGTTCGTGGCCGAGGGACTGGCTTTTCATCGGCCAATTGTCCGCGGCAATTGGTAAACCAATTAAAGTCAATTACGCGCGTCGCATCCTTTCGAGTGGACACGCGCAAACGTGAAACCTGAGATCCCTAGGCGCACGTGGCGCGCGCGTGCACCCGCGCTTCCCCCGCCTCCTCCCCCCCGGCCGCAGCGCTCGATCATCAAATTCGTCAGGACTCTGAGGCGATGACGCGACCATTTTGCGACCATTACGCTCGCGAAGGATGCGATGATTAACTCTCATTACGATTAGCTGACGTTTCGCGTCTGTTTACGCTTTCGCGGTTACACGAATGCACGCGGAACGCCAGTGGCGCGGATTGGCTTTCGTTTTCTGTTGTTCGAAAAAGGCGAGGGACTTTACTCTCCGGTTGGAAAAAAAAAAAAGGATATTTCCCGATTGACTACATTGACTGGAGAGTGATAAGCGATGATTAATCGTCGACGCGGCAAACATTATCGCGACGTTTGCTTGTGTAATTATGTAATTCGCGTTTGTAATTCCCGCGTCTGCGTCCTTTTTGTTTTAAATCAATGAGCAGGCGAGTTTGCATTGGGCTGCATGTGATCGGCGATGACGCAAGCTGTCATATCATTAACGGTGCACGACGCATGCCGTCCAATGAGCGTGAATATATATAATAATTCTTCGGCGATTCGATGCGTCGAATTGCATTACACGCGGACTTGAACAAATATTGAATCTCCCGCGGTCCGAGCGGGAGGGGGAACGACGCGATTCGTGCACATTCGTGCACGGGGGCGGGGATGCTCGATTAACGGGGGAGCGGATTGATTATTCGCGCGATGGATCCTTGATGAGACGTCCCGCGAGATTTTCCGCGCCGTTGCCTCACGAAGTTATCGCGTAATGCGATAAACGCTTCATGAGAAATTACTGCCGTAAGAGGAGATGAGTAATTCCGAGATTTCCAGAGACGTCCATTACGTAATCCTCTCCACCCCGAGTGATCGTGAAGTTTTCATTTCCGCCGATGAGACCTCGGACGACTCGAGAGCCTTCCTCTTCGAATGAGAAAAGAGAAAAAAAGGGGGAAAAGAAAAATAGCAAAGAGTATTAATTTTGCTATTAAATCGCGAGATTGCGATAGGGGATCGCATCTCGTCGCAGCATCTTCTTCATGCTAAATCGGTCATTCTGCCCGAGTGCCCAAAACGGTGAGCGGTGGATTGCGCCGCAGAATTTAATAATCTCGCGTAATCGCGGAGCAAGTGCCAAGATACGTGTGACAATCCGCGAAAAGTGGCGTCTCCTCGTTTCTGCGACTGCCAGCCGTGTGACCATCACGCGACATGGGAAGTACAGCTGGCTGGCTTTATTGTCTCGTCTCGTTAAGACCGGAGGTCAAGCGACAATTGAACCGCAGGAGACGGTTTGCGTTAACGGCTCGGATAACGATACGGCCAGCATCGCGGTTGAGGTCCTGGTTAAGGATGTGGGAACATGATTACATCGAGCATCGGCACAGGAAGCGCCGACGATCACACCTATTAATGGATCGACTGATACTCTAAGCTACATTCGGCTAAAAATAAGAAGCGTTCCTCGTCACGCAATAGAATTCGCATCGAGAATTCCCGCAGAACGAAAGCCTCGCTTCGAGTTTAGATAGCGTCCATAGCGACGCTTTTATATGCCTTTAATTGCTATTTCAAGTGCTGCTTGACGCACTTTTCGGATCCAACGACAATTCGTCGAAGGCGACATCGTCGAAGATAACTGACTGCATCGAGCAGTGCGGTTAATGAGGACACAGCATTGTGTCGTACAACAAACGATAACCATGCCATTTGAGGATATATTACAAATAATCGATCTATTACCGACATATTATCGATGATCGATCGTTATCGACGAACGTTCGCAAATACCTGCAATCGATGACTGAAATCTGAGACGTTTCAAACGCGGGGTGAGACGGTCCCTGCTTTACCTACAGAGCATCACACGGATGAGAGGTTAACTGTTATTCCGCCAGGTGGCGTCACAAGTACGACTCGGCGCAACGTGCCGTATACCATGCGTATACCATGAAGATGGAATAGAATTTTGAAACAAGCGGGGGATCACCGAAAGCGGAAGAGTAATCGGAATTAAAGAAAGAATGTATTACTTGGTCAGGTGGAATTTGGTGATGAATGAAACGGATATTGTTATATCGCTGTTAGCGTTATTCGAGTTATCAGCGTGATTGATATGAATAATACGAGGCGGAATCTCAATTTATAAATTTTCGATAGGATCGTTCAACAGAACGATCGGGAAATACATGACAACGCGGAGCTGGAAAAGCACGTTTACATGTGAGCCTCGTGCGTACGTTATTTCTTTGAATGAAAAAGTTGCCCGAGATAATGGTTGCAGAGATAATGGCGTTATTATCAATTAATTGTCCCTCATTAGACTGTGAAATTGACGAGCTCATATATTTATTATGCCGCCACTCGGTATCATCCTCGCGTGCGGGCTTCGCACGCGCGAACTTCTTTTTATTACTAGAACCTAGGAAATCAGTTCCTTCATAGATTCGGCATGACTCATTCTCTGGAGGTACAACGCAAAAACCCGCGTAGCTGTGTGCGTGCATGAGACTACATAGGCGCGCACGGTCATCAGGCATTACTATGACAGGTGGTCGTCGCAGTAATATAAACTCTATTTGCAGTCCGATCTTGATATTTACGCGAGATCGGACGGGCATTCGCGTTTGCCGCTCGGGAAGAATTACCGCCTCATCTGAGTGCTAATTAATCACTCACTGTTGCGAGTCAATGACAGAAAAACAGAATTTCTCGAGAGAAAACAGTCGGCTGAGCTCGCTGGGAAAACAATGAGCTCATCGCGCCCATCTCTCGAACAATCGCGTTGATGTTCGGGCGCGGCGCTAAGGCGGCATTCCGCTATGGATCGGTATGAAGTAAGCCCGAACAATCGCGCGGGATTGAATTCGCGGATACACGGCAGCGGCGATTTCGGTCAGCCGAGTGCATCAATTGGCGGATCCGCGCGTGTTAATATTCTAGCATTAATCTCGCCGCTCACTCGGAAACTGGACCAGTCGACCCTGGACCAAATCCCGACGAGCATGGCCGATGAAATCGTCCCCTCACGAATTCCCCGCGGTTCTAGCTCCGGATCTCGCTGGACCTTCGCTGGTGCCTTCGCGAGCGCCCGCAATTTCGTAATCCATTCTTCGGCCGCGACGAATCTCCTTGCGAGAGAGAAGCCGCTCTCTCTCTCTCTCCCTCTCTCCCTCTCCCTCTGAGGAGAGCTCGTTTCCCCCCAAAAGCAAAATCCGCGAAATGCCGGCGGGCACCCCTCCTCCCCCTCCCCCTCCCCCCTCGCCGCCCTCTCTGCCCTCTGCGGGAGGCAGGAGGGCTCGCGGACGGCGAATCTCACCGATTCGATTCCAAATTCGGGAGAGGAAAGAGATTAAGAAGGCAAGAAAGAGAATAGACGTCTCACTCACCGGTGTCGTTCTCGTGCCCTTGAGGCCCATCTCCCACATCCTCGGTGGCTGTGGAAAGTGCTGCAACAGATAAGGAAAGAGCCGCGTGAGATCAGTACGTGACCGCTGTCTCGGGAGAGACAGGGAAAGGGAAGCGGCGGAAGGCAAGAGAGAGAGAGGGAGGGAGGGAGGGAGGGAAGCGGAGGGCGCGATTATTAATGCGGGTCGCGTCGTAAAGTTACGTGCCCTCGAGGCGATCGCGACCTTCCACGTTGACGGACAGATATGAGACCGTAAGCATCAACCGTGGCCGCGGCCCCGTGACAATTAACCTTTCGATTGTCGGAGTCGGTCACGCGACGTGACCCCTGACCCGGGCCGAGATGAAAAGGAGGAATATGAAATTAGGCTCGTTCGCGCCTCCGTTCCGCTGCTGAAACGCTACGGACCACTGGAACAATGCTCGCGCGCGCGCGAGCAAAGAACGCGATGCATCATCGCAATGCTCGGCGCTCGGCGCCGAGCGATTATTTGCGCGATCACTGCGGGGTACTAGCTGGGATTTCCCGCCGATTATGCTCGATTGTTATTTACACGAGAGGCGCGAACCCGCGAGCGCTCGCTCGAGTCAATCCCACACGGTGATTGGAGAACAGGCGTTCTCGCTCAGTGACCCATTAAAGACCGCAACCTGTTCCAAGGCGGCCTACGTCGTAGAGGTAAGTAATATCTCTCCGGAGATTTCCTACTTGCAGCCGAGAAAGATCGATCGAAGAGACAATCGCGAGCTCTCTAGCCGCTCCGCGAGGCTCCCCGGAGACATCTCTCCGGAATGGGCAGCGAGACGCGTCGCGATTGGTTCCAAAAGGTATGCGAAAGAGGTTCTCGAAGCAGGTCTCTTGGTAAGACTCGGTAATCGATAATCGCAATTGATCGCAACAAGTATGAAATTCAACAAGCGCGTGCGCGTGCACGCGCGAGATGAAGCGAGAGATAGCTCTCGCATGGAGAAATACTTGGATTTTAAGGTCGCTGAAGAAAAGCGGACGCCGCGGGACATGTTGAAAAATGTCATTCCGCGCGCCTGCGCATCGTCGATCCTAAAGATAGACGATCTCTTCTGTTGACGCGTACGCGCGTGCATAATCCGCCTCGACCAGGTGGAAAGCGTATTGATATCGGCTGCGATCCCGAAGAAAGTCAGTGTTAAACGCCAAGCTCTCACTGTGATATAACGAGAACGAGGCATACGGTGCATCTCCGCAAAGTGGTACACCCTAGGTGCCTCCCTAGCAGCCGCGCTTGCCTCGTTTGTCAGCTTTGTCGAACGCGCCGCCGCCGCCGCCGCCGCCGCCGCCGCTGCCGCCGAAAAAGCTATCGTTTTCGGCTAACGATTGGCCGGGACGTCACGTGACTGCTGCGGCAAAATATCACAGATGCACCTGCACGTGTATTAATATCCCGGCGCATGCGCGACTCGCGCGGGTCTGGGCTATGTGCGTCAGCAAATCGCACGCTAATAACGTTAATTGGCGGATCCGAGCTTCGGACGCGGATACGAGCCGGGCGCGTGACGGCGTTTCAAATGGCGGAATTATTCACGCCAGCATTATCGGAATATCGATATTACGATGCCGGGCCCGCAGTTTGTCCGTGTGTTCGCCACAGCGGTGACTTTCCACTAGCGAGCGATCGGCTGGGCGCATACCTTTCCGAGAGCCGCGACGAAGCGCACCGCGTTCACCTCGAGATGAACCTCGCGAGCTCTCGATTCGAAAATTTACTCTACCCTCCGCCGCTTGACCTCCGGCAATCGACGATCATCCATTTAACCCCCGCCCTGAAACTTCTCCGCACCGCGCGCACCCCCCTCCCCGCTCCCCTTCGCCGCTTCGCCCGTGACAAGGTCGGAGGTTGTTATCGGTCGCAGCGCTTCGTGGATGCACGGATTCAAACGTGTGTGCAAGTAGCCAATTACATTATGACGTATGCAAATGAAAGGCGGCTGCGACCACGCGGCGGTCTCCCCGCCGACTTCCTGCGTCCACTCGCCGCACCCCCCCC